>JBBPDC010000007.1:1263618-1283004 GCA_037974485.1 Hemigrammopetersius urotaenia | reverse complement strand
CACAAGAATTCAACATAAAAGTCCCAAAAACACACAAAACAGAAAACAGTGGCCACTAACGGCCGTCAGCCGTAACACAATGTCTGCTGCTACTAGATATCTTAAGACACCTACAGTGCACATACACACACACACACACACACACACACACACACACACACACACACACACACACACACACACACACATATATACATATATAAATCTACAGTTTTTATATCATACTGTTATGTTGCATAGTTGTTATTTTTTGTAGGTTATTTGGTTTTGCTGCTTCTACTTTCTTCTCATGTGCTGCTGTAACAATTTCCCAACCCATGGAACTAATAAAGAGTAATACTGTACATTATTTTTCTTAAATGTTAAATTCAGCAAGTAACCAGTAATTATATATTAAATGTGTTTTTGTAGAGAGTGTGTAACTTATTTACACTTAGTAAATCAACATGTTATTTGAATACAGGCACCCACACTCACCCACAGGACAGTTAGGGAGCATACTGGACGAATAATAAAACCAATTCAAATAACAAAACCAAATCATTTAAACCAATACAGTTTCAGGGCTAACACAACATTACTGGAAGGCTCAAATCTTCCTGCCCATTCTGTTACCTGAGCTAGCAGACGCCAGCGCCACCCAGAAAGGGTGAGGACAAAAACAGCCACTGACTCACGTATGACTGTGGAATCTCCGTGATCAAGGGACAGTAGGGTTTGCTGATGAATATTAATACGAACTAGTTTTTAACCTCTGCTGTGTTGTCATAACAGCTGCATCACCAGTCTTTCTGTGCTTCATCCATGGAATCCAGTACGCTGGGACCAAAACTCACCCACAGCCTTTGGCGACATGGAGTGTGTGTGTGTGGGTATGTGTGTGTGAGAGAAAGAGAGAGAGCTGGGGGGAGGTAGGGATGGAACGAGATGGAGGCAGAGATGGAGGGAGTAAAAGGTTGAAGGTCTAATTATGTAAAATGTAGGTTATTAGTCTCCTGATGAGGACGCTATGAGAAAATTAATTAACAATTATAATTAGCAAGATTGTTAGAGAGCAAAACGGTGTCGTCGGACGGCCATGTGTACGGAGGGCCGGCAGCGTGAGTCACTGTCATTGAGAGCGCGTGGAGGTCGGTGTGTTTTATAACTTAATTCCACACACTCTGCTCGCCGCACCTTCAGCCTGCCGCATTAAATCAGGAGCGGCCAGACGCTCTCACTCGCGCTCGCTTTAGAAAGGAGATACGACGCTTCTGTCCACGGAGCACAAACAGGCTTTAATCCAGCCATCGGTGCGTCACCGCAGGAGCCTCACTGTCTAGAACGTCTTCCTCTGACTCGCTCACAGGCAGAATGGCAGACAGACATGGGTACATGTAACAGACCTGCCCCTAAATCCCTCCCCCCCAAACAACCCCCACTCTCATCCCCCACTGTGGTGTTTCACCCCTTTATTCTCCTTCCCTACTTTATTATCTTTAAACAGTTTCAATCTGGAGGGTTTTATTGAGAGAATTCATCACTGAAGTCCACAAGGCTCGAGAGAAAATAAAGGTCAGGAAGGCACAGTTTAGTGCAGCTAGAACGGCATTTATAACTTATTCAGCCCCAAATACTTTCATACTGCACATATCATGATCTACGATAAACAATAGAGTCTATAGAGGACAATAGAGGATAAAACAGCCAAAAGCAAACCTCTCACCACCTTCTGGATGGCAGACTGTTTGACTGTATCGTACTATTTCAGCTCATTTTTTGTTCCATTTGTCCATCTTGTAATGATGGATATTATTCTCGTGTCAGTTTTGGAAAAAAAACATGGGTTTGGGCTCAAAACAGAATAATGTGGTTCGGGTTGCTGTTTTGCATTTGAATCTCAACCGAGGTTTCAGGCTTAGAGCTCTATTGGGTTCGGCTTTGTTTCTTTTTAATGCCCTGCTTACAGGCATTAAAACTCTGAATTTCAACCGGGAAAACCCCTGAAAAGTTCTTGAATTCGTATCAAGGTTAATTACAGCACTGTTAGCTTAGCATTAGTGCTTTCAAAAACTTTTAGGGTATTGACTTTTTTTCTTAAATTTCAAGGATTTCGATAACCTGTGGGATGTAATCCATGATTACGTGTATGTAATCCACCGATGTAGGGATGCAGCTGTGAGGCATGTTTCAAAAGTTAACAAAGCATTTCACAGCAGAATAAGAAAACATTTTCAAAACTGAGTGAAGGAACAGCAGTATAAAATCAGCTGTTAAAATTACACATTACACATTATTCGACCACAAACAAAATTTCAAGAAAGAATTGGGCTAAAAATCACATCTACACAATAACTCACTACAGACTTTACAAATCAGTAATGATGTGCTGGAGTCCAAATTTTGTTTCTTCAGTTCAGTATTGGAGCTAGTGTTGCTAACAGGCACCCAAATAGCCCCAATGTGGAAATACATCTTCATATCATCTCTGAACCAGCTCCAGATCTTCATCATGTGCAGATGTCCTCTGAAGACCTCAGACGTCTATTTTCCACCTTGACAAAGAACTGGAAGTTTGAGCATGTCCATATAATTTTATGGAAACTATTTGGGTGACTACTATTTGAGTTCTAGTGTTTGTTAGCAACATTAGCTTTAGTTAGCAGCAGTTCAAAACTAAAGAAGTAGCAACTGGACACTAAGAATGTCTTAACTGACACACTCCATTGGGACTGTTCCTTTAAAGCTGCTGCTTGAGGAGTTGGGAGTGTGTATGGCCCAGTTGGCCACAGTGCAAAGAAAAAATACAGATTGGAGACCCAATCTAATTGGACATCCCTAGACAAAAGTACTACTACTGCCATGTATTATGACTGCACCAATGCATTGATGAATAAATAATGGGGCACGTTCAAAGGCCTGCCTGCTTCATTCTCTTGCAAATCATCCACAGACACTGTGATTGGTCAGTGCGTTCACAGCACGCAGGGATTGGCTGGAGGGGCTCACGGGCATAGTGTGTCCTTCTACAATATCAGTACTGCACAGGCAATAAAGATGAACAAACTCTATCTCATGTGGCAGATGCACATATAGTCCTGATATGAAATTATTACAGCCATTGAAATGGAACAGTCTGTCCTGCAGTCCATGTGGTCGAAGATACTGTATGAAGATAAAGCAGGTTCGCTTATCGAACTACAGATTAGTGTTTCTCCAACAAAAACAAATGTCCTAGGCGGAATGGCCAGATGAAGGAGAGGGAAAGGAGAGCAAAAATCATTTTCTCAGCTACATCAGCATGTTTATGAGGCAGAGCTGTCACACACTGGAGGAGCAGGAGTTCAGACCATACGAACATGCCAAATCACACACATACATTCCACTTAGAGCTCCTGACAACTGTCAGTTTTTGGCACGAGAGCTATTTGTAATAACCAGAGCGTATCGACATGCATAATTAAGCAACAGACCGCAAGATTACGGCTCTGATTTGGTCACGGGAGATCAGCACAGCCACAATGTTGTGTGTGCTTCGTTATGCACTGCTTAAGTAAAGCAGATTTGGGCTCCATATTTCCCCACTCTAGATAAACCACCTTCAACAAGCCTTTCAAAGACATTCCAGTCCACACCATTTGGACACTGTTGCTATGTTGGACAAGCTTTTGCGCTCAACATGTTGACGACAGAGTAGGCCGGACGACTGGGGATATGAAATTCTCACTGTTGGAGAAGTGCCTCCAGAATCACACGCAAAACGTTGGAAGACCTATTAATAAAAGATCCACCCATCAGTCTCGCCACCATATGATACCACCTACACTGGAAGGGTGAAGGATAGTGAGTCCTTCTTCTGAGACGCACCAACACTTAAAACACTAATGACTAATCATGTTACATGATGTAGCAGACGGCTAGGATCCATGAAGGACTGTGGCATCACCAGGGATCAGTCAATCTGAGTGTTTGTTCTATGGTAAGCAAAGCTGCTAGCTCAGCTAATGCCAATCAGCTCCTTTACATTTACATTTTTGGCATTTATCAGACGCTTTTATCCAAAGCGACTTCCATTCCCTACAGGCATGGAACAACTTGGGTTAAAGGGTCTTGCTCAGGAACCCAGTGTTGGTGTGCTGAGGTAGGATTTGAACCCATGACCTCTTGGTCCAGAGCCAAGTATCCTACCCACTAGGCCACCATCCCTAATTTCTCCTAATTTCTTCTAATTCTTAGCATTTAGCAACTGTTTTTAGACCAGTATTGTGACGTATGGAATTGTGAATGGAAAATTGTGACCATGTCCCATATGCCCCATACGCTGCTTTTACAAAATACAAAATACCATATTCCCGGGGTAATAATTGGAAACAAAAGGTGGACATCGCTCAGCCCTGCTAGTCTTTTTCGTATTGGCTGAAGTATGGTTAATGTTCAGCAGCAGCAATAAAAGTAACGCAAGCACCCTTCAGAAAGCGGGAGTCAGAACTAACAGCTGTAGTAAAACCCGTATAATGGAACATGATGACATCCTGTAGGAAAATGAAGAGGATAGTGATTTCCTCAGAAGCATGTTATTTACGTGCCGTAATGCTGTAATACGGTGAGGACTATTGGTGTTTGTCATTTTGCAGAGCTGGGCCCGGAACACGCAGGCCTTGGTCATGTGCAGGACGGAGTGTTTTATGGCCGTATCCCTGCGCAGCACTCCTTCAGCTCATAAACATGAGTTATAGCCACGTTCAAATACATTACCCTCATAAAACACGGGACCACCCCGTCCCGAGAACATACACACATCCACTCACTCACACACAGACAATTACAAGAGTCTATGGGCGTCAGTCTGGTGCGCCTTAGTCAACAATCTTTGGAAAAATTGCTGGGACAAAATTTACCAGTTTTTTTAAAAAGTGGTAGAGCCCCCAATTTACACCCCTACTGTACATTACACCTCAGCATGAGTATGTTGTCCTGTCTTTCTGGGCTTTTCTGTGGTCTTCTGTAAGTGTGAAAAGCTGCTGTGATAATGCGCTTTGCTCTGTGTGTGCCTGTTTTGCTGTGTGTGTGTATGTGTGTGCAAACGTTGCTGTCCTCCACCGAGTCCAACCATAATTTTAACCTCAGCAACCATTTCAGTGCAGCACTGAGCATAAGCAAAATATATTTTAAAACATTTTAGATAAGCAGTGTTATTTTCACATTCATCTTACTAAAAATACAAAATAAAACTAAAAATGAATAAACGAAAATAACATTACAGTAACCCCCCACTTAAACGCGGTTTCAGTCTCGCACTGATTTTTTCTGACAACCAAACTAATAATTTTGCACGGATAAGGCAGATATACGCCGCATTTTTTAAAATATTAATGTAAAGTCAGCTATATTTCTATATAAAAATGACTATAAATGTTTTGATACTGTGGAGAGAAGCGGGAGGTTTAAAAGTAGCCAATCTGAGCACATTATTTATGTTTCCTTGGTGCCGATTGGCTGCTGCCCAGAATTTACAACTTGGAGCGTCTTGTTCTCATGTTTTTGGTTTGGTTTTTCTTAAAGCCCTGTATTTTTTTTTTTACAGTAAATTAAAAGAATTTATTGTCACCAAAGAAAACCACAGTGCATACCAAAGGAAACGCTGGTGCATGAATTACAGTACTTTGACGAGCCGGCACGTCAGAAGGAGTGAGTGCCGTTTGACCTTTGTTTATGTGTTTTTGTGAGTGTTAGATTGGGGGTAGTTATTGAACATAGTAGTAGAGACGTTCATGTGTAAACTGTGTGTTTGTGTGCGTTATGTTGTGTAATTGAAGCCGTTATTTGTTAAAGAGAGTTATTTGTTGAAGTTGAGGAGCAGTACTGGGGCGTGCCAGTGGGGGCGCAGTAGTCTCAAGAGTGTAAAAGTTTGTTTTGAAGCTCTTGCTAAGAAATAAAAGCGTCTTTGCCTGAAGAGTGGTGTGCCTTCTCTCTCTCACGTTGCCCACAGTACAGTTTATAAATCGGAAATATTGATATTTACATTCTAGCACTGCTGGAGTGTAAACTGTAAGGACATGGGTTTATCTTTACATTTTCTTTAAGGCTAATGAGTTTAAGATGAAATTAAAGTATCTTGGGAGATATTTGTGGATATTTAGACTATAAACACTATAAGACAATATTTAGACTATTTACACACACAAAAATGCGTTTTTTCACTATACGCAGGTACTCTTGGAGTGTAACCTCTGCAAAAAGCTGTATAATCTAAACACTCTCACATTTTGCCGTTTAGCATCTCCAGTCCACCTGATGTACAAGGTGAAATCCCACAAAGACACAAAAGGGAACACAGGATCTATTCACTACACACCTTGGGTGAGATGCATTTCCTTCTTTACAGTTTAATTTAAATTTTTAGTTGTTTGCATGATAAAACTAATCTAAAACCAGGCAAGAGGAAGAGAAGAATGGAGAGTTTCACCACCTCATCGTCCACAACTCATACTAGGCTGTTTAGCAGAAGAATAAAATAACCTTTTATTTAGTTCATCTAAACATTTTAGCTGCTGAGATCGGTCAGTTTGGCTGTCACCATGCCAACGGCAGATACAGCAACGACTGGTGAAGCGAGTTCATGTTGTCTGCAAAGAAACTGAACAGACGGTGAATAAAACAATGGCGCACAAAAGTCTAAAGTCTGCCTCTCAGCTCAGCAGCGCGATCACACCCAGAGAGTTCTGGTTAGAAGCTGTGAGCTGGCGGCACGCTGAATACACTACTCACACACACATGCACATACACACACTGCCATTCCAGCACTCATTTCCTGCTAATTTCACACTTACGCTGCATGATGTGTAATTAAAACTGAAAAAGGGAAGAGAATGGCCCTGAGTGAGATTTGTGAATTAATGCTGATAAAAGTTTTGCTGAGAGAACAAGACTGAAGCCCATTCCCGAACCTTGTGTTTGGACTGGAGGAGGTGTGGCATCGCTGATTTCACACTGTAGATTTCAGAGGAATAGCCGAATAATGGTGCTGTAGTGTGAATTTTAAGACACTTTTCTAACATTACATTTTCTAACATTAAGTTTTAGAGATATTTAGCCAATATTCTGTTTTTTTCTGTTGAGCCGATTGGTACAAACCTGAAGCTGATTTTCTTTTCTGCAAATATGAGCGCTGAAGCTGTGCTGCAGCAGTCCATGTACCTTAAACCTTAAGACTGTATTCAAAATGCTTTCAGGATAAAAAAACCCCATCTCACTACACTTGGCAGGAAATGTCATGATCACCATGGCAACATGTATGGTTGCCTACTAAGAGGCACAGGTTTTCAATGCCAACATGCTGACACACCATAAAGTTAAACAGTCACACTCTGGTCTTGGAGGGTCAGTGTCCAGCACAGTTTAGTGGTTCTCCTCCTCAAACACAGTTGCTTGAACCAGGTGTGTCTGGACACCGACCCTCTTATTTATGGTGATCCTTATTTTTTTCTTATTAAAACACACACACACACACACACACACACACACACACACACACACACACACACGCACACACACAATATTTTTTTTCAGTCAGCTAGAACATCTTTTGACCCTTATGTTGTTCTAATAAAAACTGTAATTCATCCCCACAGCTACAGGCAAAAAACGGGTGGTACAGACATTTTCTGACAAGCCAACTACCTGGAAGCTACTCTCATTGTCTACTCTCTCGGCATCCACTGACCATACTGGTGCACTTTGTCATGTTTTTGTGACCTTTTTCAGTGGTCAGGAGCCTCACAAGACCACCAGCAAGCAGGTGATGCACAGAGCAGATCACACACTGCTGCACTGCTGGAGTTATTTTTACACCTTAATGCAGCTGTTGGACTGAGAAGAGTCGAAAACCCAAAAATACCCAACCGACAGGGTGCCGTGTCCGGAAAGTGACCACAGAACAAAGACCAGAGACTAACAAATGGCAGCATCAGATGAACCATCAACACCTTAATATCTTCAGGGTAAACCAATAGGTTACACGTGTGGACAATGAGTGGATGTGTGCTGTTAGAGTTTTAAGACACCGTTAAAAACTATTAAAGACATCTAACCTGTTGGTATACACACACATAAATGTGTGTGTGTGTGTGTGCTTCTAGATACACACACACTCACAAATCTAACGTGCCACTATTGTGTCAGTGTCACTGCTGTGCTGAGAACAATCCACCACACAAACAACACCTGCTCTCTGCTGGTCCTGTGGGGGCCCTGACCATTGATGAAGCGGGTCTAACAGATGATGCAGAGAAACAGATGGACCACAATCTGGAACAGTAAACTACATATATATGGTCAGTGGAGCTGATAAAATAGACAATGAGTGCAAATACAAGGTAGGTGGACTCAGTAAGGTGGTTGTGTGTATGTTTATCTTCATATACTGACAAACACACACACACACACACACACACACACACACACACACACACACGCCAGTGTCATGTCATTTTTGGTTGGTTGATCTTTACTGTTGGCTAGCTCTGCAAGCGACAGTCTGATGATGAAATTCAGCCGCCCCAGCTGAGTCCACTGTCTGGCTAACTAATCACTCTAATTAGGGGAATCAGCCAATTATCCACTCAGGTAAAATGAGTTCCAGCACATACCACCTCTCGAGGAATCCACAGAAATACAGAGGGAGGCAGAGAAGCATGAAGAGAGATCTGTTTGGGCTGATTACGGGAGAACACATACTGTCCAGTCTTCTGCTCAGGACGCACTCTGCCTTTTCTGATCATACTGTACTACAGCTGCGTGGCAGGGTTGGGATCTACCAAACGAGTACTAGATAATGTCTAAAGGGAAACACTGCAACAAACACTGACACAAGGGAGGAAATGCTGGCAGAAGGTGGCAATGACACAAATAAAAGCTGTTTACCAACGACCATTAAACGACAAAAGTCATAACAAGCCTCTGTCCACCAACCAGCTTGCATCTACGCTGCTTGTTTGCATGGTAATGTTTGTAGCTTTGTGACTTTTTCAGTGGTCAGGAGCCTCACGGGACCTACAGGCCAAAAACACATATTCTGACAAGCCACTGCATTCGGTTCAACTACCTGGAAGCTACTCTCATTGTCTACTTTATCGGCATCCACTGATCATACTGGTGCAATTTGTCATGTTTTTGTGACCTTTTTCAGTGGTCAGGAGCCTCACCAGACCACCAGCAAGCAGGTGATGCACAGAGCAAATCACACACTGCTGCACTGCTGGAGTTTTTAACATCGTAATGCAGCTGTTCGACTGAGAAGAGTCTAATGACAATGTGGACAATGACTTGACCCAGTGTTTTAGCAGCACACACAATGTACGGTGTATTGTGCAATTAACTGTTTCCAGTATAAACATTTAATTAACGTAACAATATTTTATTCCAGAAAATTTTATGACCATTCATGTTGGTCCATTTATCATGAATTGTTTGCACAATAGTAAGGGCAGCTGGTGTTTTCAAACGGCGTGAAAAAAACTACTCTAAACTACTCTAAACTCGGGATATTCAGATCTATAAGAAACTCTTCATTCATCTTTACTCAGCAAAACCAAGCACAAAACCACCTCAGTAAAAGTAAATAAGAAAAATAGGCCCATACTTGTAAAATCTTACATCATCAAACTGTATGCAGTTAAAATCCAAACAGCAGCCGGCCAGACGGAAACAGCGATGTCTTTTGTGACAACACTGCAATAACACAAGCCACAGGGAGTCAACAAAACACTTATTTTCCAAAAATGATAAAAACAGTGCAGGGAAGTGCAAATACATGATAGTTTAGCTGACAAAAGGCTCAATGTGATTGTCTTAGTGGACAATACATAGAAATAATGCCTGCCTTTGCTCAGAATGTTTTCTGCCCAGAGCTCAGATCAGCCAATTCAGTTTGGGGTCCAAATGTTGCTTCTTTAGTTTAAAACTGGAGCTTCAACATTCCTCTGTATTTATGATGGTCACTCCCACAAAAATTTATTCTGGATCAGCCACTCTTACTCCTTTATTCACTTCAATAGCTCACAGTAAGTCATACTGCGTCCTAAACCACGTCCATCCGCTCCACCTTTATGAAGACCTGAATGCGGTTTGAATGGGTTCAGAGACATTTTAAGGATGTGCCTGCACTAAAATATTGAGATGACTATTCTTGTATTAATGACATTAGCTTCATAGACCCAGTTCTAAACTAAAGAAGCAAAATTTGGACTCCAGTGGAACCTTAAAGAACCACATCAACCTATTAACGTAACTGATCTGATTCAGAATCATTTTTGAAAAATGCACTGAATATGCTGAAACTGGAAGATAAAGGTATAAATAAAAACTACAGTTCTTTTGCATACATTTTGTTTACGTTAAAAAAGCCTGAGAATATCATTTGACCAGACAATGATCTGATAAATTACAATTGATTCCAACACTGCAGAATCGATGGATTTGAATCACTTGACTCAGTGACTCATTGCGGTGCTGTGATGTGTTTTTGCAGCCCAAGTGTCTACAGTAGGAGTCACTGGAACATCAATCAATTAATCCTGACACAGCTCTGATGAACAGAGACAAACCCTTTCCACCATACAGTCCACTGGCCTTCTATGGCGCTCTCTCTCCCTCCCCCTCCTCTCTCTCTCTCTCTCTCTCTCCTGCTCTTTTCAAGACCAGCAGCACACCGGGAAATGGGGAAAGAGAACAATCTGCATGTGTCTGATCTTGTTTTTGCCACCCTCGAATGAAATTAAAAGAAAATTGGGTTGGGGAAACTGCCTTTCTGGAAATGAGGGAGACAGTAGGTCTTTTTTGTCTCTACATTCTCGACCAATTACACCTGAATCAAACATCACTGTCTCCATTAGGGCTTCAGTCCAATACAATCTTTGCGCTGTCTTTCTGCGCTGCAGACAAAGGGAGCGTTTCAATCACCAAGCCTTGAACACGATGGCGTGGAAACGTCATAGCGAACACACTCCTCTAATCACCGTGTTTTCTCTCCTCCTATGTGTTTTTGTCGATGAGAGAACGGGGAAAAAGAGAAATCCTGCGAGACAAATGGATATAAATGCTAATGTCAATAATGATGAGAGAGCAGCACTGCGTAATGTGAACGCAGAGGGTGTCCCTGTGGACTCTGGGTAATTTGTCACTGGGCCCCCAGTGCAGTAATGGGTAACAGAAAAGACAGAAAGAGGAGGGAAAAGAAGCGGGTGAGGGAAAGCTGAGAGAATTTGCAGAGCGGATGAAAAGATGAAAAGACGGCGAGGTGCTGTCTCGATCTCTAACTTCTTCTCTGTTTTTTTTTTCATTGAGAGATCAAGTCGATGTTCTGGTGGAGCCTGCGGCACTCTGAGCCCATGATGAAAGACAGAACAGTGCAGCTTTTATCACGTGCCGGGTGTGTGTGTGTGTGTGTGTGTGTGTGTCAGCAAGCATGTGTGTGTGTCAGCGAGCATGAGCTACAAATGAAACTCCCTCCTACTTTCTCAGTTCCCACCACCTTCTCTTTGCTCGTAAAAGGGGAACACATCTCACAGATTTGGATAAATGATTCTTCTGGAACTTGTTCAATGTATCAAAAAATGTAATTCAATATCACAAACAGCACCGTGATTCCATTCTGTACCACAAACACCCCCACAGCTTCAATCAGTACCATAAACACCACCATGATTTGATTCAGTATCACAAACCCCACCATTATTACTGTCAATATCACAAACACCAGAATGATTCCTTTCAATATTTAATAAAGAGTCCATATTACCAAAGACACACCAACTCAATCCATCCATCCATTATTTGAGCCACTTAATCCTAACCTGGGGTGGCTGGAACCTGTCCCATTGGTAATGGAGCACAAGGCAGAGAATCACTCTGGAAAGGCAGTCAGTCCATCACAGCCAACTCTATAAAGTTCACACCGATATGGTTCAATTTTACAAATGTTTTAGATTCAATACTACAAATGCCACCAGGATTCGATTCAATACCACAAATGCCACTGCCGTTTGATTCAATATTACAAATGTCGCAATGATTTAATTCATTTTTAAAGATGTCACACCAATTTGATTTAATCTACAAACGCCACATTGCTTTAATTTGATTCACTAATACAAATGTCACACCGATTCAATTTGATTCAGCAATACAAATAACACCATAATCTGTTTTGCACTTAATACACCTAATGTGATTAAATTCTGTTTCATTATATTATATTATTTGATGCCATATTACATTCATTCAATGTCAAAAACAGTTGACAGGATTTCGGTACATCTTTATTTTTCACATTTGCAATGTTGTTCGCCAAACATTAATACCTGTTTTATTGAATATTACTGTAGTCAGTTCCAATCAGGGGTAACATCTAAATTTGATGCTGTTTAATCGCCACCTTCAGATCGATACAGTTTTACGATCCTGATCCCCACGGTCTCTCCCCTGTCTCTCACACACTCACGCACTGATTCAGTACTAATCTAAGCTCCGAGACTACAGTGAGAGGATAACAGGGGGCTCTGTCTCTGATGGCCTGCGCTAAACTCTCTCTTTCTCTCTGCAGCTGTGGCATAAACCTGGCTCAGCACTGATCAATAAACAGAATCTCCACACCCCACACACAGATAAACCGCAGCAGTGGCTAACACTCCCAAGAGGAGGC
Organism: Hemigrammopetersius urotaenia; assembly: GCA_037974485.1. Lineage (NCBI taxonomy): Eukaryota > Metazoa > Chordata > Actinopteri > Characiformes > Alestidae > Hemigrammopetersius > Hemigrammopetersius urotaenia. The sequence goes on along the minus strand of JBBPDC010000007.1, from coordinate 1,270,325 downwards.
TTAAAAACTCTCCTCAGGCACGCGAACAACACTCACACACAACCTGCTAATAACACACACTTTCACGCAGAGATAACAGCACAGCGCTCTGCTGAGACATTCTCTTGCCGGCGATGCAAAATAATAAAGGCTCCACTTGAGAATGTACCCTCTTTTATTAATACGATTCATTTAAACCCATGTGGATTTGTGTGAATATTGTTGCTTCACAGCTCCGTTTGTAAGCACCAGCTGTTGGACATTTTAATAATGAGCGCACCAATGGAAACAGTGCATGGAAATAAAAATTAACTTCTTAGCAGTACAAGTATTTACAACACGTCATAGTGCTAGGGTTTGGGGGGTTGAGAGCACCTAAGAGTGTGTTCCATAACGCTGTATCTGTCCATTACAATTATAGAGACCTTCTTAATGCAAATCTGCACTCAGACAGGGGCCAAATCAAGGAATTCTATTTACATTTACAGCATTTATCAGGTGTTTTTATCCAAAGCAACTTCCACAGGGTATCTGCACATTTTTGATATGCAAATTCAATGACCGTTAAGACCTTTAATAAGAAAAATTAAGACTGTCACGGCAGCAGAAAAACACAATAGCCCAGAATTTAGTTGATTTCAACAAGGCACAAACTGTATTTATTGGAGCAACAGTTCCAACATAAAAGTATTTTTCAACCAGCCACGGTACTTCTCATCCTCCAACCATCTCTCAATTTGCATTTACACGTTTACCTGTTCTACACTTGCGGCTTTAAGGGAAACCAGTCTCCCCGCTGCGCACCAGCTACACACATACAACACTAGTTCTCTTTCTATGGCATGCATATCAGTCTATGGGGTAAACACTGCCCCCTGTGCTATAGGCAGTGACGTACGCTGGTAGAATTTCACCGTAGAATTAATTTTTTCCCACCCATTTTAAAATTCCAGACTTTTCAAGGCCTTAAGAAACGCAAAACATTTAAAAGATTTTTTAATACTTTTCTAGGATCCACAGGGACCCTGCTTCCACTCCCTAACTACAGGGGACAGTGTCCCTGGAGCAACGTGTGGTTAAGGGTCTTGCTCAGGAACCCAGAGGTGGTCTGGTAGGTAGGATTCGAACCCACGACTTCTTGGTCCAGAGGCAACCCACTAGACCACTATCAGTCCTGTATTTCCCACTCCATATATGGAAAGCTGTAAGGAGAGAGTTGACATGATGCATCTGATGATACGCCACTGATAACCTTCCTACATCCAACTCTTCCATCCATCACTCCATCGCAAATGGGGTGCTGGAGTCTCTCCTAACAGCCATACACTACTAGTCAAGTTTAGCACACTATATGTTTTTACCACTGATCCATTTCTTTCATAAACTGCATTTTTACATCATTAAACACTGAAAGTTCAGTACACACATATGCATGTGAAATTAACCCAGTTTCCTTTCTAAGATGAGAGAATCCGTAACAGTGCAGGTCTGACTCCTAGTAACTGGTTGTTGGCGATACGGAGTCAAATTCTAGACTGTCCTTTAACTTTAAATGAACTCGTTACTGTTTCAGCACTTAATAGCTCCTTAAATATCTAACACTGGTATGGAGATCCACATTATCATTATAATTATGTTAGTGATGAATAATAAAAATAACATATTCGGTTGATAAGGGAACTCAAATGGTGAAAATATTGTAAATGTATTTGTTAGTATAGAATACTGAATGTATTTTAGTAAATATTAAGTGAGAAACATGCAAATGTAGAATGTTAAAAAACATCTGGCTGGTAGTGTACAACAGGACAGACATGGACAAACATGCTCCTGCGAGGGGCAATTTAGCATCTACAACCACCCTGACATGCATGTCTTTGCACAGTGGGGGAAAACTAGTTTCCACTACACAGAGAGAACATACACACTCCACACAAAAAAGGACCGTCAGCCGGGAATCCCACAGAACACTTTCTCCCAGTGAGGCGTCATCAGTGATTCTACCCCATTTGGCGATAAATCTAAATTTGAAAGTGGGTGAACGTGCATATAAAGCCACAAAAAGCTGACTTTGCTGTAAAGGCATTCCTCAGTAACACAGGCTGATTGAGAAAGTCCCAGTGCGATAAGAAAAAACGGTAGAGGAAGAGTAAAAAAGGAGTCAAAGGCATGAGCTTCAATTTTTGGGTTAAACCTGTATTATTAGCAGTGGCCTAACTACAGGAAGGCCTGCGGGCGACTGGGACCCCTAAAAACTTTGTTAGGCCACTCATAAAGATGCTGACACATTTATACACTCACGGCTTACAGGAAAAATCCAATTTCTCACTACCATGCCTCACTAGTTAGCTTCCATCACCACTACACACACAGCCTATATCTCCCTCTTAATCAGGCAGCTCATCCATGATAGCCAGTCTCAAACAGATCCGCCCCAACCTGCAACATGATACATTCATTATTTATAACAATCATCTTCAAATATGAAAACGGTTCCACTCAAACAACACATACTTATCTAAATATGAATGTTGCACTGCATGTGTTCTCACAAATCTCTTCAACCTTCATATCTGGCCTGTCACACAGCTCTGTCCCATATCTGTGAATTGTACTCTGTGCTGCAGCATTGTACTTTACGCTCAAGTTTGTAATTGCAATTACGTAATTGTACACTGTTTTATAGTATTGTTTTGTACTGTATCACTGAATGGTAAGGTGTACTATATTTTTGAACTCTCCATTGTACGATGTCAATATGTATTCTGCATTGTAATGTTGCACTGTACCATGTGGTACATTTACTCATCATCCTGGTATATAGTAATGCACTGTACTATATCAGTGAATAGTAATAGCGTACTATGATAGTATTGCAATGTATTCACTACTATATTCAAATTTTAGAAAAATCAAATGTGTGATAATTTTTTTCCCCACTTCTGCATCACTTGTTCTTTTCTAATATTTAAAGCCTGTTAGGAAACTAAAAATCCACAAACATACATTTTAAAGCTTTTGGAAATCTTCAGCTCACACACATTAGTATTATTATAAAACTACTTACAATCAGAAGCAAGTCTGTTCAAGTTGGGGTCTATGTGTTTACGATCAGTAATAAAAAGTTATTGTCAGTGGTCCCCAAACCCCGGGCCCGTGGGCTGCACAGAAAAAAAACGTGGATGTAACCTGTGTTATGTTGTTGGCTCATTGTTATGAAAATGCTGTTAATAAAGCTGCGAGTACACATTGGATTTATGTTTATTATTATATTTTAAAAAGACCCCATTATTATATTTTTAAAATATCCCCATTTTATGCGTATTATTTATTTGTATAAACACGTATACGTATATTTATCTGACACTCCTTAAAGGCCGGGCCGTGAAAATAGTTTCTGATATTAAACCGGTCCGAGACCAAATAAAGGTTGGGGACCACTGACTTAAGTGACACAATTTTAAAAATCAACACATTTTTAAAGTTCCAAAAAGCATTTAATTTCAAAACATTTTATGTGTGTAATAGTTTAAGATCGTTGGTTCTACATCTAAGTCTACACTGATGACAATGGACTCGTACCCAGATTCTGTGAAGCTGATTTGAGAGGATGTGAGCTGTGAAAGATGCTGTATAATTGAATTTGACTTTCAACAGATTTTAGTGAATTTATCAGGTCTGGAATCAACTAACAAACACAAACTCATGGTTCTCCTGAGGCAAAAACATATGCTGATCCCTGTCTCTGGTGGCTTCCACCTGATGCATCTGATGTGTGGCAGCCTATAGGCTTAGGGGCTTTTTTCCTGTTTCCAAATAGAATATTTTTGGAAAAACAAATTCAAATATTGAGTATGAATATATCTAAAAATAATTACAGTTGTGAGGGTGTGGGGAAAATGTAAGGCACTGGACGTAGAACCACACTGTAGAACTGGGTGCTGAAAATCTTATTGAAGACCTTGACCAGGAATTCTGCAAAAAGCTATGACTGACAGTAATACATCCCACTTCTTCATGCTTGTCTGGTTATTTGAAGAAAACGACTGACCAGTATCTAAAACATTCAACCTTCTCCAGGTGGTAGGTGTTGGCTTCAGACAGGCTTGTGGTAAAGATAAGAGTAGGTCAAATGTTCAGACTCATTTAAACTGGCCTAAAGAATCGCTTGCTTTAATCCTATTTTTGGCTACAAACCGATTATAATCAAAGCATTAAACGCCCAAACTGCTAATGCTTTTTTAACATAAAGGTCATATCCTGTTACTCCTTTGAATAAAATGTTTGAACGTGGTGTAAGAACTGTGGTGTAGGTTTAGCTTTTCAGTTTTGCTGCAGAAATAAGCCGAGTTTTTCCAGAACCTGAAGACCGATAGAAAAAACGAGTGATTGAAGTACACACATAAAATAAAAATAGAAAATCCCTGATATCGGATGTGTGCATATTTTATAGAATAAGATCATTGCTGCGTATTAAAAATCAATCCTTGCACAGAGAGAGAAAGAGAGAGAGAGGGAGATAGAGACAGAGAGAGAGAGAGAGAGAGAGAGAGAGAGAGAGAGAGAGAGAGAGAGAGAGAGAGAGAGAGAGAGAGAGAGAGAGAGCTGTTGAGGAAATAAAGAAATATCTCATCAAGACACAAGCATGCAACTGTATGTACATTATCTTCCTCTGCAGTGAGACGGTATGCAACACACACACACACACACACACAAAGAAAAAAAGTGGAAACTTTAAGCTGGAGTGTGACTGTGTGTGTGTGAGCATGTGTGTATGTGAGTGTGTGTGTTTGATTGGCTAATTGACTGGACTGCACAACACACATTATTCAGTCTCCCTCAGAAGTGCTGCCTATGAGAAAAACACTTTTTAATCATGATCCTGAAAGGCAGAGCGGCTAGTAATTAAGTAATGAAATTAGTAATTAGGTTGATAAATAAATAAATAAACAAACAAGAATGTGGCAATCTTCATATCCTTTTTGCACTCCCTGGTGTTTCAAGACTTCATTTTCTTAAGTGTCTCTCTTGTGGTCTCATCTTGGTCTTGGTTCACTGAAATGCCAAATACTCTTTTATGTAAACCCCTTTTCCACTGTCAGCAAAGAGATTCAGAGCAAGCGTTCATTTCCAAGCATTTTGATTCCTTTGTCAATGAGACTGAGTCCGTTTAAAATATCGCTCTCTTTGATTTTAAACCTGTCTCTTCTTTCACTTTCACTACCCACTTAGTATACTTCGAACCAGTTTTAATAAACAGTTCAGGCTAAAACCATATTTTGTTGTAAAAGCAAGTTTAAAACCAACTGAAACAGTAGGTGGTCTAGTGTAGCAGATGCAGGAAAGCTTCAAAGCAATGTCGAGAAAGTATCTTTCTAGATCAGTGGTGCCCAAATCGAGTCCTGCTGGTCTTCTGCCTGGGACAGTTGCTTTTCAGCTCAGAACACCTGGCTTAGATGCTCCTGAAGGTCTCTAATGACTTGATCAGGTGTATTAAGGCATTTTCCACAGGTCTACAGGAACTGTGCTGTACCTAAACTGTACTGCATTGGTATGGAAGTTTGTGATGTTCCAGTGTATCTCAGTCTTTTATTGGAGTTTCTGGTTAAATTCTCTCCACAGTTTATGGCCGGTCGTCCCAAAACCGCATCCATGGAGTCAAATCAGCGGAGAGTTTTTCTGTCAAAGCCGCTTTTGTTATTGTGGTCATTTTTTTTATAGTCCTGCTTGAGTTATTTTTTTCTCTGCATTCTTTATCCGTGATGCGAACCAAACCCAGAGAACTTGCTAGTGACGTCCTGGATCTCCTTCACGTTTCTCACAGAGTTAAAGTTCCTTTTTTTTAGCATCACAGAAAACTCCCACTGAAATTTATCTTCAGCCCAGACAGACAGCTGTGCTCAAACTACGTCAACTTCCCAGTTTCTATCTACATTATTGTTTTTGCGCAAAAAAACCCAACGATGTCCTTTTTCCTAACTCCCTCTGTTGTTGTGACAACATTTTGACCAATCAAAAAGCAGTAATGAAGTCAGCTTTTAGCCCTGCCATCAAGAAGAAGGAGCACGGCTCCTTGTGCCAGTGGAAAAGCGCCATTAAATCCAGGTTGACAGTAAACTGTCCATGACCAGACTCTGGCACTACTGATCATAAAAATTAATTTTGATTTACTTGTTATAAAGTTACCAAAGGCATGGTATTGTTGTCTAAAGGCTCTCTATAATATATACACGTGTTCAGTGTTCTACAGGTTCTACATATACTCCCATCATATACTCATAATAGTTTATGGATTTATTACAATATCAATCAAATAACACCAAAATGCCCGCTCCTATGTTGGATGTGACAGTAAATCTAGTTGGCCCCAGTGAGTTCCACTTTCTTATTTAGGGAACAATGCAGCTGTGTAAGAGAAACAGAAAGGGGGGGGGGGCGTTGCAGAATGGGAAGGCTAAGTAAAGCCTGCCGTTGGCTGCCACAGGAGCTGACCTGCTTTACTACAGAACGGCTGCCTTCAGATCAGCTCACAGCTGAGGGAGAAAAGCAGACACTTAGATGTCAGCGAACCCGTCCTTCAAGTAATATCTCACATCACAGTGCCCGAAGCTACTCTGTGGCTCTAACTCCTGAGAGAGATGGAAAGAGAGGGAGAGAGAGAGGGGGAGAGAGGGAGAGAGAGAGAGAGAGAGAGAGAGAGAGAGAGAGAGAGAGAGAGAGAGAGAGAG
>JBBPDC010000007.1:1242742-1255155 GCA_037974485.1 Hemigrammopetersius urotaenia | reverse complement strand
ACACACACACACACACACACACACACACACACACACACACACACACACACACACACACACACGCACACACACACACCAGAGAGAATGCAAATCTCCACACATAGTCAAGGTCACTTCTGAAAATCAGTAAAATCAGTAAAAGCAGAAGCGTGGATGAGATGATCTGGCCCACATCGTGAGTAAACTCAGCTGACCATCAGTTAAGAGGCACCGTGTGTGTGTGTGTATCCTGATGAGCAGGGTCAGTGCTTTCGGGATGCATCCGTGTACACAGACACGCACACAACACAAACCCTGCGCATGACTTTACATAATAGACGGTTTAACTTTTCCAGTCAAATATTGACCATCACTGACATTTCTCCATGAAACGCCCTGCCTACCCTCCACACCAACAGCATGAAAATGTGTCCGCAGCGCGGGTATCCACCAACCTGCACCTGGCAGATGAGCTCTGGAGAACTTACGGGGGCGGACGATGGGGGCCCGTTTGCACCAAGTCAGATTTTTATGGTTAAAAACATATGTAAATAAATAAATAAATAATATTTTGAAAACAAACACACACATATTAAAAACTTTCACATTAGAAACTATGAAAGTTTCTCATGGAAATCCAAACCTATGTGCATCAAAGAAGAACAGCTTATCTAGTTTGGAAGAGCACAAAAGTTGACATGCAGAGGTGTGTGTGACATGCAAGTTTGGTGTGGTCAGCTAAGTTTTAATTTTCCATGCAAGAGAATCTATTGTTACATTGATCAGCCACCAGTAAACACTGACGATCTGGTTACAGTAGCATCTGTCAAGGGGTTGGGGGTGTTAATCAGTAAACAGTCTGTTAGAAGCAGGAGAAACAGGTGAGCGAAAGAATCTAAGGGCCAAACTGTGATGGCTGGAGCATCTCCAAAATAGCAGGTTCCCAGTATGCAATGCTCAGAATTTACCAAGAGAGATCCAAGGAAGCAGAGCGATAGGATCATGAACATCTGAGGCTCACTAATGCAGAGCTACTGAAAAGGTTCATGCTGCTCTCATAGAAAGGGGCAAGAACACACAGTGCAGCGCCCCCTGGTGCGTATGGGGCTGCAGACCGGTCAGAGTGCCCATGCTGACCCCTTTTCACCCGCAAAACCTCCTATAATGACTATCAGAACTGGACCATGGAGTGATAGAAGGCGGCGTCCTGGTCTGATGAGATCATGTTTTCTTCTACATCATGTGGACGGCCGGGTGTGTGTCTGTTGCTCACCTGGGGAAAAGACGGCAGCAGAGGCAGTGTGACACCCTGGGCAAGGTTCTGCTGAGAAACCTGGGGCCCCCTCGCAACTTAAAGTATAGTATCTGTTGCTAACATCTCTGTGCAGGTACCACAGCACACCCTCAGAGGTCTTGGGGAGTTCATACCTCGGCAGGTCAGTGCTGGTGGCACGGTCCTGCAGTTTTGGGTCAGTGGTTTAACTTTGTGGCTGATCGTTGTACAGTTTAAAACATTCATGAACCATAGTTCCTTGCTCTAGCCCAACACCAAACACAAGCTACCGAGAACTTTGAAACCCTTGTAGAGACGTGGGGTATGGAGTCAACTTAGCACCAGACTTTAGTTCATGCACGTTTTCAAGCAAACACAGAGCTGTTTTCTCATAATTCACACTTCTTTTTTACAACCACAAGAAAATAGTAGTAAAGAAGTATAGCCATCACATTTAACAAACATATTAGGTTGAATAAACATACTGACTGTAAAATAAATTGGAGGATAAAGAAAATATATGATGACCAACAGGTGAAAGAATACCTTAGTATAATAACTCCAGTGTATACAGATCTGGGGTGTACCCACAGTTTGTGTGTGTGTGCCTGCAGTGGTTAAAAAAAGAATACATATTTCACCTTTTCTGCTTGAGGCCTTCCTTCCCTATTTGTCTTGTCCCCACATTATTAGAACGTTTAAAAAAGCACATTGTACTTGAGGTAAATGTTCTACTATGTTAAAAATCTATTTAAAAAAAACCCCACCTAATGTTAAAAGACCTTAACTGCTAATATATCTCCATCTCCACTTTTACAGCAGTCAGTGAACACACTGTGCACAGTTAATTGCATTATTATTAGCCCCCCTTTGAGAAATAAGACCTTTTCCCACCTTTATGTTCAATTTTAACATCATAATTCAAATTTTACAAAGCAAAACATTCATCAATGGGAAACTCGGCAACTAGTACATTTTTTTATTGGAAAAGACAACTTCTATATATGCTGTATAACAACTTTATTGAAAATTGGGGTGGTCAAAACTATTAGCCCCATGTGAATTTGCCAGGACGCATTACAGCAAAGTTAAATGTTCTTGCGTAAACCACACTTGAACGTGACTGGCACCGTGCTTGATGAACTGAAATGAGCAGCGCTAGTGGTACTTAAAAGCAAGAGTGAGAGACATCACACTTGCAGTTTTGGTAAAAAGTAATTTCACCATGGAAAAAAACTAAGAAATAAGTATGCATCTCAGAGAATCCTCATCTTAAGGGGCACGGCTATACAGAAATGTCCAGCTGTACGTCGCATCATTGCAAAATACAAAGTGACCGGTCAGAAACAAACCTGGGCGTGGTCAAATGTGCAAGATTCAAAGACTTTAGATAGGAAAATAATCAGAATCCCTGGATCACTGCAAAAGAGTCATCGTCTCTTCTGGGAAAAAAACCCCACCTATACTGAGGACTCTTCATCATGGAAGGATTTGAGGCCTTCAACCCTAAAAACACTGTTCCCACAGTTAAACACTGTAGTGGGAGCATGATGCTGTGTGACTGTTTTGCTGCTTCAGGCACAGGAAACACTGATACATGGAATAATCAGGTACATGGCATATTAAGCAAATTACATTGATATTGTCAAGCATAATTTGAAGAATCTGCTGCCAGTCTGGCCTTGGGCTGTCGCTGGGTCTTTCAGTACAATAATGACCCAAAGCACACATCACAGTTGGTCCAGGACATTTTAAGGAACACCAAAACCGAGGTCTTGAGTGGCTGTCACAAAGCCCAGATCTCAATCCTATAGAGAATCACTAGAAAAAGCTAAAGCTTAAGGTCCACACTCAAAAAACATCTGATTTGCTTAAGCTGGAGCAATATGCCATGGAGGAATGGTCTAAGACAATCAGGAGACTTGCGAGAAACCTTGTGAGAAACTATGGCAAGAAGTTGTGAATCAGAGAGGTTACACCATTGGCTATTAATTTTCAGAGGGCTAATAATTATGGCCATTATAATTTGATGATTTTCTTATTTTAATTAAGTGCACCATTAAAACATCTTCATCAAACTTCTTGGAAATTGTGTTTTTATTCTTTTGGAAGCAATTCTCATGAACACTTTAAATACTAATAATTTTTCTTATAGATTCGTTCAGTTTTGCACAGGGGGCTAATAATTATGACCTTAACCATAACATATTTATTACCCATCACACTTCTGGTCACAGTACAGAACAGTACAGCCCAGACTCTTTGGGTCAGTCGAAAGCACCTCTTCAGTCACATTATCAATTCATCAATCCATTGCATTTTGATTCGAATCAAATTGATCATCATCTTTAATAATCAATCAACAGGAGCAAGAACACAGTAGCTACTGGTCTCTGTTTTTTGCTAATTGTGAGAAGTGACAGAGGGATAAAGCATTGCGTTGAACCATAAATCCCAAATGAAAAACAGGTACATGGAAAAGGAGAAAGTCTATTAGAACTGGTGAGGTAAAAATAAAGGATTTATGAATATTAGGAAACACCTGAATGATTTAATAACACAACAGAGGAGTCATATAAAATTAATCCCAAACACTGAATGTGTGCATAAACAAATAAGAAAATGAGATATTCATAGTTTAGGTAGTATTAGAGTAGAGTAGTGAAACAGTATCGGAGTCAGACAAAAAAACAACAAATAAGCTTACCAGTACCCACAGATGGAGAGATGGATACACAGATGTGAGGATGGATGGATGGATGGATGGATGGATGGATGGATGGAAGAGTGTACATGTGAGAAACCTGGAAAAAACCAAAACTTTTAGGCAGTATTACAGAAGCATATATTAAAGCAGTATTAAAGTCAGTGGAAAAAACTGCTTGCAAATACTAAAGAAGCAGTGACAAAAAATGGATGGAGGAATGGATGGATGGATGAGGATATTAGACTTGATTCTTGTCTTTTTTCTTCTTCACAGGCACTAATGTTTTCACAGTCATATAGGAGGAATTGAAATTCAAAAATGTTTCCGATGTCTATAATTGCTACAAAGCTAAAACATTTAAAACTATTTCTCTAACACTTCCTCCAAGTATACCAAACTTAACTCAGTATATATATACAGATATATATATTCATATCATATATATGTATATATATATATGTCTGTATATATGTATATATTTATTTGTACATATATATTTTGTATAGATAAATGATAGAATTCAAATAAGAACTTAATACAATGGTCAATCAAATATCTAAGTTAGTTCACAGCATAACATGATACATTCTCCAAAAAACAGTATATATAGAGATATTTTCTTTTTTTCTAAGCAAAATTAAGCTACATGGGGAAAAAAATTCTGTTCTGTACATGCAGTCACAGAGTACCATGTTAGCGCCTTTTAACTCAGCGAGTGTCAGTGACAGATCAAGTGAACACACGCCACACCAGATCGGTTCAATTGTTCTGCGGCCTGGTAGACCACCCCCACTCCCACCCCCCACCGCATTCTGACTAAAGCCTCCAGCACAGGGACTGGCTAGTAGTTCACACTTAACAGCAGTTCAGGAACCTGATATCAAATCTAAATGCAACTGCGGAGCCAGCATGTAGAATTCTGGCCAATGTTCTTGTGTTCTGATAGTAGATGCTGTCACTTCATATCAAGCACAGAAAAGCTACTGGGCACTCCTCCCCTTTGCACTAAAAATATATAAAGAAACTAAACAACAGATATGCTGTCTTCTGTGCTTTCCTGCAATAACATCCAGTTTATGGGCTGTGCTACATTTTTTTTCCCATGTCTAAGCTTTATTTTATGACTAATTAAACTTAATCTGTGCTTTTTGATGTTTGTTCCATTACTTCACAGGTAGGGAGGTTACAGGTTTAGACAGTTTGGGCAGCACTGAGCAAATGTAACACAGTATTCTCAAGCAGGGGATGGCAAAAATGTACAAATTTTCAAAAGCCTTTTGAAAGACCTTTTCAAAAGGCTTTCTAATATTGCAAAATTGTTCAGAAAATAAGTGGTGTGACAAGCCAGGGTTCTGATCTAGCCAGATTACAAGTACGTCAACTACTGTGAACTACTAGCCTGCCCACGTCCAGGATGCGGAGTGTGTCAGAGTACGGGCAGAAAAAAAAAAAGCCAGTTAGAGCACAGGGCACAGAGCGCGAGGGACTGAGCAGCAGTGCTCCTTATTCAATTGCACAAGCCGCACTTCAATACCTGAGCATGTTCATTTATCCTCTACTTTATGCGATGCTGAACTATCCTTTTCCAAAACAGAGAAAAGGAATTCATTGCACAGCAACTGATGACGCACCTGTTCCCAAAAAAAGCCCTCATTAGTAAAGCACTAAGTTGTAGTGAGACAGACATCACAGATCCTCTTGAACAGAAGTGTAAAGGGTGACCTAATCATGACGTGTGCAAGTGCTCCGCAGGTGTGACCATGATGTTCAGTGACATGAGCATCCAAAAATGCTACAAAGTCTAAAAGTGTCTCTACATTTTGCTACATCATGTCAAAGCTACATTCAACTACGACAAGGGCAAATGAGCTGTGCCTGACGTCAAATAAGCCTCGCTAACGTTTTCGTGGAATAGGTCAATCTAAAAGAACTGAAGGCCAGATGTGTGCTCGGTATTGGTGCATGTTGTAGCCTCTTCCCTCCTTTGGATGAAGACAGCTTCAATGTTTGCCTTTAATGTATTAAATGGTGATGCTGATGCCTATGCTGGCATAAGCCAGAGCTTTTGTGCTTTCTAAATTTGTCCTCTTAGCAGTGGAAAATAGTGTCTGCCAAAGTAACAGAGTGGTGGTGCTGATCCTTCTCTATCTGCAAAATGTTTTGACTATTAAAGGAATTGCACAATTACAATTGAATCTAGAAGACAAGGCCCATCAGCAAGTGTTATTAACTAATTTTAATATTATGTAGCCATCTAGTGCCAATTATAGATATTGCAATTCATCCTCATTTTGGTTAAGACAATTATGTATTGCTTTAGTCTACAAGAGAGATCAAATGGCGTGGGTCCACTCTAATGATCTGTATGCTCTGATATTTGGCATCCAAGACTAGCCTACAATTTAACTTCAGACACAGCTAGCTTAGTCTACTTTTAAAATTCTAACACAGTGAGAGCAATGAACAGGTAGAATAAAAAGGAGTGGTGAATTCTGGAGTAACAAAACAATTCTTACAGGAAAAACTGCTACATGTATTTCGTCATTGTCTTTTGTTGTTCTTTTCAGTTGAAGCGTGTCTCCTTAGACCATAGTAATATCCCTGTTTCACAAATCAGAGACACCACAGCATCGGAGGTCTGAAAAGCTCCAGTGGGATGGGGGAAACTTCCCCTTATGGGACATGATTTGGCTGATGTCCTTGCATTATAAACAAAACAACTGTAAATAGAACATATCCTCGTCTCTTAAGTGATAAGGTCAAAGTTCAAACATCTCTTTCTGACGTGGCCTTGAGGGTCAGACACAAATAGGGAGGGACGTCACTGCATCGCTGCTGCAAAAGCACAGGAAGAAAGGCTGCTTCACAGCCAATCAGGGCACGGTGACCACAGGTTAGATGGATTGCTTGCTTCACCGCAAGTCAACCATTAACAAATTGAAAAAGCAGCCTTAGCCTCAGCAGTGTCTATAGTAGAACTCCCGTTGAAGGTGAACCAAAACAAACAAAAAGAGTCTTTTCCTTAAATGACAAGAGTGTGTGTGCATGTGTGTGTGTAAACATGACATCATTACTCACAGATTCCGGAATAAGTGCTATCCAGCATTCTCGTTGGAGGACAGGACTACGGATGACATCGTAATGCTCAGTTCGGACCGGAGGTGGAGCACGGCTGGGGTGTCTGCGGTGACGGAGACGGCCTTCACAGACCCGTCTCCAGTCGTGACATTACTGCCACCATCCTGGCCGTCGCCATCGTGGCGGTTGTAGTCGCTGCCCTGGTCCCCGTGCGGCACGTGTATGTGCGTCACACTCCAGCTGCGTCTCACTGTAGAGCTCACACACACGCGCAGCAGCGAAGCCCCGTGTCATACTTCACTCTCCAGGCTGGAAAAGTGGGCGGAGCCACGGCGTGAGCACAGGCTCTTGGCCTTAAGGGGCAGGTGTGGGGAGTAAAAGCGCCGTGGCTGGGGCACGGAGCGCAGTCTCTGGTACTGGAGCTTGGCGCTGGCTGTCACGGACTGGGAGGCACCCGTGGCTGGCCCGGGTGACAGCACTGGTGGTGGGGACACTGAAGCGGTGGAAGGTGGTGGGGGGATGGGCATGGGGAGAGAGGAGGGTGCAGAGGTTGAGGGCAGCAAAGTTTGAGGAGAGGAAGGTGCCGGTTCCGAATGCTGGACCTGCTGGGCGCTGAGGTTAGACTGGCTCCCGGATTTGGAGGCATCAGGTTTAGGGGGCAGTTTGGGGCGGGAGCCCCCGCTGAAACTGTGGCAGTGGGGGAGCAGCTCCTCCTGGCTCCGAGAGGTGACACTGCCCCGCTTTGAGTGGGCTTGAGGTCTGCTGTGGCTAAATTGCGTATATGAGCATGCACCTTGCTCCCTGTCCCGAGCCCTTTGACCTTTACCTTTAGACCCACTACGACTGCGTTTCTCACCCTTCATAGGCAACTTATCTACTGACCAATAGCGTCGAGGGGGTGGTAGAGAAGTGGGAAAAGATGGGCCTTGTAGACCGAGACCCCCACTCCCTCCCCCAGAGCCCCAGCCAATTCCTGCACTAGAACCCCAAAAATCTCCCCCTCCCCACCCTTCAGAACGTCCCAGGATAGAATCGTCTCTGCTGTTGATACTTCCCCCTTTCTCTCTGGCGGGATAGGTTCCAAAAAACCAGCCCCCTCCTCCTATTCCACTGGCCCCTCCAGCACCACTGCCCTCCCAATACCTCTCAAAGCGTCCAAACTCCCCGGAGGAGCCATCATCGGAGTAACTCTCCTCTGCTTGGACTCGATCCCTTTCTGACTCTGACACTGCCCCTCTCCCCCCAACCCGCCTAACCCTCTCCTCCACCCTCTCCCTTTCTCGTTCCTCTTCGTCTTCATCATCATCCTCTTCATCCTCTGAGTCCCACTCATGGAATGATAATCCTTCTCGAGTGTGCGCTCGACTCCTCTCATAGTGCAGAAGCAGAGGCCGACGCTCTCCACCTCTCCCTCCTGCCTCTCTTTCCGCCCCGCTGCTCCTCCGCCTCTTGGCTGATGGTAGAAGGGTGTGTAAGGAGGAGGGAGGTGACCCTCCAGATGCTTCTGTACCTCCTCCACTGACCCAGAACTTGACAGAGGCGGGTAACTTGTTGAGATTAGGATATCGCTTGCTGGATGGCCTGTGGCGTGTGTGGCTACCTTTTGGCCTCCTTTCTCTGCTCCGACCTCCTCCGCTCTCCTCATCATCGCCCACCTCTTCCCCTCCTTCCCTTCTCGACCGCTCCCTTTCTCCTTCCCAAACAGAGAGGTTTCCCTTGTCTCCAAAAGTACTGCGGTACTGTGTAGAAAAGGACGAGTACTCTCCCTCCCTTTCTGCATCCCCATCTCCCTCTCGCTCTACATCCACATCACCTTCCTCTGAGTGCCTGCCAGCTGACACCTTCTTCTTCTTTTTTGTCTTTGTTGCCTTCTTCTTCTTCTTTTTCACCTTCCGGCGTTTCCGTTCCCTCTCTCTCTCACGCTCCTCCCTCTTCTTTCTTTTCTTGTTCTTCTTTTTCTTTTTCTTCTTCTCTTTTTCCCGCTCTTTCCGGCGCTTCTTCTCCCGCTTCCGTTCTGTGTCACCAGACCCTCCACCACTTCGTTCCCTCTCTCGATCCCCCCATCCTGCCCACCACTCCTGGAGTTGGGCAAGCTGACTGCCGCCCCTCTCTCTCTCTCTTCCACTCTCTCTCTCTCCATGTGGACCACGAGGCTTACGTGGAGGAACGGGAGGTGGCGGTGGACCATGTGTGAGGGATCTGGGAGACAGAATGGAATGTTCTCTGCTTCGGTTGTGGCCCTGCAGAAGGCTGGACTCCTCAGTTAGTTCATCCAAGTCCTCTTCCTCCTCCTCCTCTACCTCTCTATCCCTGGTACTGCGTGAAGAGGTGGTAGAGGTGGATGATGGAGATGTGGATCTAGATGAAGAGGCAGACGAAGTGCTAGATGAGCTAGTGCTGGAGGAAGATGATGAGGTGGAGGTGTAAGGAAGAGAGGCAGAGGGGGATGGAGGAGTGTATGTTGGGGAGAGTGGTACAGGCACAGGGATGGGAAGTGGGGGGGATGGTCTGGGCCTACGACCCATATCTCTGCCACCTCCTCTCCGGCCCAAGGGCAGAATGTTCTCGTACAAAGGACCACCAGGCTCCTTCGGCTTCTTCGGCCGCCGCTTTCTCCAGAGGGATGAGGGAAGAGGGGGAGAGGGGTGCTGCAGTGGGGGGTTAGGGGGCAGTGGGGCTTGAGTCTGGCTTTTTGGGGGCAGCCTAGGAGTCCCCAAAGACTTTACCCCCTTCCCCTGACCCCCTCCACCAGTACCCACTCCCACCTTCTTCCCCAATCCATGGTCCATACCTTTCTCTGAGTAGAAAGCCATGCTAGCCGGTGGGGGTTGCTGGTGGCTCCTGGGAGCAGTTTTGGGAGTCTGAGAACCTGCCTGCTGTTCCACACATGGACCCAGGCCTTCAGGGTCAATAGGACCATAGTAACGCTTATATCCATCTAGCCCGCTACCAGTAGCTCCACTGCCTGCCCATGTAGGAGCTACCTTTTGTGCGAAGGGCCCTATATCAGTGAGGCCCCCTCTGACTCCAATGGTTGCACTAGTGGATTTGGGAAGCCTCCAGCGGTCCACCACAGCCAGTCTGCGGTCTGGGCGGGGCAAGAAAGTTGAGCAAGGAAGAGGGGCTCCCATAAGAGGTGTTGTGGAGGGTCCCATTGCTGCCCCAGAATGTACCACGGCAGGGGGGGAACCAGGAAGAGGGGATTTATAGGATTGTGGAGGCTGTGGTTGTTGTTGCTGCTGCTGTTGCTGCTGCTGCGGAACCAAGGCAATGGCTGGATTGCCACCAGCAGTTGTGAGAACATGGGATGAGGGAGGGGCTGATACCACAGAAGAAAGATGGTGGGTGGAAACAGTGGCTTTGGCTCCACCTTGCACAGTTTCATCCTCAAAACTGCAACAGCTGTACATTCCCTGAGAGAGAGAGAGAGAGAGAGAGAGAGAGAGAAAGAGAGAAGGAGAGAGAGAAAGAGAGAGGGAGAGATAAAAAGGGTATTGGCAACAGAGGTGTTATTTTGTGAGATGAGCATTTGTCCCAGAAATAAGATTGCAGTATTCTGATACGATTTTCCAGCAGGCTCAGCTATTCTGAGCGTATATGGGGATTTGATTTTGGAAGGAGTCTAAGCCCGGAGGTAAAGTATTACCAAGCAGCCTTATAGGTTTGAGCATCTCTTCCACTCTACTGTGCAAAATCTCATACACAACACACAACACTATTCACCCCACCCCAAAACCTCATCCCTTCAACCCCTGTTTCTTTTCTGATCTCCCCCATCCTGACTTATCTGTCCCTCTTTGCCCCTCTCACCCTGCTGAAGGCCAGAAGGAAATCCAGCTTGCCGGCTTGGCCCAATCCGCTCATGCAGTGACGGAGCCTCCAGTAGACGAGATGCTCCCAGGCGAACACCAGCAGGCTCAGGCCCATGGCCACCAGCAACATGTAGAAAACCCCAGCCATGTTGTCAATGTCCAGCTTGGAGCTCATGACCTCGATCTTATCGTTGTGACAGATTCCTGAGAGCCAGAGACGCTCCAGCATTTCAATCTCATCTGAAGGAGGGAAATGAGGGGGGTAGATGAGGAAATGAAACGAGAGAAGTATACAATTTGTTTACAGTGTAGCGGTAAACATAAGATTCAAAATACCTGTTTCAATCAATAAAACATGAATATGATTCAGCTGCGCTCCTGCCTCAGTCAAATGCAGGACCCAAAGAAGGTTAAGTCTTTATGTGCCACCTCAATATCTCAGGCTTTAAAGAGCAGAGGCCAAACACAGTAAGACCATTTAGTCATCTGAGGGTAACCTTAGCTGAAGAGACTGTTCAAGATAATCACAGTGCAGAGGTCAGCCATTATTGCAGAGAAAGAAAGACGTGTGAAAGAATGAATATAAAGGAGGTGAAGAAAGTGGAATTGGAGGAGAGATTTGTGTTGTCTCATTGCCGCATTGTGTCAAAGAAAATGGGTGGATGGGGGGTAGAACAAAGTATGAGGTGGCGGAAGAGAGAGAAATAGATAGGATTGTGTCATGATGACAAACAGCAGGAACGCTTTTTCAATTCAGGGATGACTGCATTAAGGCAAAAAAGAGCTACCAAGGGGCGGGAGAGGAAGAGAGGGAAAGAGGTATGCAAGTATGTGTGGTTGACAGTGCAAAAGGGTAAAAAAGTATCAGAATGAAATGAGTCGGAAAAGAGAGAGAAAGAGAGAGAGAGAGACAGCGGGAACAACAGACCAGAAAGAGGGGTTGAAGGGTGAGATCATAATCATTTAATTGTGGTGGAAGGTGGTCAGTGTGGTTAAAGGGTTGAGGAGGAACTGGAAACTCTGGAGAATCGTAGCAGAATCTTCATCCTCTATCAACTAAAAGACAAGCTGGATCCACTGCTTTGTTGCACTTTCAGCACTTCTAGAACTCAGTTTGTGGCTGAAAATATGACCAAGCCATTGTCATGTTTCCTCTCAGGGGAGCTTATATATTCATCAGTTTCGTATGTTTTCTTTTGTTTGTTCCCCTGCTTATTCTGCAATTCTTTTTATAAAACGCATAGTTCGGCTTCTAAAAGATGCCAAATTATTAAAAACCACTGCGCTGTTCATGGAGTGATTTTGTTGTGTACACTAAAGAGCAAAGTACTGATAGTTGGTAGAAATATATCATTTTATTAGAATTTTATTAGAAAAATCCAAAAGAGGGAAAATTTAAGAATGGATCCTTTTTCCCCTTCCAAAATGTTGTGTCCGAGAAAATAAACACAGTGAACAAATTTACTGAGGTTGAATAAATCTGTCATGACTGAGGGGGCTAGCCCTCCTCAGTCGTGAGCTACCTCGGGGTGAGCAGGAACGGGCAGGAAGCCAAGAATCCATG
>JBBPDC010000007.1:1213385-1225057 GCA_037974485.1 Hemigrammopetersius urotaenia | reverse complement strand
GTTGCAGGATGTGTGGCGCGTTATACATGAGTGTTGCCAACAGGGACGGTGTAGAGTGCCCTCTGGTGGACAAACTACACAATACTCATGACATGGTTGAAGGGTGTTTCGTCCGTTTTTATTTTATTTTTGAAATATTAATTTATCAGCCATTATAAATGCAGATACCGATAGTTTTGAAAATGCCTAATATCGGCCGATAATATCGGCCTGTCGATAAATCGGTCGGGCTCTAATATGATGTATTGTTACTTCCACAGGCTTTAGTAAGGGTGTAGTGCTGTCTTAAGTAGGGTGGTCTTTCACCTTTATAGTGGACCTTTATAGTGATCTACTCATCTACATAGTGACAGGAAAGCACAGATAGAAGCATCGCTAACATGTGATACAGAATGATCTGTAATGGAAAACCAGCTAACTTCCCTTCCCTTATTATTAATCTACTCTTGCTTTTGTTGGGCACATTTAATTTCCACTACAATCCATATTTTTTCTACTCTGGCTTATGAGATATTGCATTGTAGTCTGCTGGTCTACATCTGAGAAGCCAGAGCTTCAAAATTATTTACATTTTGATTCCATAATACACAAAAATGTGGTAAAAGATGTACACACCTAACATCTACACACCAATCATCCATCACATTAAAACAGCTTACATGCGATGTGAAGAATATCTGGTCACAATCACACCTGTCAAAGGGCCTGATATTTCAGGCCCTTGTAACAGTCAGGGCCTGATAACAGTCAGTTCTTGAAGTCGGATGTTGGATGCAGCAAGAATGGGCAAATGAAATCTAAAATCTAAGATCGATGAGGGCCAAACTATGATTTCTGGATAATATGGGGAGTTCCTGTTATGCAGTTGTCAAAACTGCTCCAAGAATGGGGCCTGCCACACTGCAAACACTGTTCAGGAATGGTGTGAGGAACATCACATAAAGTTCAAGGTGTTGACTTGGCCTCTAAACTCAGAGCAGTTTGCTGGCACGAGGGGGATCGACATCATAATTAAGTAGAGATGAGAGAGAAAAAAAATCAAAATACCTCTATCTCTGGTGCCAATTGTCGATATTTATTTGATTTTTTTAAATGCATTTAATATATTTATGTTGGTATATATATATCTACTTTGATAGCATTGCTTCCACAAGATTCTTCTCTTGCGTCACAGTGGAAATTGGAAAAGAATTCAAGAGGATTCAAGTGAGAGGATTCAAGTGAGACGAAATGACTCATGTGACAGTTTTCTCATGATTTATAATGCATTCTAATAATACATGAAAGAAATAAATAACAAAACAAATACTTGCTGTATCGTCAAATGTAAAGGTATGTACTAATTCTGCATTGCGGCCCTAATAATGTGACAGTGTCGTATCGTCATCTCTGTGCCAGTTCCTGCTTCTAGTATTAGGCGTGTGGTGCACCTCCACTTTCTCACTCACACGCACGTTCACTCAGCATCCACATGCTTCCTTCACTGCAGCCACACACGGGAAGATCCAGCATCAGGTCCCCCTCCATCCTGTAATCCCCACTGTTTGATCATCACGAGTGCTAATACCGAAGGGATCTGCAGCCTGGCTTTAATCAGTACGCTCTCTTCTGCTTAATGCCTTTATTCACACATGCAGGAGCAGAGCCTTGCCATAGATATCGCTGAGTTAGCAGCACACCCGATTACAAATTCCCTCTCTCATCAGCAGAGTGGGAAAGGACAGGCAAATACAGGGAAATATAGAAAACTACGCCCAAACCAATGTCACAGATGTGATACTGATCTTAGGGAGATAAAAATTCAGATCACTGATAATTTTGCTAAGCTTCCATGTGTTTGGGTCGATGGTGGAGTCACAGTTTCAGTCACAGGAAGCCCTGTTTTATTATCATATGTCATGTAGATCAAACTTAAAATATTTATGGTTTTTGAAATGACGTTTTGAGCCCAATCACGAGTGTGTGAGAATGTGGTGAGTGAAGGTGGGGCTGTGCATAATCGAGTCTTTTGACTCCTCGGCGCAAACAGAGAGTAACTGAAAATACATAAACTATGCCTGGAACAGACTTACTAGCAACTGTAAACAGTGATTTTGTTTTTTTCAACATATATTAATATAGTAGTAATGTGTGTGGGCTGAATATTTACAAAGTTTTAATGTATATGTTTGAGGGTTTTTACAGTACAAAAGAGAAATTCATAACAGGTTTCCCCCATTTCAGTTAGTTAAATGATACAAATAACCTTTTTATTATATCGGTTAGACTGTCCTGAAAAGAAGGATATGAGACTAGCTATTACACAGTGTTTAAGGCTTTAAATGTTAGAAAAGTCATGCAGAAACAAGGTTTAAAATTATGTTGGTTAATTTTCAAATATTCTGATTCCTTAGGATCGACAGTAGAGGTGGCTGTACTTCAGAAAAGCACCACACATAATATCAGGGCTTTATCAGTGGGAATTCTGCTGATGTCAGTGAACCGGTGGAAATTTATCTGTCTGATTTTATTGGTCAAACGGGCCCAATAAGAGAGTGCTGTGTGGAACATTACCTCTCCAACCATCCCGTTCCATATGCCGTCAATCTTCTTCCCGTGCTTTCCATTGGTCACCAGGTAGAGGTCATAGGTGAAGCCCACAATCCTTGCCAGACGCTTTAGTATGTCGATACAGAAACCTTTGCAGCACTGCTTCACCGGAGCGATGCCCTCCTGAAGAGCCCTGCAAGTGAAGAAGAAAGCAGAGAGAGATGAAGTGAAAGAATATGAACACTTTAGACCTTAGTGGCCAAAAATATCTCAGTTTACTTATTGTGCAAATGCACCGAGAATAAAAAGCACTAATGTAACCTGAAATCATTTTATTCCCAGGTATTACACTGATTGACTGACTTTTTATCAAATCCCTCAAACTACAATGTAAATAAATTATTTTTTTTTAAAAACATGTTGCTTCGGCACATTCACTGCAGCTTCAAATACAAGATGCATCTCATGTTTAAAAATTACAATTATATGATTAACATGATTATCAAACAAATCAGTAACTGTCCAATCCCTGAAGGGACAAAGAAAGAGTTTTTACTTAACTTTATTGCACCAGCTCATAAAATGTATCATCTTAATAATTACTTCTACGCCTAGGACCAAAAAGGAGAACGGGAAAAAATGAAAAATGAGAGGGAGAGGGAGAGGGAGAGAGAGTGCTACAGTTTAATCAGTCTGACTGAGTGGGAGGAAGGTAAAAGGAGAGAATAATGAGATGAAGAAGGAAAGCGAGAAGCAGAAAGCATGCATAAGTGTTGCGCACTGCTTTACTGAACCTTTAGAGGTGTGTAATGAGACAGTAGTCAGCACTGGTCCACTCGCTCACACACACACACACACACACACACACACACACACACACACACACACACACAGGACCAGTATGTGCACAGTAAAGCAGGATCCATATGAGACATATTAATACCTCAAGCGCTCGAACAGATTGACAGGCTACACGATGAGCGAGAGTGGTAGAGATGGCCATAAGGCAAACACATAAAAATGAGGCGGAGAACGAGGGAGTGAGAGTGACAGATCGATGGGAAAACAGCAGCGGTGAACGTAGCCCCGGGACTCCCGCAGCCCCGCCTGGCCCTAACCTGGCAAAGACAGTGAGACACACAGACAGAATGGAAAGGAAAGGAAAATGAAAGAATGTGACAAATGGTACTACAAAAGAGATTCTACTCTCTCTCTGGCCCAAGATGGCGGATGAGAGGACATACTAAATGAAAAAGCTCAAGGCTGAGCCACCAGAACCAAAGAACCATCAGAGGATTCTACACCGTTAGTTCAGAGATATCCGGACACCTGCTTGTAGCAGTGGGCAGTAAACTGGTTCATACTTGAGGCACTAGTTTGATTTGAGTTTGAGTATGCTTATCTGAGTATGCCACAAATAAGCCCAGATAATGCAACGTACAAAACATGTTAGCTCATTTGGTTTAATGGCAATAACAATTCGGGACATTTCGGTTACGTTTCAGTACAAATTCAAATGCAGTAACTGCATGTCCCATATTTCTAGCAAAATTAAGGGCATTAATGTGGAGTAACAGTCTTTACTCTTTTGGAAGGGCTTTAAAACAGACGTCAGGACGCCACAAGAATTCACTTCCACTGAAGAGCATTAGTGACGTAAGGCATTAAGTTCAGTTTAATACTTAAAATTATACCAGCATCTGGTTATGTGCAAAAGATTGGGGACATTAAAAGCACAACTACTGTTTACTGAATTTCACATATTCAGTGGCATTGAGGTACACTGCAAAAAATATGTCAGTCTATAATCTAGTCAATTAATAGACTTTGATAAAATATAATTATGAGATTATTTCATTTATTTCTTTAAGGTTCTCCTTGTCTCTTCCCAGTTTTCTTGTCTATGTTGTTGCTCACATCGACCATTTCATGTGCCTTTGATTTGTTTACCCAGCCTTGTGCTTGTCTTCCATGTGAGCTTTGTTGTTGTAAACTTCTGGTAAAACCAGTTAAAACTTTGCTACTGTTACTGCTTGTTGTGCCACTTTGCTCATGTTTTTGTTAGATCTGTTATTATATATAACTGTTATTATATATATCTGTTTCTCACATATATATGTCTACCCCAGAACGCTTGTTGATGTTTGTCTTGTTTATTGTTTGTTTGTGAATCTCACACTTACACTCTGTTTGCCTCTACCAAAAATCAGTACAATTTCTTCTCATGTTGAGCAAGTGTATGAAGGGAAATCTACCAAATTACCTAAGAGTCATGAGTTAAATAAGTTCTATGATCATGTCTGTGGGCATGCTACTGACGTGGCATTGAGGGGTCGCCTGCAGGGCACAGAATCCCTGATACAGGTCCCAGAGGCGGGATCAGCCAGCTCCACAATGACGAAGGGTCGCTCTTCCAGGGTCACCACCCTCAGGTGCTGAGCATCATCAGGCGGCTGCAGGAAGGGGCCATAACGAGACCAGGCAGGGTAACGCAGCCGGAGCACACCGTTCTCCCACCATCCTACCTGAGACCACACACAAACACAACAAAACACAGGGTCAGGTTAAAGGATGGACTGATCCTAGTCTCGGTTTACTGAATCCAGCACTTCAAAATATGTGTGTGTGTGTGTGTGTGTGTGAGTGTGTGTGTGTGTGTGTGTGTGTGTGTGTGTGTGTGTGTGTGTGAGTGAGTGTGTGAGTGAGTGTGTGTGTGTGTGTGAGTGTGTGTGTGTGTGTGTGTGTGTGTGTGTTTAGAATGGCAACAGCTGATTTTGTGTCTCACTGTACCGTTAATACCTTGTACTTAAATACCTTTAATCATAACAGTATAGTTTAAGAAATGTGGATGGTATCCATAGTAAAGTCAAGGATCATTTGTAAAAGAGGGTCAAAAATAACAGGTACTGCTTTCACCGAGTGTGCGACTGCACCTCAGAGAGACATGCAGAAGTCCAGTAAAGTATCCTCGTTTTTATTTCCAGGCACAATGACTGCCTCAGACTAGGATGTTTTCTTTCGTGCATTCACTCTCTCTATTAACAGTTAATCTCCTATGCATGGGAGTCAGGGGTCAACTCGGGCCCATTAAGCCTGATTTTAAAATGCCCTGTTTCGGGTGTCATTGAGGCAGGCAGTTGGAGGGGAATGATGCTGCTCTGTGTCAGTGTGCCTGCAGAGCAGGTGAAAGCTATAAAAAACAAGTGACGACCTACTCAGTAGTTTTCTATAGACTCTCACAACTGAGAGAGTCGGGCCTTTATCGCTGGTCACCGGGACATTTTCTCTGAAGAGGCATAGAGCTGGCGGAGAGGAATTGGAAGTCTTTTTGCTAAGTGCTGGCCCGGTGAGGAAAAGGTCACACCAACACTTGAGAGCTTGATTTACTAAGAACACTATTAAGGCCCGCTCATTTGCTCCTGCGGACGGTCCGAAGAGAAAAAAAAAATGAAACAGCACTGGATTCATCTTCAGTGTGTTGGTGGTCGGCTAACAGTGAGTGTGTATTACAGCGCTGGTAAAATAACCTCATTTGTATATGCAGCCACTCACCTTTAAGCTTGATTTATTCACTCCTAATCCACAGAGTCTCAAAGGTCTGCGCAGACAAGGTGATGATAATTCACACACACACACCCCCACACACACACACACTGCAGGAAAAGCAGGCACGGGGCTGTAAAGGGTCCGGATTGGGCCGTCCAACTCCAATGCGGCCAGTCCAGAGAGACATCTATTAAGCCTTAGACTCGTTCTGCACAATTAGATAATAATTAGCCTTTTGTGTTTGCACAGCAAACAACTGGACTGACTTTTGTCAATTCTCCATAAGATCCTGCGAGATGTCCCCGCAGAACTAATTAGCTTTATTTAAGGGCCTTCGGAAAAAACAGAAATCTGGAAGAAAACTCGATCTAAAAGCAAATTTACATGGAAGGAAAGCAGACTCTTTCATCAGCCGTAGTGGACGGTACGTGTTCTAGATGGGAAAACATCATCAAAGGCCTCGAATGACAGTTCATTTAAATACTCCACAAGCCGAACGAGCGAAACAACGTGATAATGGGATATTTTTCGGCAATAAAACAAACAGCCGAAGGAATGAAAATCTTACAAGAAGACCGCCTTAAAATGTCAGCTCCGCCGATTAGGCATGAAAACCATTAGCCCGGTAACGAGTGGGCTAACATGATGAGATAACACCAGCAGGAGCTGCGCGTGTGTCTGGGCCCTTCAAACTGTCAGCTTGTGAACGTTGGAGCGCTACGAAGGCTGTGTGTTTCCTCATTACGCCGGGCCAGCCGGCTCCGCAGCCGTCACACCGCTCGGATTCGCTGATGACACCGCAGTGGTGGGTCTTATCAGCGGTGCCGATAAAGCCATGTGCTGGAGGCGCCGGCGTATCACCTTGCATCAGGGTGTGCAATCCGTCAGTAAATCACACCCGCCAAAAAATGGGTCAAATTTGCTTTCGGCAGGAGTTTCAGGACTGAACGCGGAGAAGCCTTCACACTCAACAGTAGCGCAGAGAAACCTCCGCTTCCCTGACTGGGAGGAAAACGGTGAACAATAAACAGTTTTAGCACCTTCCCTTTAGTTTCAGTCTTGTCAGGCTGTTCCCACATATGGCATGGTGTCCTTACAGCTCACTCTCATCATATTCTTACCACTGCCTCTGCCTCTGCCCACACATTCATTAAGGCCTGACCGATAGAGTCGCATGCGCCTCCAGTCATATCACACTTATGTTCTGTTGATTTTGGGAAAATAAGTACACATCCTTTACAGTCAACACAGGTCTGCTCATTTTAAGGCCCAATTACTGCTCATTTACTGAGTTTAACCTTAAGCAACTGCACAATCTAACAAACAGTAATTTTCCAATTTAGCTATCGGTATATATATTTAGTTTTTTTTCTCAATATGTTACATTTTGCGAATGAAATAGAAACTGCGACTAAAATAAAAGACAAACGCCACATTGCAGTGCCCTCCATGAAATATGAATGATAATGCACTGATCGTTTTGTCTAAATTTTAAAAAAATCACATTCACACTTTTTCAGACAACTAAACATGCCACCAGGTGCTGACAGCTCACAGCGATTAGGGGATTTCATCTGACCGTCACAGGAAGATCTGGAGGCCGGAGCCATCAAGAAGGCAGCTGTTTTCCACTGCACATCCAAAACCAGGGTCACGGGGAAGCTGGACCTCATCCAGCAGTCATGAGGCGAAATGCTGAGAAACACTCTGACAGGTTGTCGGTCCACTACAGAGCAAACACACACACACTCACAAACCAATGGGCAAATTAGCATCTGCAGTCCACCTTCCATGGATACCTTTGGACAATGGGAGAAAACCAGAGGCAGAAACACTGACAGATTGCAACCTCCACACAGACCCCACGCCTCAGCCGAAGCGAGCAAGAATCAGGCCCAGGACCTTCTTGTTGTGAGGGGACAGAGCGATCCGATACGCCACCATGCCACCCAACAAGTAATATCAGAGACCTATAAAAGGCCTTGTGGACCTCATTGCTTTAAGTGGGTTCTAACCCCAACAAGCAACTCATTGTTCGTTTAATTTAAGATCAGGTTTGGCCCGCTGAAACACAAACAATGCTATTCATGTTGTAGCTTTGGCTAAGAGAAAGTGCTTGTGTGCTTAATGTGTTTAGTCATACCCCACAAGGTAAGCTTCAAGTTTAAAAATGGCTGATTAAAATTGGCCATCAGATAGAATGTAGGTGGTCTGGATGTGGTTTCAGAGGGAGTGTACAGATTAAGGTACTCTGGATAGGGTGTCACGTGTTATTATTTTGATGAAGGAGAAGCTCTAAATCGCTTTTTTCACATCTGTGACTGCAATGTTTTTACTAAAACTAGGGGTGTAATAATGCATCAAAACAAATATAAATATGAAATAACAATACAGAAATGTGACAATGCATCATAGAGTATAAACATTTTATTTATGATATTTGTAAATATGATATTTGATGTAAATGCACAATTTATAGCACCAATCAACAACCCACATCAGCACATTCACCTCATAATCTGTTTTGTGAGAATATTGAAGTGTTTTCAGTGTCACTTGAAAATATCATGAGTGTATCGAATCGTGGGCACTGAATCAAACTGTGAGTTGACTGCATCGTTACACCCCTAACTAAAACCATTGGAGAATATCACAGAAGTATATCATCCTACCTGCAGCCTCACTGGCTTTTAAACTGGCATTGGTCTCTGCGAGGAAATCCTCACACTGCTCAGGCCCTAGCATTCATTTCAAATCAGCATCTTGTGAGGGGCACATATTTTGCATCTTTTTGCAAGTGCACAAAGAGTGTGGCCAAGCGGGTCACCTCCCTTGGCCCCTGGTAACATCCCTGACTCGTTTGTACATGGACACAGTTATCAGGAGACCTGCAGCTTTCAGCTCGATCCATTCAGCAGCCACAGACACTGAAAAGCTCCTGTGCTATATTACACATCCCTCCCAGACGTGTGTAGAGTGCATGTGCTTGTGTGGAAGTGTGTGTATGTGTAATTGCCAGGCAGCAGCCTGATGGCAAGCTACTGTTGAGGTTTGACCACAAAGCAGAAGCTCCTAGCAGCAGTGAGCGCATTGCTCCCTACAGACAGGGGCTGATCAGACTGGAGCCTCAGTCATGGAGGTGGAGTTAAGTTTCAACCCCCAAATTCAACAGCAACACCACTGACTACACAACACTAACTTATAGGGATTCAAGAACATATAGAATAAATTTCCCTTCAGTGTTTCTTGTCACATTTGTCTTTCATGTGGCTCACTCGCTATATCTTTTACTGACATCACACACACACACACACACACACAAGTGTTCTTCAAATCAGAACACAATGAAACCAATTATAAAGAAATGAAGGTCAGGTAAATGTATTTTTATCTGCTGGGCTGTTCTCCTCAATTATATCAGTAATTGAGCATCTACAGATGATCTTAACTGATTAGCGATTACTTTGATGAATGGATTAACCATACGAACACAAACAGCAAAGGTTTATGACTGGATGATCATGATACATGTAGACGCAGTAGGTTTATTTATTTAAAGTGGGCTGCCACTATCTATTATGTCATTTATCTAGTAATCTAGTAATTATTTTGTTGATTAAATGAGTAATCCTTTTTACTTTCATTTTTAAAGGGCCAAGAATAAAAGCCTAATAGCATTCCATGAAGAACCTTTCAAAGCAGCACCTGAAAATATTTCATCCAGTTTATTACTGAGATCAGTAGGAAAACTCGATATATTCCGTACCAGGGTTTCTGCTGCTTTGAGTCAGTCATGTCATGATATCATTCATTATATAGCAATTAAAATTTGTATTTACTTTGCAATTTTTATTTGTTGCCTCCTATATGTTGCCTCATATTTATATGTTGCCTCAAGTTCATTTTTGCTACTGCTAAAGATAGCAGTGGTGTCCATTCACTGCCCACACACAGTTTAAATATTACTTTGGCCCACTTACCTGAGGCTAATAGCTCCCTAGGTAGAAAATCCTTAGGCTGGAAATCACATCTTTATAATTACCCATGGGTACCCTGTTCATTGTTTACATTGTGACAATTAATAAGCCTATTCATCAATAATGCACATTTTAAAGGGCCACTAAAGTATAAAACTGATTTTTCTTGCTTTTTGGTGACAATATAGTTATGTAATACAGTAATGTAGTGTGTAAACAGTGTCAAAAGTTAAAAGAATGCCAATCACTCCAGTCCATTCAGTTGATATATGGAAACAAAGCAGAATTTGTTTTGTCACAATGTCACAAACACCGGCCTATTTATATCTATCTGCAAGTTTATTGCAATTCAGGGTAGTATCAAAGGTAGTATCAAAAACAGCCGGTTAAAATCTGAAGGATAAAGAGAGGCTGGAAGGTGTACCACACAAATATCATCAGTAGACCTCAGGGGATTAAAAACAAAAGAAAAATGCAACGCAAAGGCCCTTTAATCAATATTTTTAAATGAGTAATTGATTGTACTTAAGTAATGGTAGCACCCCTAATTTAAAGTAAAGCTCTCTGGCCCCTGTGAAAAACAAGGTCAGGTTTTGGGTCTCATGACTCTGTGGTTTATGACTTCAACAGCAGCACAAAGCCCCAGAGCTAACCACCTCACCAATGCAGAAAGTATCAATAACTCCCAGCAAGTGGCTCTCCTGTCAGTTTACCTGACTGCCTGCCTGTCAACTTCACATCTCCGCTGCTCCCTGCTGTCATCAGCCTGTCTCCCCGGGTCATTCCGACTGTCCGTTCATCTGCCCACATCTCCACCGCCTTGTGCGCTTACCCACTAGAGTGGTTAACTCAGAATCCTGACCTATTAAAGGCAGCAAGCTCTAACAGGAGAGGCGAGTTTGAGGATGTGGAGTTTTGCGAGCCTGTCGGTGAAAGTGACAGACGGACAGATCTGAAAAACGTGCTGCAAGACAGGATCCACACACATGTCCAACCAGGTGAAAACAGCTAGTCTAGAATTCAATCTATAGTCTTAAAAAAAACATTTTCATTTTCAATACGCATCTCACGCAGAAGCACTGCTAGCCAATCTGAGATATTTTATTCTATTTCAGACAGCATTGAAACAAGCCGAGCACACACCAGCACTGCAGATCTGATCTATCTAGCAGAGATGAACACTACATGCAGTAAAGTTGAGTGTTGTCTTCCAATCATCCGTCCATTTTCTGAGAAGCTGATCTTTATACATTGTAAGATTTTGTTCTGTCCCAAACGCAACATTTCTTTGGTCATGGATCCTAAACAGTGGTTTTCTGTCATACTGTGAGAGAGGTTCAGAGGTTCAAAGACCTACAACGACTGACCAGACAAAATGCAGCATAACTCTATTAATCAGCATCCCATACTGCGCAAAATCCAAACAACGTGAAGGAGAAACAAAGGAACACCTTCACACACATCGTCATACATCTACACACCTTCACACACACACACACCATCATATACACCTTCACACACACCATCATATACACCTTCACATACATCATCATACACACCTTCACACACACCATCATACACACCTTCACACACACCATCATACACACCTTCACACACACC
>JBBPDC010000007.1:1192313-1213285 GCA_037974485.1 Hemigrammopetersius urotaenia | reverse complement strand
GTAGACTTAATGAAGGAAATAAAGGGCTGGAGGTGAATGAATGTCTTGGCCCATTTGTCTTCTTCAATTTAAGCCCTCAATGACCAATGTGCTGCATGTAAAACAGTAGATAATGAATCTTAAATGAGTAAGTACAAATCATTCCAAATGAAGCTGGATTTCCTATCTGCGCAAAAGGGTTAACCATACACCAAAATGTATTTTAGACAATCATTTTTGATCTGGGTCCTAGGCTATTCCTAAATGAGTACACATACTCATTCTCACAATCAGTACCAATAGCAATTGCGTATTTTCCTTATTTCAGTTCAGTTCAGTACAAAATAGTGTTCATTAGTCACATGTCTAGATGCTGAGGGTGCAGTGAACTACAGTTTCATTTAATTTATCATCAGGATTTCGTTTCATTTATCACCATCATGATTTTAGTTTTATTTAGGCTCAGGAGAGATCAAGCGGAAAGCGGATCTCAATGTGCTGTCTGAAGGGTCGCTGGTTAGAGTGATCTTCACCCCCGCGCCACAATCCTGAGGAGGAGTGATGATGCCAGCAGCACTAGTGCTCTCCTCCTCCATCACTGACAGAACTGAGCATTTTATCAGTACGTGATTTCTCAGGCATCTCTGTACTTTTAGCTTCAGTGGTCATGCATTTTGTTGTGCTCTGACGCAAACTGATGTAGGTGCTTGACATGGATTCATGATGCAAAACAAAACAATGTAAAATTAACTTATTTTTAATATTTTGCTAAGGCCTTTGCTGACTCTTAGGCACCTATGAAAATTGTTTGAGGTCATTATTAATGTTATTCATATTTACTGTAATGTTACTGTTGTAACACTTACTTAACACTATTGCCCTTTCTCACAATATTGTAGTTTAGGCTTGATGTTCTGCAACTCATCAGTGTCTAATATTTCCACAGCTTCTTATTAATTAAACCCTGGGATAGTGTAAAGGATGTTTTAAACATTTATCTGCAGTGCTTTTATATTATACAACATTTTCGCTAATGATGCCGGTCCTTATAATAATCTTGGCCAATAAACTATCTCTCCTTCTCTCAGTCTATCACAGGGGCTGTGTCAGAGCGAGGGCCAACAGAAAGGCTCAGACTGGAGTGAACGTGGAGCTGTGGGCGTGTGGTGGAGCAGCGGAGCTGCAGAGCCCTCGTCCCGCTCTGAGGGGGCTCGGGCTCATGCAGGCGGGGGGCGCCGGGCGCTGATCAAACGCTGTCTCCCAGGAGAACGGCTAATGCTTTCACAGGGCAGAACACAAACACGCTGGTATGACACCCCCGTCCCTCTGAACAGCCCTCAGAGGGCCTGTGACAGCAGGGATAAAACAGGACACGCTTAACACAGAGGGTTTCTTGCAAAATCAACACGACAGCGTTTAAACAAGCCGAGCACACACCGGCACTGCAGATCTGATCTATCTCGCTCCGTAGGAGGGCAAGGACAAATCCATTTACAGCCACATATTTTTATCCTTTAATTTGAATGAACAATTAAGTTTTGAGATACATTGCACATAACGGCATAATCATGCAATAGGTTGGGGGGGGGGAGCACTACTGGAACAGGAGAACTGAATTTCTGCGTTACAGCCATGTAAATGTACCACTGAAACCGGAAACCAATGACTCTGCATTTCATAGAATTCATTTAGGAACAATTAAGAGGCCCTTGACTTTTACCGGAGCTCTGAGAATGGACGGAAAAGAAAACCACTCTCCAGTCTCCATTCAGCACATCCTTGTAAACCAACATTACAGTGCTCCATTAAGCATTTTACGAGAATTAGAAAGAGATTCTGGGAAGTAAAGAAAACCCCTATACTCATCATGAAGGTGCCAGAATCCAGGACGCTGTAGGACCTTGAAGAGCAGCTCTCCAGGCCAGGCAGGGATGAAATCCAACTCAGGGCAGCATCTCGTAACCCTCGGCCAGCTGCATCACACGGTTTGTTATAAGGCCTGATATATTCAGGCAGTTTTGGACAATCTCAAGACTGCAACATGCTGCTGGCTGGAGGGCCAAATTGCTCTTATTGCCAACTAGTCTGTAACAAATACCTCAAATCAGAGCCAGGCGTGCAACTTAAATGTGTGAAGGAGAAAAGGGGAGAGAGAGAGAGGGAGAGAGAAAGACAAAAAGAGAGGGAGAGAGAAAGACACATTCCGGGCAGACTGTAATATGCCGGTGGCAAATGGCTGGTAACAATGATGAGTTCTGAGGCTGAAAACATGAGAAGCTAAACTCAGCTGACAGCGCTTCATGAGCGTCAGTGAGCGATGGACACACGACCTCTCGGCATGCCCGAGGCCAACCGGTGCCACCGAGCTCTTCGTTCTCCAACAGGGGCCGAACACTGGAGCCCATTCAGGGATCAACACTGTGCATTCATGTATTTCAGTGTTCACCTGAAGTCCACTGCTAACATTAGTGCAGTTTTACACACCAAAACCAGTAGCAATTCCATATTTTACACAATAATTTAACAAGCCCTGCTTTCACCATTTTGTTATTTTAAGACTGACGTGCAATATACGGTGCAGAAGTCTTAGGCACCTATGTAAATTGTTTGAAGACATTTTTCTTAGAAAGCGTTTTTCTGCAAGAAATATGAACATTAGAATAAATGCAAATAAAAAAGTTGTAAAAGTATCAAGATTTGTTTTGTTTGTAAAAGTAGTTGATACTGTGTGAGCTGGTGAGGAGAACACAGGTTCAGTTCCAGATTCCTTCTCGGTTCCTCCAGTCATTGTTTGGATGGTGAAACTCCATCAGCAGCTCCTGATTTGATTTAATTTAATGAAGGACTGATGGAGTCAAACCAGGTTTCTGATGAAACTACAGTAATACTGGACTTCCACAAGAACTCACTGATATCCTGAACAGAACATCACTGTTTACTGTACAATGTTATTTGTATTTAATATTTTCAGCTTTATTTGATTATATTCTGCAATATTCATGTGAAACAACACTCACTGTGTTTCTAAACTGTTTTTAAATATTATTCTGGCAGGTGCCTAAGACTTTTGCAGAGTACGGTATGTACATAATGTCTGTTCTGACAGGTTGCCTTACAACAGTCCAGGCTGAAAGAATGAACTGCTAAGCTGGGACTGAAATCTTCAGGGACGTAGGAAACAAATGAACTTCAGCCGCTCCTTTTGGATTTATCAGAATCAGAATCAGAAAACTTTATTGATCCCGGAGGAAATTGCTTAAAAATGTTTGAGGACTTTGGAAGGCTGCAATGATCCATTCACCGCCTGATACTGAGGAACAGCACATTGTGTAATCGTTTTCCCACATCTTCCATCCAATAACCCTACTACAGAACGTCTGAGGGAGAAATACTCCATGTGACTTCGGAGTAATGGCTGTAGGCTGAATGGACATTATATAAAAATCACATCTCAACAACGACAAACCCTAAATAGACCTATTTTGTAACTTGGTTTCCATAATTGGACCATATTGTTTGAGGAATAAATGGTATATTCTAAAACTTTAAATGAAACTTCACTATAAACATTATAGAAGTCCTCTGAGATGCTCTTCTGCTGTGCAAATGGCACACATCACATCTGTACACATGGAAACATACACATTAGGCATAGCTTTCTCATCAGCAGACCAACTTTCTGATGCTATCTCATAAATGGATCTATGTAAATTTCTGTGGAGTTATTCAGCGAGCATGATTAAATTTCATGTTTTTCAAGTCCTGTTTCTGGGAGTGGATGCTGAATGCATTATTTGTTTTTCTTTACCATGTTACTGAATTGTAAAAGCGCAGCACAAATTTTCTATCAGTGTGGCAGTACGATATATAACTCACTAATTCTCTTTTATGTTCTGGCACTGAGTGACATTGCAGCATTTTTTTCTTCCTATAGTTATTATCACTGCCTTTGTCTTACATCAGTGGTGCTCTGCAGGGGGTGAGAGATGCTATGTCCCAGGTGGCGCCTGACACACAGAGGTTGATAGCTATATTCAGCGCACTCAGGCCTAAGGCCAAAGCACTACTAGGCATGCATGAAAGACCTGAACCAAATTTAGTTCCTGCAAGTGTTTACTTTCACCTTTTATGAACTCTCTCAACACACCCCCAACCTGAAAGCTCTCATAGGCAAGTGTGTATTTTCCCAAATTTAGTATTTTTAGTTGCATTGCGAGGTATGTGATAATGGAGGTTTTGGTAATAGTGTGTGAGTAAAGAGATCTAATAGCCTCTCTGTTTTAGCTGTTCGCTATTAAAACACGTACCTTGTACATTTGCACACTAATATACATCATTAAAATTTACAGACTGTAACCCATCTGTTGCTGCAGAACTTATCAGTCCCCCTCAACCATATTTACCATTGGTCAGGTGTGATCACAAGGTTGCTGTCAGAGTGCGGGCCACGAAGCCCACACTCTGAACTCCCTCGGAGTATGCAGGAACCGACAGACAGGTGGGTCTCCATGCTCAGGGTGTTTATTTAAAGAAAAACAAGAACAAACAGAAACGGGCACAATGGCCACCAGGAATCAGGATCTTAAAAACCAGACACAGGCAGGGATGAAGAGGTGATGGACACATGGGGATGAACTGACTAACACAACCTTAAATACATGACACAATCACAAGACAAAACACAAGGCAGGTGAAAACAAGAGACACAGGACCCAAGAACAGAACGTCAAAATAAAAGCCTGAAAACAAACTGAAACAATGAAAAAACAGAAAAGCTGCGGCATAATGAGGGTCACTGGCCAGACCGTGACAGTTGCTTACCAGGGATGTTTTCAGAACAATCACATGGCCCTGGTGGGATACAATTATATGGGGAATTGTGGATTCCCTTGGTCGCATGTTTTTAGTTTTTTGAAAATCAAAAATCATCCACAGAGAACACTTTTAAGTACTGTCTACACTATTGCAGAGTTTCCTAATATATTAACTCAGCAAATAAACAGAAACTGTATAGTACAATCTGCAGAAGAATGTTCTCTGTGGATTTTATGTCACTGCTGAGTTTAGTCCAGGTTTCAAACTGAGCTCTGAGAAATGGCAGGATGATGGTGGGCAACAGTCTCCAGCAATGAGCTGAATTCCAGTTACAAAAGTGGGACCGTGCTATTCGTCACACAATATTGTTTATCTTCTTAAGTGATTTTTTGGCTGACTGTGTAAATTATAATTGAACAATTTTCTCCATTTTATCACTTTTTGACCTGTCCTGTAATTGGAATCGCTATCAGAGACCAGTGGTAAGCACACATGTATCCCTTGATTACAGTTCTCACTAAGAGAACATGTGTTTGGTGCTGGTTTAGAGGATCAAGCAATTTTCTTGATTCTATGAACTGCAAAGACACGAAGCATCGACACACAGAGATGCAGGACAGACTGATATTCATTGACAAGGTGTTACAGCTCTGCTGGGAGTATGTGCGGTCAGCACTGTGATGCATAGTTTTCAGTTAATTGTAATTAGACTCCCTGCTAGGGAGTGCCATGGGAAACATTTTTATTTTAAATTAGTGGAGTGTCTTCTTGTTTATCATTTTACAACTGTTGCCAAATACAGTACTGATCCACTCCTTTAACTCCACGGATAGAGTATCAACCACAAAAGCCTGTATACGTAAATCAAACAATATTCCACACATTACACTGAGATCAGATTGGCATGCAAACACTACAGCATAATCACAAAAATATTTACATTAGTATTCATCACATTGCGGGATAGACTGTACCCTTAGACTCTCAGTAGAGGATAAACGACAACTGTGTGGAAATTTGACAACCCACTGACCAAGCCTTGGATCATAAACCAATAATGTGCTGATCCTGGCATCCAATTATATCCAGTTTCAGACTTTTGTTACGTTTTTCATACAGTGGTCATTAATGAACAATTAGCTGCCATGAAGCAAGGTTTTTAAAGTTTTAGAATGTGCCTTCCAGCACAGTTTTCCTGTTCAAACATACCCTCCATTCAACTTACATTTAATTCCTAGCCATTGTTGGTGTGTTAAGAGCTGGAAAACCACTGAGCTGGGCTGCACACAACCCCTCCAGAACCACTGTTTAACACCTCTGGTCTACAGCAGGACTGCAGAAGAGCTTTAGTGCTTTTTATAATCATTTACTGTGTAATGTCGTTGTGTGCTTTACAGAACGACATCAATCGTTTTAAGAAAACTGTCCCAGATTCATGTTTGCGCTTTTGATCATAATTGTACTTGCTCAAAATGATACAGCCTTACAGATTATAGTCATTAACTTGTTCTTGAATGCCGCATTGAAAATGGACATAGACAGTCAAAGAATGTCAATGAAAATATTTGTAAACAATTTTCTATTACTCACATTTTCAATAATACCAACTCATTTCTGCCAGTTCTATACAACAATATGGAATTGTTTTAAATGCAAAACATGGATCTGTAATATCAGCAGTTGCAATAATGTTTATTTATTAATGTTTACCTGTTGAAAATACAAAAACAATGAATAATTACTGAGGGGTCACTTTGAAAAACTATATTAAACATATAAGTGTGTATTATGTATGTGTGAGAGGCTGTAAAATCATCAGCAAACAACAAATGTTTATCAACACATGCCATGGTAAGAAATTCCACTCAGCGTTTAACAGCACTATAACACAAACCAAAGTTGCCAAACACTAACCGATAGAACTTACCACAACAGCAGGCTAATACACATCTTTGATGGAAACCAACTTCAGTACATGAATAACAAAGATCATAAATACCTTAGAGACACCTAAAAGACACTAAAGATGCTCATTGATGCACACAACAACAGACAATAAACTACTGAATGCACTTTAGGAAGCTCCAATGTTGCATATTGTACAAACAACAACAGTCGTACATTGCTCATATGCATGGCACCACAAACTTATCCAAGTTATACTGCCATATCACTGCTGAACACAGCCCGAGTTCTTACTGGTTTAAAAGTGAGAGCCTCACATAAACGTCCCGCTTTCTGAGCTGTAGCGTACACTCTGGTTTAAGGGTCTCAAAATTGAGAGAAAAGGCCAGGTAGCATCACACTTTAGAGCAACTGTAGCACACTGACACCACAAAAAAAGACGATATCATATAAACAGTTAAAAATGTGTCAGTTCGGAGGTTATACCACATGTATTGCATAATTTTAAACCACATCATCAGGATAGACAGTCAAATGGAATCACGTGTTGATCTGAAAACTATAAGACAGAAAACCAATTACATACTAAACACTAAACACATACTAAACATGCATTTTACTTGAACATAAACTGGCACCAGTGGTGAGGGATCTGACTCATGTTTATGAAATGTTTACAATAAGCAATATACGAGTAAGCTTTTTTCTGAAATCTGATTAGTCAAAAGGGAATGAGCCAGTAATGCCGCATTTATAAATATTACCAAAACTATGAGGATGAATGATGTAAAAAATGTTTACACATTGCACTAAACTAGATAAAGCAAGACTAATTTCTTTGGTATGAAACCTGCAGCCAGTCAGTGTCAGTGTGATATGTAGTACACCTATAGCAAATTAAACATATAATAAACACATAAGATGAATAAATATATAAGCAAAAAATATAAAGTACTCGGACTAATTTGGGTGAAAATGGAGTAAGACATCTCTGCTATGAACCAACAGCTTTTTTTCCACCGCACCATTCCAAAGACGAACATCAAAATCAGCTATAAAGTGAAAAGGGGTTATACTTCAACAAAGTCGGGCCTTTAATGTGCAAAACTGTCTTAAAGAACTGACAAAAAGAATAAAATTCGGAATCTCTCAGGCACAGGATTGTCTCAGCGTGTTCTATAACGCATAACCAATTAGCAATGTTATAATCACACTGGACTGAGCTCAGTGAATAAAATAAAATCCTTATTATTTCTTACGTCTTCCCAGCCGCTCCCGGCTGTGTAGGAGATGACATCCAGAAAGGGGTTGGCCAAGTAGCCTTCGTTGCTGAAGGAGTAGTCTCTCCCACCCAAGGTGATGTTACTGAAGTATCTGTAAATACGAAAATGGAGGGAAGATCAGAAAATGAGACAAAGAAAGGGGCAAAATAACAACATAGACGTTTTCTCAAACGTTATGGCACTTCTCCACTGGTACGAGGAACCGTGCTGTACTGCAAATAAACGTTCTTCCATTACAAATAAAGCAACCCGTAACCAACCCAAACCCGAGCCGTAACAACATGGCCAAAAGCAGGCCACATTCAAGCCGACTGTGTCACTGCTTTCTGATTGGATAAAATGTTGTCATGACAACAGACTTAGAAAAACGCACAAAAATACAATAGTAGATGAAAACTGCCACGAAGCTGCTGAAGCACAAGCAACACACATGGATAAAGAACACAGAGAAAACATTAAACCCTCAAACAAGACTAGAAATAATAAAAGACGCTCTGACATAAAAACTTTCCACCGGTTCAACGCGGTTTTGTGACGACCGGCCATAAACTGTGGAGAGAATTGAGTCAGAAACTCAGTTACTAGACTGAGATACTCTGGAACATACACTGCTGCAACTTCTGTGACATCGCAGTACAGTTCGGGTAGTTTACAGCATGGTTCCCATATACATATGGAAAAGTGCCTTTAGTTACACCTTTTCAGGTCAAATCCAACACGTATAAGTATTCCAGGCTAAGCAGCAAAGCTCTAGATTCCATAAATGTCCTTTGCTGTTATCTGTATTTTGTTAAATCCTTTCTAAGCATTAGCAACCCCTCACAGAGAACACAGAGAAAGAAAGTGGACTGGAGTCACCTTTTCTATTCTTATACGTATTTTTTATGTGAATGCCGGCTCCATTAGAACTCTGCTGTTTCTCCCCTTTCCACCTCTGTGACCTGTTTAAGCGTCGGGGTGTGTTGGTCTCTCTTAGGGAGAGAGGAGAGGACGTACTGGGCCCGAGGGTACGCTGCGTTCACTCTAATTACTGGATATGCCATACAGGGTAAACTCATTTATTATAAATGCAACAAATCGTATAAAAGTGAATGCTAAAATGTAACCTGAAGCGAAACAAAATGATCTTTGAACACAGAGCCTGGAGCGTGCGGGCAAAGGAAGTGATTCGCCTGGTAGGGGAAAGTTCACCCATTCAATATGATCCCATGGTTTTCATTTACAATATAGTTTAACATGTCATACTTAAGTGATTACAGTTAAGACCACACTGATTTGGGTTAACTGTACTGTTCAGTCAATAATCTTAAGGCTTATTAAACAGTACATCTACCAGCATTTATTTATCAAAAAAATGTGTAGGTTCTTTAGCTATGTGAGTCAGGAACTGAAGTGCGGACTCATGATCTTTGGAGATCAAGGGGTTAAAGAGAAAATTCAGCCAAAAATGCCAGCCTGGCCAACAATGAATAGAAGTTTTCAGGGCAGCAATCCCAGTAGTTAGCATAGCTTTTGTCCCTTGCCAGCTTCCATTCATTGTTAATCACATTACCATTCTTGGCTGAACTGTACCTTTAAGAGATACACCTTCCTGCTCTAGGCACAGCTTTTCAGCTGCGATTATCGGTGCTTGGGGAAGAGCCAATGTGGGCTCCTGTACCACACTGCTGCAGTGCTTTCTAAAACTTTTGAAGGCTGATATTACATGACAAACGTTGATGCAACTTTAGTTTAAAAATCACATTAAACTAGACTTGCAGTGTATGATGTAAACAAGAAACCTGCTTGATGTTCAGCTGCAATCATTTCAAATTTCATGAAAAATTCAATTACGAAAACACAGATAATAAGATTATATCAAACCATAATGTTTCAACTGGTACTTTATGGACAAGGATATAAAAGAGAAGGTGGTCTCTCAAAGGCGACTTACTTCATCCTCCCCCGAATCTTCTGAGTCCTGTTGCCGTCCATCTGGCAGTTGGTGACAAAGTGCGGTCCACCCGTGGCCCCATAGTCTTTGCGCAGGGCCACGGCCCCATGGGTGAGGACAGAGACTCCACGCGCGATGCGGCGACGTGGCTCATCCCTCCAGCCTTGCGGCCGCACAGCAAACAGGCGGTTGGGTAGCCCGTTCAGGCCCAGCTCTGACAGAGCTGGACCCACTGCAAACCAAATGTGAGAGGCTCCCGCCTGACCTGCAGCCCACGCGGCAAGAAACACCTGCTCAGCCTCCTCCTGAGAGCAATACAGCAGACGCACCTGGGAACGAAACGGGGGATGAGAGAGAGTGAGAGAAATATAGAGGGAGAGGGTGAGAAAGGAGGAGAAACAGAAACAGAGAAGAAGGGACAGGGAAAGAAAAGAAGAGAGAGAAAAGGCAGAAGGGAAGGCAGATGATGAAAGAGAGGGGGAGAGAGAGGGACAGCGGAAGAGAGATGGGAAGAGTGAGAAAGAGAGAATGAGAGTGTGAGGACAGGAAGAGTGAAGAGTGAAAAAGAAAGGAGGAGAAAAAGAAACAGAGAGGAAGAGAGGAAAAGTGGAAAAGAGAGAAAGAGAATGGCAGACAGAAAAGAGAGAGAGAGAAAGAGAGGGAGAGGGATAGAGTAGTAGGAGAATGAGAAAGATAGAGAGAGAGAATGAGAGAGAAACAGAGGGAAAGAGACAGTGGGACAGAAAAAGAAATATGTGGAGAGATCGGGCTAAAGACGAGACTCAAAAATCAGATGGAGTAAAAGAGGAAGAGGAGACAACATTTGCATACATTTCTCATAACTCCGGAGGAGACGAATAATTATACTCATAAAGGGTGGTGGCACATGCCTGGGGAGAAAGCTGGTGCACGAGAAAGGTGGAAGTAGGGAAGGCAGAATGAGCCCGGTGGGGAATAAGAGACAGGCAGAGTAAGTGGAACAGTGAAAACTGGGAGGGGAAAATGAGAAGAGAGAGGGACTGAGGATTTAGACTATTTATCCTTTATTGAGATTAGAGCTATAGGGCCTAAGAGAAATAGCCATGCACAGCTCCTCACAAAGAAACGAGAAGAGATGAGAGAGCAGGAGAGAAGTGGACTGGAAAAGAGAGAAAATATTAGGGAAGGGAAGATGTATTCAAACTGGCTACTACTGGGATTTTTATGTCATTGTGCCGTCTAAATCTGTACATACAAATACACTGTGTAGACAGTTCTAAATGAATTGACTTTGTGGTAATCTCACAGTAAAATTTATGACACATCAAATCTTAATTGAGATAAGTTTAGTTCAAGAAAACACAAGCGCTCTTGAGAATAACAAAACATTACAAATATCTGTGTGGACATATTAGGGGTTTCCCAAACGCATATCAAAACGTCTCGCATTGTAGTGCACTGCATTACTGTGTGGTGGTTAGCCTGTTAGCTTGTGGCTCATGGCTGAGATGTTAGATCACAGCAAGTGTGTTAAGTATAAAGAACTCTAAAACAAATTTCTTTGGTGTTTCTAATTCTGAGAAAAGAGCCTTAATGGGTCACCGTGACACTGTAAAGTCTTATTAGTTGTACCGAAAACTGCTAAATGGAAAAGCAACTCAAGACACCAGCCTGTCATAACGAACCATATTAAGAATTTTGTCAGTGTTTTGACTCCTAGTATGGATGTGTGTATTTTTGCATTGGGCAGAGGGTCCACACAGGGGTTTAATTGAGCAGGACTCTCTGCCTGGTTAGGGCTGCAGAAGGTGCAGG
This sequence comes from Hemigrammopetersius urotaenia, assembly GCA_037974485.1. Classification (NCBI taxonomy): domain Eukaryota; kingdom Metazoa; phylum Chordata; class Actinopteri; order Characiformes; family Alestidae; genus Hemigrammopetersius; species Hemigrammopetersius urotaenia. Next base: position 1,201,576 of record JBBPDC010000007.1, on the reverse strand, counting down.
CAGGTCTGTTAGCACAAGGCTAATGCACAAGGCACCAGGCTGCAGTGCCACAGGCTCCGAGTTATATTAACACTGACACCAGTGCACTGGGACCCACACGGTACAATAACAAACCCCAGCACACACCCACACACACAATAACAACCTGCAGCAAGGGAGAGGCAGAGGACAGCCCGACACACACACACACACACACACACAGAAAAAAAAGAAGTAAAGAGAGAGAGAATGAGGCAGAGAAGAGAATGCACTCAGAGAGGTCAGAGAGAGAAAGGGCAAAACAAGCAAGCATGGAGGATGGGAATGGAATGGAAGAAAAAGGATGAGGAAGAAAAGAAATTAGAGGAAATGAGAACTGGAGAGTGGGAGAAGTGCAGGAGAGATGCAGTTTCAAAAAGAGACACGATGGGAGATGAAGGTGAGACTATGTAAAAGAGAATGAGTGTCAGATAAAGGGAGAGGGGAGAGAAAATAGACCCGAGTGAGGCATAAGGAGAGAAATAAATGGACAGATCAATGACAGGGGAGCAATAGAAGTGAGAGTGAATTAGTGTGGTGAGTGAGAGAGTGAGTGAGTGAGAGAGAGAGTAAGTGATAGAAGATAACCCGTGTCTCTTGCTCGTCCACACCTGCGCTTCGTTCTCCTTCAGCAGCCTACGTGTGCGGGCTCCGCCTGGATCATCGGTTAAATTCAGCATCACCACGCTCTTCTTCTCCCAGCCGATGAAGGAGCCGTCTGTCAAACCCTCCACCACAGACAGGAAGTCCTGGTAGCCATGGTGACGTGTGGACACCACCGAAAAGGCCGTCCAGTCGTACTCCTCCAGCACCTCGAAGATCACTTCCAATTGAAGAGCGGTGGAAGTGCTAAACTGCAGAAAGATAGAACCTGTCTCCTGCAAAAACAATTCGGAGATTTTGGCTATTATTTTGGATGTTATTTCATACAATATATTGTATACTCACACTCAAAAAGACTTAGGTGCCTTTTAAAAGCCCTATTATTCCTAGATACGTTTGCAAAGAACAAATGCAAACAAACAATAAAGTAGTATAAAGTATCAAGACTTGTTTTGTTTGTAAAAGTAGTTGATGTTGTGGGAGCTAGAGAGGAGAACACAGGTTTGGTTCCAGGTTCCTCCTCGGTTCCTCCAGACGTTGTTTGGATTTGTAAAACTCCATCAGCAGCTCCTGAACTAATTGAGTCAAACCAGGTTTCTGTTGGAAACTACAAGTAATATTGGACTTCTAAAAGTTACACACTGACATACAGTATTGACCATTGCACAGCAATGTACCTCTATAGAAACATAAACCAAAATGACTACTTAAAGAGACCTGAGATACACCTTATATTAAAAATATGCTGGTAAATGTACTTAACTGTAAATGATCAGGTGGAAGCTCATTTACACATTGGAACCTTTTGCAATATCCGTTTCACAATGGTCAATACTACAGTAACAGTATATAAAGGATGTATTGCACAATTATATAAAGGCTATATTGTGCAATAAATGTGTACAATTATTTATATAAAAAACAGTGGCTCCCAAGGTCATTTTAAAAATAAAGTTACACAACACTAAAAAAAAAAGATACCTCCTGTTTTCTAATTAGCTGTTTGTCTTCATTTGTTGTTCTTCATTTTGGGGCGGTATAAAACAGAATGCATCAGTTTTGTAACAAGTGAATTAATTTAGAGCACATACATGAGCTGCCTTTGTGTTTTTGAACAACGTCTATTTAAAGAATGCATTAACATTTCAATTATATATGGAAATGTCTCATTTCAACCACTATATTGCCCACCAGTACCTGCAAGAAGAATAAAATGGAGAAGATGACTATATTTTCCATGCTTCTGTTCTAAAAGTCTATTTGTTCCCTCTCTAAAGCAGCATGGGAACTGAATTTCTTATGAAGTGTTTCTTAACATGACAGCAGCACCGATTAACTGCAGGGTGATTGAGCCTCCTGCAGAGTAATTAAGGGGGGAAAAAACAACATTTCCCATGACTGCTGTCTCCACATTCTCAGTGTGCATCATCATGGGAATCAAATTTCTTATGAAGTGTTTCTTAAATGGGTGGCCACTGCAGCAACTAGAGGCAGCGATGAGGGAAATATGGCCCCAAATGGGTCTCGTATGGCCGCTGGGGGCAAGTCACACACGGATTTAAATATCATTTTGGGGAGACGGTGCCAGGTCTCTGTTAGCGACACAGCTTCAAAGCAACATCAAAGAGATCTGCTATCTCTCTGGAGTAAATAGTTTTAAAAGAGATGTTTGTGAACGCAAATGGTTTTGTGTCTTTTGGCTTTGTTTTGACTCGTTTTCTTTCGTCCATGATAATGTCTACATCTGCTCGATGCCATGAACTTAAAACGAAAGTTATACATTGGCACCACAAAATAAGCAGATCAGAACAATCGAGGAAATAAAGGAACCAATCATACAGCAACAAAGACGCCTGACCTGCGATTTATCCAAGCGGGTCTGCAAGTAATGCTAGCGACTCCTAAACCAATCACTCAGTCCAGATCACTTCCCTGGAGGAGGAAACTGTAGCTCTATCTGCACCCATTCACCAGCTACTCAAGGCAGTATCTCTAACAAACAATGCCTGAGAATTCAGAGCAGAAGCTCACAAACCAGCTAATAAGTTCCAGAGCTCATTAACCCTACTTGCCGTAGGGTGAGGAGATGTTTTTGAGACGTTTCCTTGGCAAGACTCACTTTCCTTTCCTCCTGGGACTGCCTGGCGCCCGTCAAAGACATCATTCATATACAGGCAATGTTAAGCATCTGAGTAACAGTACAGTGTTCACCAGAGCCTGCACTTAATTCCTCATCAATTTTTTATTGCCTGACTGCTTCTGCATTTTGCCATAGCAAACGGTTGTGGGTATGCACTCAAAACATGTTTTCATGTTAAGACTAATAGAGCTCGGCTATCTGGCCAGATACATTAGAACATTATAGTAACGGACCCAATTCTGTTTTAAATAATACAGACAACCTCAGCTTAAACACACTAAATTCTAAATCATTCAGTGCTTTGAGATGTATGTGCCATTTTCATTTCAAATTCAAAATGAACTCTTCCAGTGGCGTTTCTAGCTTACGTGGTGCCCTGGGCAAGCCCCCCTTCAGCTGACACCTCCCACAAACAAACAGAACAAATTAATGCATACACACATGTGTATATGTGTATATCAAAAAGAAGAAAATAAAACATAGTATATAAATATGACTACAGATGAGACTTAATGAGAATGAACGATTTTGTAAACCATGTCTGTAAAACTACATATTCACAGTATTGATTGTGGTTTATTCGCTATTATTTCACAGTGTGACTGATTTGACAAACTGCATTAGTGCCGACCAGAGTTTGAGGTGCACTATTTGATAAATTCCCCCAGCCCCCACGTCAGGCTTCCACTGTGAAGCCCTGAAGTCAGCCTGCCACCGCCCCCGCCCCCCCGTACCTCTGAGTGGGTCATCTTCCGTGGCAGTAGTCTAGTTTGCACACTAGAATCAGGTCATCGATTCCGACAAGGTTAATTGACCCAGAAAGTGACATGATATCCCTGACTTTATGAGCGACAGAAAAACGTTGGCTCAAATGTCACCATTCCAAGTTTTTTTGTGTGTCCCTCTGGATGGCTGACCATTTCACCCATGCCTAAATCCGCCACTGGACTCGTCTAAACTGACCCCATCAAGTCATCTTGCAGACAGCATCGTCTTTGCCATTAGCTGAGCTGTAATCCTAGTCATACCTGTGGCACCCTGCCCAAGCTTGCTCCCCCTCCCACAGCCACGATGGGGAGTCCAGTCTGGGCAGAGACAAATTCCAGCATAGGAGCCAACGGGCCAGAAGCCAGTGGGAGGGGCCTTTCGTCTTCATAAACCAGCCCCTGCAAGGGCCTGGCTGCCAGCAGGTCACACAGCTGGGAGAGTAGTGTCCTGGGACTGCTGTCATTCACCTGCAGGCCATTCAGATACAGTTAGGATAATAACTGAATCCATATTCCATTTACTATTTTAAATGAGCAACTTTCTCCAGGTTACATTATGGTTACATACACTTTCATATCACAAAACATTTCTAAACTGCTACTTGAGGGACAGACATTAGTTAATCAAATCATTTTCTCCCTTACAATAAATTTAGTCGATTAACTAAGATATGTTTGGTGCTTGCTTCTTTTGTTTTGCACGGAGAAAGAAAGCAGATGAAATATGTAAACAAATTTTCCAACTTGAAAACAACCATTAAATTGCAAAACAAAAACTATTCTTGACTTATCAATTTGTGACATTTTTATTAAATCCATGTAACACTCCACTAGGGCTGCTCGATGTGGACAGAATATCAGTATTGCAATTTTATTGCTACATATTCCAATTAATAGGCCATATCATCACTTTTCTGGAAGGAAATAGGCTTAAAGTATGTAAATATTCCCCGCCTCCCATACATGGAAACTAAGCTGAAAACACAGCCTATATCACAAAACATATTTTAATATCTCTTTATTCAGCCTACAGCAGTTTAGCCCCACCCTATCATGCTGAAGTTATAAGGAGAGTTTCAGCCTCATGCTGTTGTCTTCTAAATGAGCTGCAGCACAGGACAGTCAATCAGAGAAGAGATTGCTTACATAAATCAGTCTTAGAGGCATAGTAACCAAAACAGCCTGCTTAATTCTAAGGCTTCTATTTGCCATGTAGTGATGAATTATTAACCAGAGTAGTGGAGTGCCAAAACCTAAAAAATATAAGGTAGAGACGGAAAATTACATCATTCTTCAGGTACGGTCCTTCTCCCATACTTCAGTTATTTCATAACTCCATTTCTGTTCTGAGCAGGCATCACACTATTATTAAAAATCCAAAATTATGTTGAATAGCAAAAAGCAGAAAGTTTATGAATATTGAATATTGCCTGTACTGTGTTTTTAAAAGTTATCCACTGTCAGATGTCACATGAGCAAATCTAGTTCAAAATACTTAAAAACTGCATGGTCCGAGGCAAGTGAGTAATGATTTAGTCATGATGCTGCTTTGTAGGGATGATCGTCTACATTTAGGGTAAAGGAGAAAACTGAAAATCAGACTTTTGCTTCAAACCATTGCTTTAGCATTACTTTTACTTTCCAATTCACTTCAGTCCAACCTGGAAATGAAGCTAATATTGTAGTTTGAATCAGATCACTCTGAGTGTAACATCAATCACTCAGTATGTGAGTTTCATAACGTTGACCTTTCCGAACCCACCTGAAGCCAAATGACGTTAGCAGAGCCCCACTGGGTGACGACGCTCTCTCCAAAGCTGCTATGCACTCGGCCGAAGCCAGGGTACAGGACCCTGCCCCCGGCCGCTGCGGCCCCTGCGTCCCCCTGTGCCCCAGAGCCTGTGTGGATCACCGCAATGTTGAAGTGCATCGAGGCCACCGGGTCCCGCTCACGCTCACGGGGGCGGAGTAAGAGGTGAGGGGAGGAGCCTGTTGGCCCAACCCATTCCACCAGGGCCAACAGGATAGAGAGGGCAGATACTGTGACCATGGCAACAGACAAGGAGGCCAGGGAAGTGGCAGCAGAGAACCCAAACAGAGATTACCTGTGTAAGATAGAAAGAGAGAGAGAGAATGAATGAATGAATGAATGAATGAATGAATGAATTAATTAATTAATTAATTAATAAAAGCAAGAGAGAAATGAGCCACTAGCCACAGGGTAATGTGAATGATAGCTGACAAGGGGGTTGATCAAGGTATAACTGTAAACACATATAAAAGCGAGACTGAGTGAATGTGCAAAGAAAGACAAAGAGAACAAGGGAAGGGGAAAGAGAAAATAGCGAAAAACGAAATAGACTTTATTCAGGCCACGGGCGGAAATGGAGCAATGGCGGGAAGAAAATAGAAACAGAGAAAGAGAGCGTAATTGATAGAAGGATATGGCTTTGCTGCAAGGAACATTGTGTGTGCATATGTTTGTGAATGTGTTCTTGTGTGTGTGTGTGTGTGTGTGTGTTTATAAACAGCAGATGAAGAGGAGGCAGTGGTTATTACAGCAAATGAATTATACGTATTAAAATGCTCTCATACATGCATAACTATGTCTCATATACGTATGTGTCTCACATGCACACACACACACACACACACACACATCCAGCACAGCACACACAGCAACAAAAGGATTTACTGAGAGAAATGAGAGTTAATATTGTAGACTCACACACAAGCTAGATTCCCACACACAAACAGTAATACACACAGGCACACACACTATCTAACAAATCATTTTCAATTTACTTTCTGTGCCAACCCCCCACCTCCCCACTTTCTCCCCTCTCTGTTTCAGCCTCCCTTTTCACACTCCTTCTCTCCTGCTAACTGTTTCTCATGACTTCAGGTGCTAATACAATCGCACTGAATCGCAGCACTGGCTCAAATGATATTCCCTGGGTTTCACTCTCTATTCTATCGCTCTTGTCTCTGCTCACACTCTTTCGTGCTCTCTCTCTCGCACCACTGGTGGCTTGACCCTGATGAGTCCTTCGGAGGAAAGAAGGGATGAATTAGGACAAAGTTTAATAAAAGAGAGAGCGAGGTAGCGGTGGATTGGCTGAGATTAACTGATAAAGGGGGGGTTTGTTTGTTTGTTGTTAAGAGGTAAATTTAGTACTACTGACCAAGAAGAGGGCACATAGGACAGAGGGAGGGGAGAAGAAGACTGGAATGGGGGCAGAGAGGAGGAAAAGCGGAGCTGAGAAATGAAATATGGAGGAACGAAGGAAAGGGAGAAATATTGATTACCAGAATGTGTGTACGTGTGTGGCTTAAACAAACAAGCTGGCGATTCTCCAGAGTGCGAATGTCAGTGAGCGTGAGTGACAATGTGAGGAAGAGGCGGGGCGATAAGAGCTTGGTAAAGGCTCTTGTATATCAGCTGTATGTCCAGAAGCCGTCGCAGTATTTCACTCCTGACTGCTGCGTAGAACAGCATTAGTGAACCGGACGCTGGGCATAAATACACAGCACTGTAGCGCAGTATTGTACAAACGTCAATACACTGCTTTTAGCCTAGTCATTAGACCGGCTCGCTCTTTACTACACTGGCAAAGCTCTCCAGATGAAGAATGGTTGGTTAATGCTCTCTTGTGTGCTTTTACCATGTAGAGGCAGAGGCAGTCCAAAATAAAGGTGGGCAACATTGCAGAAACATAATATCATAACACTTATCACTACAGACGGATATATTCAATACAGATGATCGCAATTGCTGTAGTCCATTTGGGAGACTGCTGCCTAAATAGGCTGCATTTTTAGCCAGGATTTGCATGCTCCTGAGACAAAGACTGTCCCAAAGGGAATAACAGCATAAGTCAGCTGTCCTCTAATGGCGCTTTTTCACTGACACAAGCAACCAAGCTGTACCACAAACAAATGTTTTTTCCTTGAAAATAAAGCAACATGTACCCAACCCGAGCTGCACCCGAGACTCACCCGAGCCATACTTGAGCCATAACCGAAATGTAGCTGAGCTGTACTTGAGCCATACCCAAGACCAAGCTGAGCTGTACCTGAGCCGTAGCCGAGACAAAGCTGAGCTGTACCTGAGCCGTAGCTGAGACAAAGCTGAGCTGTACCTGAGCTGTACCAAAAAATGTACCCAAGCCATATCTGAGCCGTACTCGAGACGTAGCTGAGCTGTACCTAAGCCGTACCCAAGCCATACTTGAGCTGTACCCAAGACGTAGCTGAGCTGTACTCAACCCAAACCTGAACCATACGCAATCCGAACCTGAGCTGTACCCGACCCCATACCTCAGCAGTACTGGTATGACAGATTTCATTCATAAGTGGGAAGCAGCCAAGATGACAGCATCACTGCTTTTTGATTGGTCAAAATGTTGTCATGACAGCAGATGGACAGGGAAAGAAGACATGTTTAATTTTTTATCCATACAACAACCACCTTATTTTGATCAAATATGATGGCAGCATATACAAAAAAAAATTACTGTTTAATTGGACGACTGAAGGCATTACAGCTGCCGTGAAATCTGAGATTCATTCTGACCTTTACAGCCAGAGATGCAAAATGAGTGAACAGATCACACATCTTCAGCCATATGACTCCAAAGACTGTCCTGAAAGTGATGCCTGGTTGGGTTCCTTTTCAGTTAAAATGCTGTCCAATCAGAGAGGTAATGAGTAATCGGGTAGCTGTTTTTCTGAAGTAAAACAAAACTACAAGCAAAACAGCAATGGCACATTTACAAAAGGCTAATGGCACAAATATATAACGTCTTCTAAAAATAAAATTTAAGAACTAACAGGAAGAAGAACACGAATATTGGTAAAAATAAGAGAATATAATCAAATAATATAATAATCAAATTTATCACATTAATAATAACCCACTGTTGCAAGGAAAAAATGTAATCACAGAAAACTGGATTGAAGCTGTTCTCCATACTGAGTCTGTTATTGCATGTAATAGAAATAAGTGAGGATAACACAATGTACATGCCTTTTCATCAAAGTTGACAATTTGTTGAATCTCTAGTTGGCTTGTGTGCCACAGCAGCTTGCTAGCATGCCAGCCGAATTTACTGTGGCAGATGAATTTACTGAACGGATCAACAGCCAGCACTGGATCAGGATGAAGCACTGGACAGGCAACCCACCACAACTACACTTGTTAGTAAAACATGCTTGCTGTTTTTGCATCCACACCCCTAGAGTGGAACATCGGAAGTGTTTCACTGCAGTGGGAGCCAAGCGGAATAGTTTCTAGAGCCACTTTCCTTGACAATGATTAATCCAATAGCTGTAAAAAATGTTGTTTAAGATCTATTGACTTTTAAAGCATTTGACACAAAATGATCCCGATGACATACACCAGCATTACACGGACAATGAGGTCCACATCAGTATTCACTCATCAATAATCAATAAGACAAGCATTCCTATTGCACCCACAGGAAGCTAGAAAAGTAATATCACACACATATTGCTGATTCAGTTGTGTGTGTGTGTGTGTGTGTGGTTAATTGGTCCATGCTTTGATCATTTTCAGCATGCAGAGAGATGCATGCACTCATCTTTGAAGGTGCGTGAGTCTGTGTGCATATTTGCCACAGTCCTGTACTGGACTGTAACACACACACACACACACACACACACACGCACACACACACACACACACACACACACACACACACACACACACACAC
>JBBPDC010000007.1:1159059-1170881 GCA_037974485.1 Hemigrammopetersius urotaenia | reverse complement strand
ACAGAGAGAGACAGAGAGAGAGAGAGAGAGAGAGAGAGAGACAGAGAGAGATACAGAGAGAGAGAGAGAGAGAGAGACAGAGAGAGAAAGACACAGAGAGAGCATGCTCTCCCCCATTGATACACACACACACACACACACACATACATAATACTATGTCATGATGTGAGGTCATACTTATGTATCGTAAGTATCTGTATGTAATAACATGATTATGTTTGAGCGCAGTGGTTAACAAGGCAATCTGCTCATCACTGCCCCAAACATAAACAGCCCAACACGAGGACAGTGGGGTGTGGCACACAAGGCCCGGATGTCACCGTTGCTGGATTGGCGATCAGGTATACCAGGCATTTGCCTGGTGGGCTGATGGTAAATTTAGGCTGGGCAGGTATTTGAGCCGGCGCGGAATCCCGTCTGCACTCAAAAATGACAGCGAGAGGGGTCCCGATGTCGCATTAACACGTTTATTTCAATCGATTAATTACCAAATTAATAACGTGTCAAATAATAAACCCAGATTAATCTGATGGTGTTGCCGCTTCTCTGTAGAATGAAGACCAGAACATGCTGCTCAGCCCAGAGAGTGGAGAGTTTACGTTTAAACTCTGAAAGATGAAACGGTTGATAGAAGGATCGTTCCTCCATATGAAAAATGCATTGTTGTGTTTTGGTAAAAAAATTACTAAAATGCCTATTTTTAACCCTAAAAATGCCCCCAAATATGCTCCCAAAACACTTTTATTTAATTTTAAACTCTGTTCAATGCACTACGCTTAAAGAAAATGTAAAGGTAAATAAATAATCAGAATCAGAAAACTTTATTTCTTAAAAAAACATTAGCATTAGCAGTTAGCATTAACGGGGTGCAAAGACTTGTACACAAAAGAAACGCAGAAATAACTCTCTCTACCCACATGTTTAGACAGAGCACAGTTTACTAATACTAAATAAACTGAGATAATTGTTTATTGAAAAACGGTTTGTTGCAGCAGCTTCTTCTTCTTTTTGTGGTGTTAACACAATTCGGTTCTCAGAAAAAATTTGTGTTAGACTGAATTCACGAGTGCTGATCCACGAAAAGTGGGGGATTACTGTATATATATATTTAAAGGGGCCTCAAAGTTTATTTCGGTCAAGGCAACAGAGTCAGCCCACACACACACATTCCTTCGCCCGCCCGCATCCTGTTCAGACTGCTTTCCATATGAAACACCTTCCCAGAATTAATGTGCATGAAATGGTGGAGTGAAGAAGGGGTTTTCAATCTGCGGGAGCTGCTGGGCTCTGATTATCACATGTCGAGCGTTAAATCTGCACGGCAGAGCGTCGGCACTTTTATTACACTCCCTTGTTAGATGGCTATCTGCGCCGCTCCCTCACCTCCTTTCCTCTCTTCCCTTTTCTTCTTCTCTTTTCTCAGTCCACGACCACAGATCCACCGGAGTCTGGTCTTCAGAGGGCCTCCCACCCCAGACCATCCCTCTCCCACCTCAGACCATCCCTCTCCCACCCCAGACCATCCCTCTCCCACCCCAGACCATCCCTCTCCCACCCGAGACCATCCCTGTCCCACCCCGGACCAACCCTGCCCCACCCTGGACCATCCCCCTCCCACCCAGGACCATCCCTGCCCCACCCCGGACCATCCCTCTCCCTTCCCGGACTATCCCTTTTCCACCCAGGATCATCCCCCTCCCACACAGGACCATCACCCTCCCACCCAGGACCATCCCCCTCCCACCCAGGACCATCCCTGGCCTGGTTCCAAAGATAGGCGCGTGGTCTTTACAGTGTGTATGATAGTGGAGGCCTAGTGGGTTGGATACTTGCCTCTGGACCAAGAGATCATGGGTTCGAATCCTACTTTCAGCACCACCACTGGGTTCCTGAGCAAGACCTTTAACCCCAAGTTGCTCCTGGGAGACTGCCACCGGTAGTTAGGGATTAGAAGTTGCTTTCATTCGATAAATGCTGTAAATGTAACTACAGTGTTTCTCCATTAAGTTGCGGTTCAGAGTTCGCAGCCTCAGGTGTTTTTTGTGGAAACCACAGATATCCTCTGCATTTTTCATGGCAAAAATATAATTTTAGTGTATTTTTGTCACAGAGCCCTGAAACGGCTTGTTTTGAAAGGGCCTGTAACTGTGAAGAATAAAACTGAGGAGATCTCTTTATGTGAGAGTGATTTTGTGCAAAGAACTTCATAAACATGTTTTGTAGGTCACAGACCTTTTATAACTTTAATTCAGATTAAGGTAATTGGTGTATTTACAGGATAAATGAAGGGAAGGTTTCATTGTAAGTTCACTGTGTTTATAAGCCAGTTTTCCCCTCAAGGAGCCTGGCATCCATGTCATCATGCAGGATCATAATATTTGGCCTGAAATCCTCCGGATGAGAATCTGAGCGTCAGAGAGGGTGGCGTATGGATTTCAGTAATATGGATTTTGTTTGTCATATCCTGTAGCGGGATCTAATTAACACTTTATCTTGATCTGTGCAGATGGTGGAGCCTCCTCGCCGAGGCAGAGGACACAGAAATGAATAATGCATGAATATTTCAACTGTGTTTAAACAGTGTTGACAAACACTCAAACCTATCGGTCCACTAAACACCAACATGCAGAACGCGTGAAAGGATTTTCAGATGTGGATCGGTACAGCTCGGCTGTCGGTTTGGACCAGAAATATTGGGCACGGATTGGGTACAGATCAGGTACGGATTGGGTACAGGTCTGGTATGGTGTGGGTACCGGTCGGGTGTGGATTTGGTACCGGTTAGCTACGGATTTGGTACCAGTTGGATATGGATTTGGTATCAGTTGGGTATGGATTTGGTACCGGTTGGGTATGGATTTGGTACCAGTTGGGTACGGATTTGGTATCAGTTGGGTATGGATTTGGTATCAGTTGGGTATGGATTTGGTATCAGTTGGGTATGGATTTGGTATCAGTTGGGTACGGATTTGGTATCAGTTGGGTATGGATTTGGTATCAGTTGGGTATGGATTTGGTGATGGAGTATGGATTTGGTACAGGTTGTGTACGGATTGGGTACCAGATGGGTATGGATTTGGTAGCGGTTGGGTATGGATTTGGTACCGGTTGGGTATGGATTTGGTAGCAGTTGGGTGTGGATTTGGTACCGGTTGGGTATGGATTTGGTAGCAGTTGGGTGTGGATTTGGTACTGGTTGGGTATGGATTTAGTACCGGTTGGGTGTGGAATTGGTACCGGTTGGGTATGGATTGTTTTGGTGGCGGTTCAGTGCTCCCTCGTGCCGGTGGCGAAGCACCAACAGAGAGCGGGCCGGAGTTTCCCTGTAAAGCAGCGCTCAGATGAAGTGATAGTGGGAGACGGCCGGCCAGAGTGATTAAACTGCGTGTGCACGAGGCGGCAGAACGGCGGCTGCCAGCGAGTGTAAAATCTGATAGATTGTGAAATCCAGTGCATAAAAGTGCGGACGCCGCCGCTGACAAGCACTGTTCTAGAGAAATGTTATGTGCTCCGAAATCATTATTGAAAGCCTGAGGGGCAGGAACATAAGATGAAAGCTCCTAGAACACCTTGACTACCTTAGATCATTTCACACCAGCCATTCCCATTTTATTTTTGGCATTCGTCTATGCAGAACACTCCTTCAGTGCAGCACAGCAGCCATCAGAAGCAGCTCTACAGGGCTCACATCCGGAGAACATTGAGCGTGAAGGGTTAATGTTTCTTAATAACGGCATCCGTGACGTCAGATTATGGTAGTACATGCGGCTGTGTACTGAAAGGATCTTACTGAGCTTTTAAGACTGATATATGTAAATGAGCTCTGTTCTGATTGGCTGTCCTGTACAGGCACACTGTTTACACTCCGCCTCTCTTCATCAGTGGGTGGGGTAACACTGCTTTTGAATGAATGGGCAGGTCTAGTTTGTCTAGTGGATGGTCAAATGTAAATATCTTAATTAGGGCTGGGCATGTTGACGCATGATGTACTTAATGCTGACAATAAGGGGTTTTTAAAATGCATTTATTTTGTGTTCGTGGGGCGCATGGCGCTCTCAGTCTCAGCAGGTTTTCGCAGGGTTCAGGTGTCCCAATACTTATGTAAAGGGACATAAGTATTGGGACACCTGACCATTACACCAACAGGGACTTCAATGACACTGCATTCAGATACAGAGACTTTCATATGGAGTTGGTTCTCCATTGCAGCTGCTATAATGCCCCCCCATGCTCTGGACTCTGAGGGGAACTTGTTTTTCAATAATAATCTAGATAAAACGCGAATGCCCTGCAGTGTCAATTAGCTTTCGTTTTCTATTTGATTTGATTACATTAATGTTTTAGTTGAGATCTACAGAAATATTTGAAGTGTAACTGTGCGACTGTGTTAAAGGGAACACTGCTGTTAAAAAGCTTATTATCTCAAGCCAAAAGATATTCATCTTTTGTTTATACAGCAGTACTTTAAAAATAAAAGTGCGCAATAAAATACTTCGTTTCGTTTTGTGTATAATAAAGCAATTTGCTGTGATTAATTGTGATTTTAAAAAATGTAAGTTTTGCCCAGCATTAATCTTAATTGCTGATTATGATATCACAACCATGATGAATCGAAAATAGTGCCAGTTTTGGGCTACATGGACTTAAGAGGAAGCAGTTTGCACCAAACTGTTAATACTAGTTTAGTATTAAACACCTTTACTTTAAACAAAAAAGCAAGGAAAGGTTGTTTCCCATGATATGGGTCCTTTAAGTTCTGTGTGCAGCGGCGGCTCCAGATGGCCTGTTCCAGGCAGAAGTCATCCTCGCCAGTGACTCTGTTAATTGCGAAGCACAAAATCCAAGACGAATGAAACCACATGGGAAAAATCAATTAAGACTTTAATTTTTTTCAAAGTTCTTACATGAATCGCTGTCAGATTTGATCATTTGCTCAATAAATATACGGATAAATAAACACAGAAATGGGGGTCAGGGGTCTATTTTTTTGGTTGGTTTCTGTTTGCTCATCATGCTTTGATGTGAGCAGATCAATTTTAAAGCAGCAGTGGTGAAATCAAACCCCCCCACCCCACCCCCCCGGCCTCGGAGCTTTAGTGTCGTTCCCGAGCTGTAAAGGTCCAACTGTGATTCTCCAGCACCTTTACCCGTCTCCAAACGGCGTGCTGATTATCAAACACACCGCCCTGCAAAACCGAGACAAGGCTGAGGGGTCCGTGTCCGGTGGAATAGCGTGGAGTGGCCGAGTTGCGTCCAGCGGTTGTGGACGGTGATGCTGTGTGGGTCCCATCAGGTCAGCTCCAGGTGCGTTCAGGGGGAAATACATTCACTTCACAGTGACCACCTGCTTGTGCCTATACTCACTGGCCATTATATTGGAAACATATATCCGGCAGTGTGGAGGGACCACCAGGAGTTGCCCCTGCGATTGGAAGGTCCCTGCTTCACTTGGTGAATGTGTTAAACACAGAGAAAGAATTTCACGCTGTTCACACTGTGTGTTGTGCTGTGGTGTGTTCACACGTGACGAACGGACCACCACTCACCCGTGACCCTGCTACTTCATCCAGAACCTCTCTTGTCCGGCTTGGCCTCGCTGGTAGGCCTGTATTAATGAGCCCCCATAAGTGGTCAGTTTCTGACCGCAGAGCCTTCCGCTGCACATTCTCGGTTGCATAGCGACAGACTAACCTACAGTGCACCCACACGGGTGTTTCCGATAAATTGGCCAACATGTGTAGGCACAAGGCAGGTGGAAGCGGTGCCGTGTTCGGGCAGCGCTGGCAAATCCCGGAGCGCGAGACCGCCCTCTCCTCTACCCCCCAACCTTATTTACATTACATTACGATAAGCCGAGGAAGGAGGGAAGCTCTGGCTGCGTGCCAGCGCTTGGAAGCAGGTGTTGTGCCCACCTGAGTAATGGAAAGCCACGCAAAGACATTTCATTCAGGCTCAGCATTCCTGGAAGACCTGTTGTTTGCTTTTGGCTCGGCTCCAGCACATAAAAGCGACTGAGGCTTTTCTGAAACATGGAAAGTAAACAGGTTTTTTTGGGGGTAACTGTACAACGGCTTACACTCACGGAAACAAGTGCATTCAGATGCTTTAGGCACCCGACTCATGGTGCGGAAAAGTGTGCGTGTCGGCAAACGCGGACACGCGCAAACAAGCAGCCGAAAGATAAAGCGTGCACACACAAACGTACACACAGGGAGCGCATACGCTTCCCTGCAGACACACGCAGCTCGCCTCAAGCCCCCCGCCGGCGTGCGCCCGGCCCCTGCACCGACCGTCTGTCTGGCACGGAGGCGAAGGCCGCATCCGCAGGAACAGAAAATAGAACATGTGCGCAGACGTGTGCGAAAGTTTAGGCGCCCTTGTCGATTGCTGCAGTGAAAGCTTTCCAACAGGACATACCCTCTGCTGAGAAGGTGCGCACATATTACACATTCTGCTCGTTTTAATAAAAAAAGGTTATTTATTTGCTAACTAGAAAGAAATAAAATATCAAAACACACCCATAACTTTCACTTTTTATGTTTTTTTTGTTTTTATAGACCAGATTTGAGTTCTTCAGACATAGGCAAGCTTTCACATACGGAAAATGGTTGTGACCCTCTTCCAGCCTCTCCTTACCTCACAGTACGGGTTACAGTCTGTGTGGACTGGAGGGTGAATGGTGAGTGTGGGAAAAATCTGTTCTTCCATGGTATGGGCCCTTTAATTCCAGCAGTCGTGCATTAAAATGTGCAGAAGTACATCGCTCAGCTAGAGGGTGCCAGAACTTTTGCACACAGCCACGTTTTACACGGGGAGACTTCTCAGGATTATAGTTTGTGCGCACATGCAAATGTGCATGAAAATATTCACCAAATCATCTCTTTCTCACTCTCTCTATCTTTCTCTCTCTCTCCCGACATTGCGTAGAGCAGAGAGTCTGTTTGGTCACATCAGTGGACAGAGATGGATGGGTCTGAAAGGAAGGGATGGATGAAAGAATGGATGAGGAGTGTGTGTGTGTGTGTGTGTGTGTGTGTGGGTGTGTGTGTGTGGGTGTGTTTGTGTGTGTGCGGTGGGTGGGGGGGTCACCTCTCCAGGGAGATGCCATCTGAAAACTGGATAATTACCCATCAAGCATCCAATTACACACACACACACACACACACACACACACACACACACACACACACACACGTGCACGTAGCCTTTGGCAGCTTGAAATATCCGTCTGAACCAGACCGGACCGGACCCGGCTAGTCAGGCTTCTCAAATATAGGTCGGGCTCCAGACGGGTACAAACGTTTTTCAAGCTTTTATGACCTTAAAGCCAGACTTTAGCCACATTTGCGCCCTCAAACCAAATCTAGCATATATCAATGGAGGCTATTGTAGCTAAGAAGTAAAATTATCACATTGGCAGTTAGCGGTTCTGGTCTAAATTGTCACACCGACATGGAGATAAAAACATTGTTACTTCATTATGTGGTTTCTAACAATGCTATTTTTATGTACATTTTATGTATATTTTTTCTCATTTGTGTTAAATTTCAACAACTGACAATAATTACACATCAATTTAGTGCCACTAAATTTTTGTTATTTTAGAGAAATAAATCTGAAATGTGCCCTAACTTAATTAGGGTGGTGGTGGTGCCCGAGTGGGTAGGACACTTGCCTCTGGACCAAGAATACATGGGTTCGAACCACCATTGGGTTCATGAGGACCCCCAAGTTGCTCCTATGAGCATTGCTAAAGCAGTGTTGCAGCCTGTTAGCAATGCTAAAGCAGTGTTGCTGCCCGTGAGCATTGAAGCTGCAGGTTTAGCATCAGGGTGCCTAATGTGTGGGAATGCCCTACCAACTAATCAATGTGCCTCACTAAACCCAGTAGTTTGTACATCCCTTTGTAGGATAAAGCAAAATAAAAAAAGCAAAATAAAAAGGCCACATGGATGAACATGCACCGCTCTGTAGGACCGCATTGTGGGAAGATAAATGTGGATTGTGTCATGCTAAAAGCAGGATAATCACTTTCATTACATGTTAGCTTCATTAGCCTCCAGTGGTAAACTAAAAAAATAATGTTTTGTCTGATTGACTACATTTGAGGGAAGTCGCTTGAGTTGAGCTCTAAGGTCCTTAAGGCTACTGGGTGTGTGAAATGTAACAACAGGCCAGAATTATGCAGGGCAGAGAATGTTCTTGGGGCACTTGAGGGTTTGGTTAAATTTTAGACCTCCATCACCCCTCACCACTGCTCCACCATCAGGTCAAGCACCCTGTTGACGTTCAGGTCCGATTCCAGGCCGAAGTCGCTCTCCAGGAATGGAGCGACCGGGGGGGTGAGAGGCTGCAGGCCGGAGCTCAAAGACTCCAGCCAGTCGGCCGGGTCGAAGGTGGGTGCTTCAGACCTCCTTTTCCTGGAGCGTGCGCTGAGGGGAGGAGTGGTGCAGATGGGTGGAGGAGGAGGAGGGGCGGAGTTAGAGGTGCTGATGGGGGACGGCGGGAGCTCCAGCAGCAACGAGGAGCACAGCGGAGACGCAGACAGGACATTTTCGTCTTTTGAGCTGCGCTGGATAGGCTGAGGGTGGTCAGGCAGGGGGCTCGGGGACGAACTTGAGGCAGTAGTGCTGGACAACTGGACATCTGAAATGAGGGATACATTATCAATCATGCTGTTCAAATAATATATATCCATATTTAATATTTTATTCAAAGA
This sequence comes from Hemigrammopetersius urotaenia, assembly GCA_037974485.1. Lineage (NCBI taxonomy): Eukaryota > Metazoa > Chordata > Actinopteri > Characiformes > Alestidae > Hemigrammopetersius > Hemigrammopetersius urotaenia. Next base: position 1,162,162 of record JBBPDC010000007.1, on the reverse strand, counting down.
AACCATTAGAAATACTTGGAATAAATGTAACTGACTGGTTCTGAAGTGTAACAATATACACTGTAAGTGCAGTTTAGGTGAAAGTTTCTGTACAAGTTTCGTCAAAATGATCCCCCTTGTCTTTGTCTTGGCCTCCCAAGTCTCCAGATCATTCTCCCATTGAGCTGCACTGGAACAAGTTCGAAACAAGCTCCAGAAAATCAGACAGAACTGTTTGCTGCCTGAAAGTTATTTCCAAAAATTACTGGAAAGGAAACAGTGAATCTGTGCTGCTATGATAAAGTTCTAAAAATTCTCTCAGGACTTAAATTTGGCACAATTTTGAAGAACGCTTGGGATAATTATCCTGTTGCAAAAGAATTTGTAAACCAGAAGGAGTGATTCTTTTCTTATTTTATGATCAGCACAAAGTGAATGTCAGCCACTAAAGACAGACCTGATGTGTCTCTTCAGAACCAGCAGTTTAAGGCTCTGTGGTTAAATAGTATGTTTCTATAGACTATATTTATAATTATATAATTATTGACAACCAGTCAGTTACATTTGCTTTAAGGGAGAGAGAGAGAGAAAGAGAGAGAAAATGACAATTTATGGGGCGAGAGTGCTTTTCACTTACCAACAGGATCCTCCAAAATGTCATCTATGGACTCACTTGGGTCCATCTGATGGGAGCAGAAATGTACAATTATGGCCTGTCTTTATAGACATCAAGGACATTTTCTCTGTAAAAAGCCATTTTTCTGTCGCTTCCTCATATACACACACACACACACACACACACCTGTACTTTCTGAATGGCCTCCTGCAGGAGCTCCTCCAGACTGCGGCCTGCGGGGGGTGAGGCCTGCTCTGGGCTTGCTGTGATTTGGACAGGGAGTTCAAAATCCTGGCCAATAGAATCACACGGCTGACAGGAAAACACCTGCTGGTATAGCGAGTGGCACGAAAGAGGGGAGCTTTATTACTTTAAAGTCTAAAGAGTGTGTGTGGAGTTAAGGTGTACTTCATAACTCGTTTTCCACACGTTGAGCTTGGCACGTGGTTCTCTCACCTGCGTTAAGACTACCTCCTTTCCATCTGTGTCTGGTTTCCCCCTGGAGCATCCTGGGTCCTGTTGCAGGAAGGGATGCAGGGAACCTCCGCATGACTGGAAAAGATCAGCAGAAAGGAACAAACCAATGAATAAACCCCTACAGAATAAAGTTAAACCCAGACATCATCTACTCTTTATGTGTGATAAATTTCACATCTGCAAACTCATTAAGATTGAGACCTTTCTCTCACATTCAGAGCCTTTTTTATTCTCCCTTTAAAAATGGCTAATGCTAGCTAACCGTCGTTGATTTGTGCTGTTGTGAGTAAACGGCTAGATTTCTTCTCCTTCTTCATCTAGAGCAGGGGTGTCAAACTCCGGTCCTGGGGGCACAGTTTGATGTTTGATACTCCTCAAACAGATTCACTAAATCTGACAATTAACTGCCGAGGTGAACCAGGTGTTTCTGAGCAGGGAAATCACCAAAACCTGCTGGACCACGGCCCTCCAGGACCAGAGCTCCACACCCCTAGAGAGTAAAAAACTCAGGGAAACATTATTTAAATTATAGAAATACTCAACATTAAAGTGTTACTTTTATTATGTAGTTAATAATGTATTAAGTTGGTTAACATGCCGGTGCGAGTGTGTCCAGCGCTTTCTCTCTGGGCCTGCTCCGAATCCTCTCCCTCATCTCCAGCTCCACACTCAGTTCCTCTGCTGCCTGCTCGGACCTCCAGAGGGCGCCGGAGGGCAGTGCTGGTGAGGAGGCCTGCATGCTGGGGCTGGAGCCGGCAGAGGACGCTGGGGAGGTCAGGTAAGTGATCCCAGCCAAGCTCTGCTCCACCAGCCCTGCAGACTGGATGTATATATGAGACGGGCTGGTGGAAACATCCACATTAGAGATGCTCAGACTGGGCGGCTGAGAGGGGTCCAGGGTCGCTTCCATTTTGCAGAGGGGGGCCGGAGTTAGTTGGGGACGGGGCATCTGGAAGGGGCGGAGTCTCTCCAGCAGGGCAGGCTTGGTGCCAGAGACCGGGAGCCCACGTTTGCGCAGTTGCTGTCGGAGTTCGGATACCTGGTACAAAGAGACACACATTTAACGCAAACAATGGAACTGACAATTTATCTACACCTGTTGATGTCTGGAGCTGCTTATGTGATTTCTGACTCTGTACAACTTCAAAATCAGGCTGCTACTAATGTTTTTAGCTATGCTAACATGTTTAGAGATAATTGTGAGTTATACAATCCATTAGACATACTGAACACCTCTACACGTTTGAGGCGACTGCGGGGTGATTTTGGAAAGCACAATGCTAATGTCTGGCTATTAGCTTCCAATACTTGGTCGCTACATTAGCCACAACTTTAGACACCAAACTGATGGACTATGTTTGGGATAAGAGAAGATGGGGTGTAAATATTATTGTCTTAAGCAAAAACTCAATGGGATTCTTACCGTTAGGTCATCAAGATTTGGGGGCAGTAATTCTGGCTTGTGGGTGGTACTTGTTTCGCGGAGGGTGCGGTTTGTTGCCATGGGAACGGGCTGCGGGCAGCTTTGTGTCACAGCTCCGGAAAAACTCACTAATTGGTTCTCACTGCTGATTGGACACACCATGCAGAGACTGGTTATTATTGTTCATTTAGATCAGGAAGCGGCTAACCTTCCCACCTTTTAAACCCAGACTACTGAATAATAATGAATTAACAGTATTAATGGTCATTTTGATGTCGGAACCATGCCAATATTTCATAAACTTTAGGAGGAGAAGAGGCGGCACATTCCAGCTCTAAAATAAAACTAACAATAAAAATAGTAACAATAATAATCATAAAACCTAAGAAGAACAATGGTAGGAACGCTTTCGCTATCACACTAAAAATCTGTGCACCGAAAGGGTATCAGAAATGGTTCCTCTATGGTGTCATGCAAAGAACCCATTGAAGAAGCTTTGCTGATAGGTGCGTAACCTGACACCAGGGACAGGTACGGTGGCCCTGAAGGTCAAAACACAACGACATTTCATAAAACACAACGACATTTCAGAAACACAACGACATTTC
>JBBPDC010000007.1:1129439-1141550 GCA_037974485.1 Hemigrammopetersius urotaenia | reverse complement strand
GCAGGAATCAGGAAGACACGGTTCCTTACTCTCCCTGTGTGCTTAGTCAGCATCAGTCTGCAAAACACAATCTCAGTCTCTTTCCTCTGTGCAAACACACTCACGCCGCAGCAGCATAGAGGATAAGGCTTCAAACTTGGAATTCTCAAAGTTGGAGTCTCTCAGACTCCCACAGTCTCATGCCCTCTAGCCAGCACGGTTTCCCAGCCACCTCATGGCCTACAGTCACGGAGTCCACACAACGCTTACCTAGGTCGGCTGGGATTTAACCTCTACAACCATGCACTCCAACCAATCACATGACGCAGACACTTACGTTTCATTACCTCTTTGACAACACACAGGTGGACTTGTGCTGGAGGATCTGACAGCCCTCGGGTTGCCAGATACCCCCTCACCACTCACTCACCCGCAACATACATACTTACCCTGTCTCGAGTTAAGTTATCCCTAGTACTCGGGTGAGGGACTACGCGATCGAGACAGCAGGAACCCGAGGAAGAGCAGCGGGTCTCTCCGGATGGTCCCTATGAAATTCAGAAATTAGTTCCTGACTCAAAATGTCTTTGGCAGGTGCCCAACTGTTCTCCTGAAGGCCGTAACCTTCCCAGTTGACGAGATATTGGAGCCCCCCCCTCTGCCTCCGGGAGTCGAGCAATTGTCTCACTCTTTAAGTAGGTGCGCCCTTGATCTAGATCGCACCAGGGAGTGTGGGGCTCCACCTGTCCCTGATCCAACAGCCCGGCTTCTGCAGTCTTTAACCTGGAAACATGAAAAACAGGATGAACCCTCATATGCTGAGGCAGCTTGAGTCTGTACGTGACAGGGTTCACCTGTTCTTCTATCTCGAATGGCCCCATATATCTAGGAGATAACTTACTGGATGGCGAAGTCATGCGGAAGTCCCTTGTTGAGAGCCAGACTCGGTCCCCGACCCTATAAGTAGGCGCGTCCCTCCTGCGTTTGTTAGCAACCCTCTGAAATCGCCTAACCGCTCTATTGATGGACGTGTGCGCTTGCTCCCACACTCCTTCTGCCCTACGGAACCATTCATCTACCTCGGGAATGCCTGATACGGAACCGTCCCAAGGGCAGAGAGGAGGTTGACGCCCCAGCACACACTCAAATGGTATGATTGGCTTGTCCGATTCTATACTATCCAACGCTATGTACCTGCGTGACAACACGTCGTCCTTTCTGTTTTGGACCGGGACAGTACGTGAGTGTATAGTTAAAGCATCTAAAAAATAAAGCCCAGTGCACCTGCCTGGGACATAAATATTTCGCTTGCCTGATATAATCTAGATTGCGGTGGTCTGTAAAGACCAGGAAGGGGTGTCAGGATCCCTCTAGCCAATGTCGCCACTCGGATTTGACCACCAATAGTTCACATTTACATTTACCAGACACTTTTATCCAAAGCGACTTCCATTCTCTAACTACAGGGGACAATCTCCCTGGAGCAACTGGGTTAAGGGTCTTGCTCAGGGACCCAGTGGGTGGTATGCTAAAGGTAGGATTCGAACCCATGACCTCTTGGTCTGGAGGCAAGTATCCTACTCACTGAGCTAACTCCACCCCCACGGTTCACGGTTGGAATAGAAGGCACAAGGATGGAGTTTAGGCGGCGACCCGTGATACTGAGACAGCACCGCTTCCAACCCCACTTCAGAAGCGTCTACTTCTACTACGAATTGCTTACTTGGATCTGGAAGCCTCAGGACGGGGGCTTCAGTAAACAACTTTTTAAAACGTTCAAACGCAGCACTGGCCTCTGGTGTCATCTTAAGTTTTTTAGGTTTCCCCTTCAGTAGGGATGTGAGCGGACCTGCCTCAGTACTAAAATGCTGTATAAAGTGCCTAAAGAAATTTGCAAACCCTAAAAAACGCTGCAGTTCTTTAATGGTCGTGGGCTCAGGCCATCCGGTGACGGCACCCACCTTAGCCTCATCCATTGCCACTCCCCCTGGCCCTATGTGATAACCAAGAAATGCGACTTGTTTGACATGAAACTCGCATTTCTTGGCTTTCACATAGAGCCCATGCTTCAGGAGACGGCAGAGGACCGCTCTTACACGCCCCACGTGCTCCTTGATGTCTTTAGAATATACCAAGATGTCATCGAGGTATACTATAACGAATTTATTCAACATGTCCCTGAAAACGTCATTCATGAAGGCTTGGAAACACGAGGGTGCATTTGCCAACCCGTATGGCATCACTCAGAGGTGGTACTAAATGCAGTCTTCCACTCGTCTCCTGCTCTGATCCTCACTAAGTTGTAAGCACTCCTGAGGTCTAACTTAGTGAATACTTGTGCCTCCCGGAGTTGTTCAATGGCGGGGGAATGAGAGGAAGAGGGTGTGAGTACCTCACCATAACAGCATTGAGCCCCCGATAATCTATACACAGACGCAACCTTCCATCCTTCTTCTAAATAAAAAAGAAGCTGGCTGATGCGGGAAAATGCAATCGCCGTATATACCCCTGTTGAAGGGCCTCGGTTATGTATTCCTCCATAACCCGTGTCTCCTTTTCGGAGAGCGGGTAGACACACGACCGAGGTGGCTCTGTCCCGGGCAGGAGGTCTATACGACAATCCCAGGGCTGATGCGGAGGGCTGCTCTGGATGCACTAAAAATATTAAATCTGAATACTGCTCAGGAACTTGCACAGGATTTTTCCAAGGGGGCTCTCCATGGTAGTAGAAGTTAGAACTGTTGATTCCGGTTTGTCACTCTCCAGCCCCCACTTCAGTATTTTACAGCCAGGGAAGTCCTAAAATCATAAGTGGTACCCCAATCTCTAAAACAAAGAACTCTAAATGTTCTTCATGATGGGGCTCCATTACCACACAAACCAATTTTGTCTTATGGACCACAGATTTCTGCCCTAACAGTTGGCCATCCAGAGCGCGCACGGGTACTGGAGTCTGCAATTCCTTGACTGGGAGTCCGAATGACCTCACCATCCCTCGAGACACGAAGTTCCCAGCCGATTCCCAATCTGTTATTAAATCAACATACAAATAAACAGTGACATTACATTGTCTTGACTCCTCATTCAATACAGACAATACATAACACCTGCCCTTGTCTGAAAGAAGGGGACACGCTGCAACTAAATGTCCAGGTTGGCCGCAGCAAAGACACAGCCCCCTCTGTCTCCTACGTTTCCTCTCTTGCAAGCTGAGTTTTTGGGAACCCACGTCCATGGGTTCCGGAGAGACAGCCTCTGCAACCAGCACGGCCGCCTGGGGCACTTTACTACTGTTCTTGGTTCCTTTGGTACCGACAGAGGGCTGCTTTCCTTTACGGTGGTGGTCGAGTCGAATACTGAGTGCGATGAGTTGGTCCAGCGTTAGCCCTTCATCACGGCAAGCCAACTCTCGCTAAAATTCTGCATTTAAGCCTTTCTTGAACACAGCCATTAAGGCTGGCTCGTTTCAGCCACTGTCTGCTGCCAACACCCGGAATCTAATGGAGTAATAGGATTCTGCATCAGATACCTGCTTCAATTGAAGCAGTCGTGTGCTGTTATCTTGTCCTTGGTCCGGATGATCGAACGCTGCCTTGAGTTTTGCCGAAATTCATCGTATGGAGGGGCATTGTCACCTGCAGCTGCCCAAATGGCCGTAGACCATTCCAAGGCGCAACCTGATAGTCTGAGCTGTAATAGTTGGTTTTGGTGTGTCTGTATCTGTTGCTGCACAGGATCCATTTCTGGTGGAAGTGGGACGTCCGCTGCGTCCATTTGTTGCGGTGGTGTGGACATCTGTTAGCCTGGTGTAGGGAAGGACGCATAGATGTAAATGACTTGGTGCTTAAGCAGAGTTTAATAAATCGTCAACACAAAGATAAATAAAACAAGGATTCCTTCGATTCCCGAAGTGCCTCTGCAAGCAATGTCCTAGTTACACCTTCTTCCGGTGTGGGGCAGCGTGCATGAGACCAGCTGCCACAAGCGCAGGAATCAGGAAGACACGGTTCCTTACTCTCCCTGTGTGCTTAGTCAGCATCAGTCTGCAAAACACAATCTCAGTTAGTCTCTTTCCTCTGTGCAAACGCTTACCTGGGTCGGCTGAGATTTAACCTCTACAACCATGCACTCCAACCAATCACATGACACCCTAGTACTCGGGTGAGGGACTACGCGATCGAGACAGCACGGGTGTAACAGAACTGAACTGAGCTGGTATGAGTCAGTGGAAACCCCCAAAAGGTACCTCAGTTATGACACTAGGAGCATTGGGATTCGAACCCTCTAATTGCAGGGACAGCACCCTAACCACTAGGCCACCAGCTGCCCCAAACACTTCTGCAATGACGCATTAATGCAGAAAAGTACATTAAGATTTTAGAACATCTGCTGCCTCCTAGACAACATCTTTTCCAGGGCTGTCCATGCATTTTTCAACAACACACTGCAAAACCAGGTCCTGCACGCATTACAAGGAAGAAGAAAGTCTTAGAACTGGATTGTCCCACCCACAGTCCTGACCCGTCTCCAATAGAGGATGTGTGGAGAATTTTGGAATGAATAATGAGACGAAGAGCCTGTACTTATGATGTGTTTACAAGAGGAGTGGGTTAGAATAACACCTGAACTGCTTGCCTATTAAGTGTTGTGAGAAGAATTGGCAACACTGGAAAGTGGGAATGGGTGTATATTAACAAATGAAATAAAGCTTACCTGACAAAATATGAAATATCTTAAAACTCTTAAAAGTATATTTAAGAATAACAGCGCTTTTGTTTTTATTTGCATAGTCCATACCATCCCAACCTTTTATTGTTTGTATATAAACTGTTTGTTTTGTGGATAACAGTGAATAATACAGAATTAGAAACCACACCACATCTATTAGATTTGATGTATCTTATTTATATTTATTCCTGTATCTGCATTTTTTTGCACACAACCCTCTGCTGCTAATAAACAGTACCTGTCAAAAGACTGTGTCCATCCAGACTTTAGCACTAAATGTTGCTTTGTCTGAGTGTACTGCTGCTCTTGTGTTTTTTTTTTCTTGCACTCTCTTATTGTCTTGTCTTGTGGTTTTCTGTTCTCCGTTGGTCCTGGAAGAACGTTTCGCTGTACACTATATGTATATGGTTGAAATGACAATAAAACCTATTTGACTAGAGATTGAACCGCATCATTCTTGTATTAGGATCTCTGGGTCTGAGCTGTTTCTCTCAATGGGAAACCTGGAATCGCCTGTAGCTCCAGTGCTAGAAGCTAACATCAGACGCTAAGCATGTCTTGGCTGACTGAATACGTTAAATTTGACTCGAAAGTGAGAAATCCAGCCACGGAATTGTCTGATTCTGTCAGCCTCTGAGCCAGAACACTGGTAAAGAGGACAATTCTGGGTTTGTCGGATGCTAGAGGGCGCTCCTGAGCAGAGGCAAAAAGAGTAAAGTGGCCCCTTATAGTCACGTGTGAACACACTAACACACAGAGGACTTTCTCTGGTTTAACCTATTCACCAAGTGATACCTATTCACCGGTACCTTGCTCAAGGGAACCCCAGTAATGACACTAGCAGTCCTGGGATTCGAACCCACAACCTTCTGATTGCCAGAGAAACCACTAGGCTACCAGCTGCCCACCAGGGCTGGACTGGGACAAAAAATTTTACTGGGCATTTTGAGAGCAGCCCACCCGGGCTGACAGGATTCCACGTCGGCCCAAATTTAACATTGGCCCACCAGGCTAATGCTCGGTATGCCGGATGGCCCGTCCAGCACTGCTGCCCACAAAACACAGCTTCTCTCTAGATTTTGACCAAAACATGACTTTGAAATGAGTGAAGCTGAGAGGAACGTGCCTCGCCCTCAGAATGATTCTCAGGGGCTGAACTGCAGAAGCCGTTTGCGTCACCAGGTCACCATGACCCAACTTCCATGCCAGCAAACTGTTAGGAGCACGTAAGAAAGCGTCCTTTCATATCAGAGCAGAGTGTTTGTGCTTGGAGTTTGCCAAGCATCTCTGGAACTCTGATTGACCAACACAAGACATGAGTTCAACAGTGACACAGAAAAGACCTAAACACCCTGCAGACCTCACTGGGATAAACAGCATCGCTAATGTCAGAAAAACACAGAAAACCCTAAAGGTTAAAACCCTAAACCCGAAATCTTACATACTCCAGTTAGCGTGGTGCTAACTGCATGCCTCTCGCCTCAATTTGAACCAACACTTTTTTTTTATTATGTTTGTGACCATTTTCTGACCTCTTTTTACCCCTAAATGACCTCTGCTCTGATTGGCCTGCCTCATTGTGCCTCACTCAAAAAGCAGTCTGGGCGGAGGCAAATATGTGTTTGTGACATTGCAAAAACAACGAATTACCGGCTTGTGTGGAATTCTTAAGCACTGATGTACGTCACTCTGGATAAGAGCGTCAGCTAAATGCCGTAAATGTAAATGTAGTACATTTTGAAACTTTAATGATGCACATTATTTTATTTTTCATGAACTGGGGAAATTTTGAGTTTCCATGGATACAGTTATTCAGAAATTCCGCTAAAGATGTTTGAAGAGAGAAGGGTGGGGCTCAAGAATTCCACACCCATAGCGAAGTTTGGTGGAGGTGGCATCAAGGTATGTTGTTGCTTCTCTCTAAATATGAATAAGACATGAATGGAGCAAAGTATCTAGAGATATTAGATGAGGAAGAGAAGATGAAAGTCAAAAGACTCCTCAGCATAGATACTACAGGATTGGCATTAGCGATGGTATGAAGGCACTAATGAAATAAAGTGGATTTTGAGTAGTTTTGCTAGTGTGTGTGTGTGAAAGCTAATCCATGCCAATGATTTGTTTTTGGAATTTTTTAACCTGATATAGGAAAGCATGAAATTCAGAAAGCTTGGAGAAGTTAAACAAACACACTTTAGGTCTGGTGAGTAGGAACAGGTGTTTATTCACATTTTTCAGAGAAAAGACTACATTCCCCTGCAGTACTTTGGCTCGGAGCAGCGCGGTCCCTGGTGCACTGAGGGGTACGATATGATAAGCCCCCCGTCCGGTGAAGGGGTGGGGTTTAAAAACTACATTAACCAAAACCCACCTGGGAACATCACATTGTCTCTAATCGGATAACAGGTAGATAAAAAAGGAAGCAAAGCTAAAACATGAACAACCTTCAGGAAAGAGAAACGTGTATAAGCTGGAAACTGGTTTATACGATTGTCTGGTTACAAGAAATGAAAAAAAGTGTGGTTCAGGTCCTTTGACAGGACCATTTTCACTACTGGCAAAAAAGAAACACCTTGGAAGTGTCTCAGAGTCTCCAACACACTCTTTAGGTCACTGGCCTGCCATGGCCACGCCCACAATCCAACAAACAAAGAGGAAAAGGCATTAAAACTGTTCTGGCTGACCCTTCGCTAAGCCCCTCCCACAAAAACTGATTGTCTGATTGTAGCTTTGGAAGCTTACTTGTGCCAATCAAAACCCACATGACATAAACCACTGAATTGTATCTTGTACAGGCACCTGATTGACAGTTATGATGGTATGGTTGTTTAGCAACAGGGAGATGTGCAGCCAGAAGCAGTGTAAACTCCCACCCCCCCCCCACCCCCCAAAAAAAAGGCAGCACAGTACTCCTTGTGTTTTTCAGCCCTCAGAAGAAGCCCAGTGTGAACGGCACCTCATGCCGCGGAGATGTTTTGAGTCATTTGTGGTCTTCAGGCGCAGGCCGGAGATCTTTTTCTGAAGCTCCACGGACCTTCTGGCGTGGCAGGGACGGACTGAAAGGACTGCCTTCTCTCCCGAAATTAAGAAATAAGAGAGCGAAACAAAGGAAGAACGAAAATTTAATCATTATATTAAAAGTGATAACAATCATAGAACAGCATGGATTCAAAGGAAACGGCCTTCTGAAGAAAGAAACAAGACACAGAGGAGCAGGGGGGGCAACTGAAGACTAGAGGATGTCAAAAAAACAAAAACAAAAAAAAAACAAAAAACAAAAACAGATTAACCGAGCCTCTGGCAACGCGATCTTATGCTTGGAACCTCAACCACAGAAGTTCCACAAGTCTTTAGCAGCTGATTCCTTGTCGTGTTCCCGCTGGTCTCTGAGAATCAAACAGCGTTTCCAGTAAAGCAGAGACGTGCCCCCCCCACCCCACCCCCCACCCGGTTTGCATATACAAAGTGGCAACAAAAAAGATCCCCCAAAATGTTCCAAAAATGTTCCACATGCAAACCTGTATTTTTTTTCTTTTCTTTTGTTTTTAAATTGAAAAATACAGATATCTGTGTACAATACAGACAATATTTCCTACACAATCAAAAGAAGGGCAACTCCTGCTATTTGTATCAATATAGTACAGATCTATGCTTTGCACAGCAAGGATAGTTTCTGCAGAGGGTTCAAGTACACTAGGGAACTTAAACACGGTGGCACCCTCCAGCGCTGGGGTGGTGAGGGTCTCGTTGTCCCGAGACGTCTGCTGTAGTGTTGGGCGGCGCGGGGGGGAGAGGGTGGGACTGGGAAACGTGTAACTGAGACTGGTCTTCACACTAACCACAGTCAGTTCATGGGTCAAAGAAACGAGGAGGAAGAAAAAAGAGGCTCATGCACGATAGAGCGATACTTACACACCCCTCTCTCTCGCCATTAAAACAGAAAAAAAAAAACACTGCAAAAATATCCTGACATGTGACATGACCTTAAATCTAGTTCTATGAATACAGTTAATATTCATCATTCTGGGACTGCCGGAATAATGACGATTAATTGTATTTATACATGAAGTCTAGTTATAATGAATAAAAATCATATTTATCATTATGGGACTGTTGGAAGAATGTAATAATAAACATGACTTTTATTTCTGAATGAAATTTAGTTTACATTTCTCAGGATGGGACTGCTGTAAGACTGTTATAAGGTTACTTAGCTGTAGTCCTGCAACAGTGAACATTGATTATATTTATCAGAATCCCAAAGGACATCTCATTTATGAATTATACTTAGATTTCATTAAGAAACAGAATAAATATTCATCAGTACAGGACTGCTGTAAGAGTGTTACGTGGTTGTTTAGCTTATTTCAACACGTTTTAAGCCATTTTATCAAGTGTCTCAATTTCACTTTCGGGTTTTCCACACCTATAAAAGCACACAAGATGTAAAAGTGTTTAAGCACAGTCATTTTTAGCTTTTTAAATGTCAAGACTGTCTATGGAAAATGTTAAGTGGTGCCACTAATTGCAACAGAGGAGAGGAGGCAGTTAGCATGAGCTAGCATGATCGCTCCACTCAGTACAAATAAACAAAAGGTGAAATCAGAGGCTGAGCTACAGAAAAGTGAAATGTATCCTCTTCTATGGGGCTTGTAACCTGCAAGGTAAGCGCCAGCCCTAAAAATACACACATTTGCCCGAAATCAGCATTTATTTGAGGCTGAAATGTCCTCCATTGTGCTTGTGTTAGCTTAGCCTGCCTAACTCAGACAGTGGAGAATTCTCATAACTGTTATGAATTTTGACATGGTGGTTGCAGACCCAAGACCCTTTAATGTTTGTAGTCTGAGTGATCAAATTATTGTGCCTTGTAGCATCTTAGTGAATTTACTTAGATAGCAGGCCCAATGGAGCTATCAAGCTCAGTTCTAGCTAACTGATGCTAAAAGGACACTCATTCAGAGCCTGAAGACACAAAAATTCACCTGACTGGTGTTACTCAGTGGGCTATGCAGCTCGTAGCCGTCTATAAGACATTACTGTGTAGATTTCCTGAGGGATTTCCTCTATTTTCAGCCACCTACTAATGAACTCCACTGACAGTGACCTCTTAGGTGTTTATGAGGCCGTTTACTAGACAAATGTGGATCATCTTGCTTGTTTGCATAAAATCTTTAGCCATACTGCCTTAAACATTTGAGACAATTTTAGTAAAGTGGCTTAAAACATGCGTAAACATCTGGAAGTTAAATAATCTTATAACATTCCTACACCCCAAAATTACAAATATCATACATTTTGGCAAGATTTAAGAGATATTTTTCCTCAGTATGAAAAAGTCCCATCCTCCTGAAAATAAAGCATCTCCTCTCTTTTTTTCCCTGCTTTCAAATGTGTGAGAAACTATGTGACAAATTAAGTGTTTGAATGCATCCACATGATTTTTTAAACTAATCTGATTTATATTACAGCATCTCCCACAAAGCCTCACCCCTGAAAATCACCATATTCCGTTCTGCCCCATTAAGTGCTAATTGCTCTTAAAATACCATTTCAAAGCGATTCAAGATTCCACCTCGCGCTTTAACTCAACAGCCTCGCCATATGGAAAATATAGAAAATATTTTTGTATATTTTTTCAAAAATTTACTCTTTCCATATCACATCTCTGTTGTATAAAAATATACAATTCTCTCCGATATCAAAAGCCAACGTTTGTCCTCGTCCACGGTTCAAAACAGGCATCAATGTCCAGGGATTTAAAGTCTGTCTGTTCACTCCTCTCCCAGCTGAACTGGAACGCAACCATTATTTCTAAAATCGATTAATCTATGGACTATTACTCGATTTGAATTGAACCGTCACGTCTTCCTGAACATTATATGAAACAATGTCGCCCCCTATGTTTCCTGTAGTTTATTGCAATCTGTCACAATGACCATATGAGGGTTATAGAGCATCATGGAGCGCTCTTGTCGTTTTTCCCATAATGGAATAACTGTTGCAGCGCTCCTCTCAGCGTGGCAGCTTATGACTGTCGTCCTTTAACACATTCAGTGGTCTCTCTCTCTCAGTCTCTCTTTTTCTCTCTTTATCGCCCCCTCCTCCTCCTCCTCCTCCTCCTCCTCACTGGTCCACTAGCCGGCTCTCGTATTTGTTGAGGATGTTCCGGCAGCGGCCGAGTTCCTTGCGCATGTCAGCCACCTCCTGCCTGAGTGCGGCATTCTCGCGCTCCAGGAATGCGGCTCGGACGGATATCTGGTTCTCTTTTAAGCGCCGGGCGTCCCGCGAGCGTTTCGCCGCCTCGTTGTTCTTCGAGCGTCGGCTCCAGTATTTCTCATCCTGAGAAACAGAGACAGAGAGGCACAAGAGAGGCAGGTTATTGAATACACTCAAAACATCAAATTCTCACAATCCCCCCCTGAACCCAAACAGCACTTTTTTTATAGTAACCATACTGCACCTAAACTGTACTGTGACGCACTTTACACACTTTGATATTCCAGTGTACCTCAGTTTGGTAACGGAGTTTCTGACTCGTCAGCAGTGCAGTTCTCCCTCCCGCTCATCGTTATCGTGGTCTTTTATTATTTCTAGTTTTGTTTGAGTGTTTAATCGAACCCAGAGAACTTGTTAGTGATGTCCTGGATCACCTTTATGTTTCACACAGAGTTAAAGCTAAATTTGTGGTAGAAAACACTGAAATTAATTTGTAGCCCAAACAGTCAGTCGAGCTGGAACTTCATCCAGTTCCCAGTTGTTAGCTTGTATCTCCGTTGCTCTTTCCGGATCCGTCTGTTGTCATGACAACATGTTTAGCAATCAGTGACACAGTTAGGCTGCAGCCAGCTTTTGCCAAAGGTTTGTCTCTTTGGTTTTGGACTGGAGGTTATTAACATACTTAGCATATTAATAATGAATCCCCATCATTCAACCACCCCCTCCTCAACCAAAACCACTGCTCACACAGGAGCTGCTCTAGCAGGAGCTGCTTCCACTGACAAGACTCTAATGGGTCCTACTGCTTCAAACTACTGACTCTACAGCTTAGTTGTTAAGTACATTCCTGCCTCTTATACACTGTCAGTCATCTCTATGGGGATATTCTGTTATTCTTCATGGCTATCCGGTGTCCACCAGAAGACTCTCTGTCCCCATGGCCTCACAAATCTGCTTTCTGAAGCCGCCAGATGTTCAAAAATGTGGTTTTGAAGTGAAACTTGGGGCCACAAATTGATTTCGGCCAAACTATTACTTTAAAGAGGCAGTGCAAAAAACACATGCAGATTTTTAGGGTTTCAAGGGCAGTAAAAAGTAGATGCATGAATGAGGCAGAAGTGTGTGTGTGTGTGTGTGTGTGTGTGTGTGTGTGTGTGTGTGTGTGTGTGTGTGTGTGTGTGTGTG
>JBBPDC010000007.1:1107005-1129339 GCA_037974485.1 Hemigrammopetersius urotaenia | reverse complement strand
GTGTGTGTGTGTGTGTGTGTGTGTGTGTGTGTGTGTGTGTGTGTGTGTGTGTGTGTGTGAGTGTGTGTGTGTGTGTGGTAGCGGTGCGTGAGGTTACAGCTGAGAAACCCTCTGAAGGAAGAGAAGACTGGGTTTGTTTGATCAGTCTCTCCTCTGAGCTGAACTGTGGTTTTAGTGGTTTGAGTCTCATTCCACCACTGCCAGCACCACAACACACATATTTCATTATTACTATTCCACACATGTGTGTACACTCCTACAAAATAAAAGTCCCCACATCTAACTCCTGGCCTTTACGCAAGGACCCTGAAAAACTGGCGTAAAACTGGCGTTTAAAAAGTTTCTTTACACTCTTCACACTTCCAACCACCGTTCTTTAGAGAACCGGTTCTGCATTAGTTAACTGCAAAAACTGAAATTGACTTTTCTTATAATAAGAGAAATAGGCGAACAACATGCAAAAATCTAGATAAGAGGAAGAAATAAATAAATTAATTAATAAGAATAGCAAGACATTTGTTGCCTTGAACTAATTTTAGTGGCTAATAGATGCTGTGCAGTATAGATAGAGATATTTTCACTCATGTTAAATTTTTGATGAAATCAGACTCAGTAAATGTGGCTTTTTTTCTAACCATTTTGATATTTATAGAATTCTATATTTATTTGAAAATACTTTGAATGGATGATGTTCGACTGGACTGACAGCTGGTGGGGGGCCAGAAAGAAGCGGACCCCCGAACACTGAGAGTGTGTACCTTCAGGTTGTCTGGGACGAGCATTTTGCGGGCCTTTTTGATCATGGGCTGGGGCTTGAGCTCCTCCTCGCTGAAGCGGTGCCGCCGGGGGTCAAAGGCCTCCTGGCCCGGGATACTCGACAGGGCAACGTCCGCAGGGTCGGGGTCAAAGGTCCCCATCATCTCGTCACTGTCATTGCTGGGTGGGGTGGTGAGGGGGGGGCAGGTGCTGGAGGAGGGGGAGGGGGAGGTGTCCAGACTTCCCTGAGGAGTGCCTGAATAAAACAAGACAATAAAAAAAGAAAAATAATTTTTTAAAACAAATTCACATCATTCTGGACATTAATTTTATGACAACTTCCTTCTGAATGTCAATTTACTAGAACCTCATTCTGGAATTTAATTTTATTAGAACCTCATTCTAAATTATAACTTGTTAGAACTTCTGAATATGGATTTTTTTAGGACATCCTTTTGAATATTAACTGTATTAGAGTCCCATTCTGAACATTAGTTATAAAACTTGCTTCTGGATACTATTTTATTTTATTTGAACTTTATACTGGATATTAGTTTTATTCGTACATTATTCTGGATATTCATTTCACTAGAACCTCATTCTGGTTGTTATTTTTTGAGCTTCTTTCTAAAAGCTGCTCCCCGGGCCTCTGTGTTCCTGGCTGCCCTCTGCTTCTCTTGGTGAATGGGTTAAATGTGTTAAACACTGAGGAGGAATTTTGTGCTGTTCACACTGTGTGCTGTGCTGTGGTGTGTTCACGTATGGCAGAATGGTCACTTTAACAACTTTAATGACTTTAATCATAGCTGTTGTTCTGATGTGTCTCTGGTCACTGAGGTTCTGAATGTTTTCCTGCAGTTCTGTACAGAGACACCAGAGGGCAGCAGCAGGTAAAGCTCTGCCCAGTGCAGTACAGGCCTTTCTCTGGAGGATCCAGATTCTGAGGTCCAATAGGTCACAAGACTCTAGAGTGAAAACTCTTCCCTGGAAGCTCCAGAACTTACTCTTGACAACTTGTGGAAAAATCAATGGCGGGGGAAAAATAACTTACAGCCCCTTTTATTCAGACTAGACTCTGTAACCCAGACGTGTTTCATTTCGCCACACCTTCTTAGCAAAGCTGTGGTACAGGAGACTTTCTAACACGTTCATCAGGCCAGCAGGTGTTCACTAACGGGCTGCACATTACTAGTTCACCAAGCAGTAAACTGGTTCAATTAAGCATTTTCTGGAGAACTTTTATTTGTGAATAAAAAGAACCGCTTTTAACGTTTTACATATTTATTTTATATGGACATAAAATGTAATGTGTCTATCGCCTTCCCATCAACCAAAAGTGTGTTCTGTCATGCTTCCACTTGCAAAAGTCCCACCTGTGGGATTAATAAAGGGTTATATTATCATCCAAAAATGTGTTCTATCACCTCATCATACAAAAATGTGTTCTATCACCTCCATCATCCAAAAATGTGTTCTATCACCTCCATCATCTAAACATTTGTTCTACCACCCCATCATCCAAAAATCTCTTCTATCACCTCCATCATCCAAAAATCTCTTCTATCACCTCCATCACTCAAAAATGTGTTCCATCACCTCATCATCCAAAAATGTGTTCTATCACCTCCATCCAGAAATGTGTTCTATCACCTCCGTCATTCAAAAATGTGTTCTATTGCCTCCATCATTCAAGAATGTGTTCTACCACCTCCATCATCCAAGAATGTGTTCTATCACCTCGATCATCCAAAAGTGTGCTCTACTACTCCCATCATTCACAAATGCAGTCTATCACCTCCAACATCCAAAAATCTGGTCTATCACCTCCATCATTCAAAAATTTGGTCTATCACCTCCATCATCCAAAATTGTGCTCTATCACCTCCATCATCCAAAATTGTGCTGTATCACCTCCATCATCCAAAACTGTGTTCTATCACCTCCATCATCCAAACATTTGTTCTATCACCTCTAACATCCAAACATTTGTTCTATCACCTCCATCATTCAAAAATGTGTTCTATTGCCTCCACCATCCAAACATTTGTTCTATCGCCTCCATCATCCAAAACTGTGTTCTATCGCCTCCATCATTCAAAAATGTGTTCCATCGCCTCCATCATCCAAAACTGTGTTCTACCACCTCCATCATCCAAAAATGTGTTCTATCACCTCCATCATCCAAAAATGTGTTCTATCACCTCCATCATCCAAACATTTGTTCTATTGCCTCCATCATTCAAAAATGTGTTCTATCCCCTCCATCATCCAAACATTTGTTCTGTCACCTCCATCATCCAAAACTGTGTTCTATCACCTCCATCATCCAAAAATGTGTTCTATCACCTCCATCATCCAAAATCTATTCTATCACCTCTGTCATTCAAAAATGTGTTCTATCACCTCCATCATCCAAAATCTGTTCTATCGCCTCCATCATCCAAAAATGTGTTCCATCACCTCAATCATCCAAACATTAGTTCTATCACCCCATCATCCAAAAATCTGTTCTATCACCTCCATCATCCAAAAATGTGTTCTACCACCTACATCATCAAAACTGTGTTCTATCACCTCCATCATCCAAAACTGTGTTCTACCACCTACATCATCCAAAACTGTGTTCTATCACCTCCATCATTCAAAAATGTGTTCTATCCCCTCCATCATCCAAACATTTGTTCCATCACCTCCATCATCCAAAACTGTGTTCTATCACCTCCATCATCCAAAAATGTGTTCTATCACCTCCATCATCCAAAATCTGTTCTATCGCCTCCATCATCCAAAAATGTGTTCTACCACCTCCATCATCCAAAAATGTGTTCTATCACCCCCATCATCCAAAACTGTGACCTACCACCTCCATCATCCAAAAATGTGTTCTATCACCTCCATCATCCAAAATTGTGTTCTATCACCTACATCATCAAAACTGTGTTCTACCACCTACATCATCCAAAACTGTGTTCTATCACCCCCGTCATCCAAAAATATGTTCTATCCCCGCCATCATCCAAAAATGTGTTACATCACCTCCATCATCCAAAAATGTGTTCTATCACCTCGATCGATCAAACATTTCCAGACTTGCAGGGTGGTCTCAGACTTTTGCACCCAGGAGACACCACAACGAGATGTTACACTTAACTGAACTTTGTTAATCCAGAGTAACTCTTTAGCATGGTAACCCTCCCTGGGGTGCTGTTCTAGCGTCAGCTGCTCCTCGACCCACAGGCACCCGGCTGAAGAGCGCATGAATATTTGATGACTCTTATTATAATGCAGCATCACAACAGATGACAGAATAAAAACATTAAAAAAGAGCTGTCAGATTTCATCCACACCGCATGAACCGCCGCTCCACACGGCCACAATAACACTTCATGGGAGGTACCTGCCTACCTAGGCTCCGCCCACAAGTGTGTTACTGTTGCTAGGCTGGGAAAAATCCCATTCTCTATCATAAGACACGCATTAAAGTGTGTAGCTCTGAAGGGGCAAAAAGTGTGCATTAAAGTGTGTAACTCTGAAGGGGCAACAGTGTAAAAATAAAACCATGTTTTACACAATTTAAACAATATTTTAACTATTTAATCACATTTGCATTTTGAATTGCATTATTTATATATATACATATTTACATATATATATTTTTTTTTTTACAGCCAACCTAATACGTTTAATAAGATTTAATAAGTGTCTGTATGTGTGTGTATTTATATTTGAAGTATTTTTAATAATTATGAGATGCATGTCAGCCTGATCTGCTTTGTCGACAGCCAATCAGAACACAGCTTGTTTGCATATATCAGTCTTGCAGTAATCTTGATTAAAGGAAGGTTGGAAAACGGCCATGTACACATGAATAGCTGTTTTATTGTATGTCCAAACCACACTAACTCTGTTAGTGTACAAAATACAACAAACACCCATTTGTCCAAGGACGCAGAAACTTTTGCACACGGCTGTGTTTTCTGTTCAGCTTCAGCCTCTCAGCAGCAGGTCTTTCCTTTCACTGTCATTGTGCTCTGGTGTAGTTTTTTTTCTAAGCGCGCACACACTCCCTCTCTCTCACACACACACACTCACTCACTCGTGCACACATGTACTAACACTCCTCCCACTCCTCCTCCCACTTTCTCTTCCTCTCAGCTGCTGCACGTGAGGCAGCGCGTGCACATGGACCACGTGTGTGAAATGAGGAAGAGATTTGAAAACACGCAAAGAGACAAAACGCTCCTGCGCGGGTGCGCGCGCACACACACACACACTTCCTTTCAGTGTTTTTCTATGCTTCTCTCCCAGCTGTCCTCCTCTCGCCTTATCTCTTCCTCCTCTCCATTTACTCTCTCTCTCTTTTTCTCCTTTATCTCGAGTATCGTCCCTCCGCCTTACAGCACAGGGCTTACTGTACATTCCAGGCCCAGCCCAGGATAAACAAGGGCCTCTCACACACACACACACACACACACACACACATTCAACGGGACTTTATGAATCAAATCTTTCAGGGTGGTTCAGGTTGTTGTAAGATTATCATGCATGAACCTTCATCACTGATACAGCTAGGCAGTGGGAACCCTTAGGAACTTCAAAGAAGGTCTAATGATCTCTGGGAACAGCAAAAAATATATAAATTTGGGCTGAAATCTTGAAATGTCCAATCAGGAGGTGCTTAGACACCGCTAAATGGTTACGGCTTCAGAAGCTGGACCACCCATACGTTTAGGAAGAGCAATCAACAATAAAAAAACAGCACTCAAGGTTCCAGATGCGTCACTGACTGTAGAGGTGTAGTGTAATCAGCTTTTAAATGGTTTTGGATCCATCACTGTCAGGTTTCAGTCAGTTCTAGATGCATCACTGACCGCAGAGTTGTAGTGTAAACAGGTTTCAGTCAGTTCTAGATACATCACTGACTGTAGAGCTGTAGTGTAAACAGGTTTCAGGCAGTTCTAGATGCATCACTGACTGTAGAGCTGTAGTGTAAACAGGTTTCAGTCAGTTCTAGGTACGTCACTGACTGTAGAGCTGTAGTGTGAGCAGGTTTTAGTCAGTTCTAGATGCACTGACTGTACACTGACTGTAAAACTGTAGTTTGAATAGCCATTAGTCAGTTCTAGGCTGAATGCTAAACTATGTTAGGCTGAAGGGGCAGGGCTAAACTGTGTTAGTTTAGCTCCATGTCAAATGAATGTAAACATAAACATCAGTGATGCTTCAATTTTTTTGCATATTTTGCTAGAACGGAAAACTAAAGCTCACCGTGCAAGCAGTCGGTGGTCCTCATCATGTCCAGGCCGAGCAGTGTGGGCGAGGAAGAGGCAGACGATGAGGACGAAGATGACGATGAAGAGGATGAGGAGCAGGGCAGCGGGGAGGTGGGCGTGCACTGGGAGCTCTGTGAGGGAACCTGTGCGGTGCTGGAGGCGCCATTAATGCTGCCCATGCCGTTCTCCGTCAGGAACTCCTCCAGGTCCATGTACTGCAGCTGGAACAGTCCGACGTCACATGGCAGCGTCCGCTCCCAAAGTGGCCCACCCAGGAACCCGTTACTGCTGTTGGAGAACCCATTCGCGTTCGTGCCACTGGCATCTGAAGCGAGGTTGCTAGCGCTCCTCACCCGTGTGGAACAACGTCCCAGAGAGTCCTCGTCCACATCCAACCTGTCCTTATCTGAGAGAGAGAATCAGCATTCAGGGCCCATCCGACAATATTCCCTTCAAAGAAAACTGTCCTTTGAGAACAAGAGCAGGTGAAGATGTGCCACTTACTGCCCCAAGATTTGAGCTGATTGGCTAATACCAAAATATGTAAACAGGGATGGTCAGAGTGGGTCTGGTGTGGTGTGCAGTTCACATTGGAGGTGAATGGAACCAGATGTACAGTTGCATCGCTTGACGCCTGAGACGTCAGAGTTTTAGACATGAAACTAAACACAATTATGGTGGAGGGATACATGCAAGACACCATGAGGTCAAATAGTCCCCATAGAAAAGTGATTTAGTTCAGATTCACTGTTTTACATCATCAACATCCATATAAACACACAGAGACACGTGGAGCTTCACTGGGGGGCGATAGAGAATAGAATAGCTGGATCTGTGTTGGAGACGTCTGGTTCCATTCACCTCCACTGTAAAGAATCAAGACCAAACCCATTCTGGATAAACCACTGAATTGTATGATCTTGAACTTTCACTTTAATACTGAAAGTTACTATAAGCACTGTGTTTATGGGATAGTCTTTACAGTTTTACAGTGGCGTAACAACTATTAGGCACAACATGAAATAGACAGTATATAACACAAGAAAAGTAAAGGTGACTTAAATGCTTTGTGCCATAAATTTGTACCAGCTTTGTCTGTTTTTCACAAAAACTTGTAGCTGGCAGCAAAATACATAGCTGGCTAGCATCTTGCTAATACTGATCTAATAAGTTAGCTACCTAGCCGTGTTAGCTGTGCAGTATAGTGTTTTGCAAATGTGAGTAGCCACCTTTCACTAGTGTTTATTGGTACTTTTCAGGATTATCTGTAAGTCAAAGTCAACATGAAACTGGCATGACTCAAAATATATCAACAAATTTCTCCCTCAGGACAGTGTGAAGAGTATAGCAACAAAACGCTAGGTCTGTAGCCAAGCTATGGCCTCTAGAGGCAACATAGAGAATATTCAGATTTTGTAAATCTTATATTTATACAATTTAAGCTTAAGTGTAAAACAAATTTAAGAAGTAAAGACATTTTTATTCACATTGAGCTACTTGGTTAATTTAGCTAACATGTCAGTTAGCATAAATTATCAACAGCTAGTTTATTCACACCTCTGGAGGCAAGCATCAAGAACCCTTAAAACTTAGATTTGTGCTCTGCAAGCAGCTCACGAGCGATTTGGTTACTTGGCAGAGGAAATTTGGTTCCCCACCATCCCTCCGTCTGTGTTTACTTTATGGAAATTAAGTGGTTTTGGCTAAAAATGGATGGAAAATGGTAGTAAAAAAGGGCCTCAGAGGGTCAGGCCACGCGCACCTGATGAAACACGTCAGGGAGGATTGTCCCAAGCTACTGTTGGACCTTTAAGGTCTGCTAAGTCATAAATCGACATTTCTCTTATGTAATGGAGTTTGAAAACAAGCCCTTTTGATTCAGAAACAAACAGCCCATTGCTGATCCTGCTTAGGCAGTTATGCACGCTTGTGCTCTTAAGCCCGTCTCAGACTTTCTGGACTTGTAAGTTGCACCTTGCTAGCAGAGCATGGCGCAGTGTCTCAATAGGTAGGTAATCCCTGCGTCACCCTGGCCCGTCCTGCCTGGTGTGCTAGGCAACCACCAAGCTTTGCATAGATTCTGTGCAGAAGTGTTGGCACCCCATTCAGATTACAGGTACATGGCAAGACCAACACTTTAATAAGCCGTTTCTCACCCTGACTGTACAGCCGTACTGTAAGCAGACTAACTTACTTAGTACACTTACTTACTTAGTGTAAATAAGTCAGTTCTAGATACATCACTGACTCTAGGGCCAGTATAACCAGGTTTCAGTCCCTTCTAGATCTGTCATTGACTGTAGAGCTGTAGTATAAGCAGGTTTATGTAAGTTCTAGATATGCCACCGACTGTATGGCCAGGTTTAAGCCAGTTCTAGATACATCACTGACTGTAAGCGTAAGTAGGTTTCAGTCAGTTCTAGATACAACCAGGTTTAAGCCAAGTTTAGATACATCACTGACTGTACAGTATGTGCAGATTTAAGGTGGTTCTATATATGTCTTCGACTGTATAGCCATGGTGAAAGTGGGTTCTAGTTAGTGACTGCAGAATTGTAGCTTAATCAGATTTCTATCTATTCTAGATTCGTCACTGACTATAAAGCTGTAGTATAACCAGGTTTCAGTCAGTTCTAGATACTAGATCCCTGACAATAGGGCCATAGTCTAAATTCTCGATATGTCTTTGACTGTTGAGCATATTGTCTTCAGGTTCTAGATGGATCTATATATGTGACTGACAGTACACTGAACCATGGTGTAAGCAGATTTCAATCAGTTCTAGATACATCACTGACTGTAGAGCTGTAGTGTTAGCAGGTTTCAATCAGTTCTAGATACTTCACTGGCTGTAGAGCTGTAGTGTAAGCAGGTTTCGGTCAGTTCTAGATACATCACTGACAGTAGAGCTGTAGTGTAAGCAGGTTTCAGGCAGTTCTAGATACATCACTGACTGTAGAGCTGTAGTGTAAACAGGTTTCAGGACTCTTTACTGAAGGAGTGTCCGTAAAACTGATACACACAAATTCTAGTGTGTGTTAAAGTCTGTTGCAGATAAAATGCAGAGAGTAAAACCCAGATGCTTGTGTTTAATCCTGAGATGTGATTTGTTAATTTAACCCGTGTTTATCGACCGAGCTGGTCTAATAGTCATGTTTTGCCACCGTTTAGAGATCCTGAGGAGAAGACTTTAATCCCGAAGCCTTGTTTTATTCAGAGTGAAGTGTGTTCCTCACCCTTCATTTCGCAGCAGTCTCTGAAGCGCTGGTCCCCCTTCATGGGCAGCTGCAGGAGGGATTTGAGGTTCGCCACAGAGTTTATTTGTCCACCGCTCAGGGATCCTCCAGGCTGGTTGGAGCTGCTGCACTGCGGGCTGGCTCCAGCAGGGGTCAGGTCAGGGGGCAGGAGCTGTGAGAGTGGTCCGGCCATCAGACGAGTTCACTACTACTCAGTGGAGCAATAAATCACATGACCCTTAATGGTGAGTAAACAACCACACTGCACAAGAACAACACATCCTGACACGTGAAAGAACATTTAATTTCTCATTAGGACATTATGGCAAGATCCTTCCACCTATTTCATGACATTTTCAGGCCAAATTCCTGTTCATTTAGTATCTAACTGTGGTGAGGGAGTTCAGCCAGTCCACACCTTCGCTGCATCCAACTTTCCAACACCTGCACCAATGAGGTTCAAGCTGGCTTCCCATCTGCCAGCCTCTTATTGCAATTCCATCATTCCACCTTAAATGGTGTGGCAGTTACATCCTGGAGCCTGTGAGAAATTCCAAAATCTGGGAAATTCCCTCAAAAATCTGGTAAATGAGAACTTCAGCTTCACCCTGCACCAGGCTGGTCCTTGCTTGGTTTGGCTGCTGCCCCCCAAGGATTACGCCGGAATACACTAATCTGTAATCTACTGCTGCCCATGGAGTTCACGGCCAAAACGCACCACAACAAACGATGGGAATATGCAAACCTCAGGCAGTATATCTAATTACTTTCACTATAAGAACAAAACACAGCCCGGCACAGACATAAAAATGAGCAAAAATGTCGTTGGCGAGCAAAACATCCAAAAATATATGGACAGTACGTCTAGAATGTCTCGTTATGAGCTTGTTTTAAGGATATCATAAGATTAAACAGGTTATTATGCTGCAAACAATAACGCTTGGAAGGATTAAAATAATCCTACTGCCGCTTTATGTCCGAAGGACCTTATACTACTCTTATAACACTCTTATAAAGAGAAATACGAGTTACTGTCTTATTTTGAGTTATATTGCGGTGCACTCTGGTCTGTTGACAGCTGTAGACTGCAGGCCCGGCTGGACCTTAAGGGTCAATGTTTTTGGCCGATCCCACCCAGATAAAGCAAGAAATGGTGAAAACTTCATATTGGTGTAGGAGGGAAGAGATACAGCTCGAATGGTGGACTGGTGTGCGCGCGCGTGTGTGTGCGTATGTTCGTGTGTGTTTAAGTGTGTGTGTGTAAATATCAGAGTACATTCCATCTCTATAATGCATTTAGCTGTGTGAGGATCAGTATTGGACTGTTCTGTACTAATAACAGTAATAACCTATGAAAAGTCCCGTAATGAAGTGAGCGACATTACCTGTAGGCGTGCTGGGAGGCGCTCAGAGCAGGTCTGTCATGCTCTGTGCTTCAGGTGACGGTCCCTGGGTTCAGGCTATAAATCCCTTTCCAGTCTGAAGACTGAAGACGTTTCAAACTTTGAGTGTGAAAAATGTCTCCGGCAGTAAATCCACAGCTCGAGCAGCAGAACCACGACAGAACCAAGGCGCAGAACACGGGTTCTTCTTCTTCAGAGGGGGGGGGGGTCCGGTCGCAGCACAGTCCAGCTCTCGGAATAAAAATCAAAAATAACCGAAAACAATCGGACAGAACAGCTCGAGCGGGTCCGGCCCTGATTGGCTGGATCTCCTCGACTCTCTCACTCTCTCTCTCTCTCTCATCCAGGCGCTCTATAGCTTTTTCATCCCTTCTTTTTCCTCTACAGCCCCCTCCGCCGTGTGTGTGGTGTATGAGTGTGTGTGTGTGTGTGTGTGTGTGTGTGTATCTCAGGCTCAGCTGGAACGAACACGGGCGAAGTCACGTGACGTCACATCGTCTCCCCGCCTCATAAATATTAATGAGACACGCCTCCTCGTGAGAGTGCTCGAGGGAAATTATTTATTTTAGAAACAAATGTTAAATCTATGTGTATATATGTATATTTATTAAATCTAGCACTTTGGTAAACACACACACACACAAATATATAACAGTTATTTAGATTGTATTAAATATAATTTATATATATAAAATTTTTATATATAATTTTTAATTTCATTTCATTGTATTTTTTCTGAATTCATTGGACGGCCCTTTTTTCAGTTCACATTTTTACTTTCAATCAAAAACCTATGTTACTTTCGCTTCACACTGTTTTATTTACACTGATTTGTTTCTAAAATAAATGATTTACTGAAGTGAGAGAGAGAAGAGAAACAGAGGTTAGAGAAGAGTGTGTGTGTAGCGTGTGTGTGTATGTGTGAGAGAGAGAGGGGGGGGCGGGGAGGGAGAGAGATGCTGTGTATGTTTCTCTCTGTTGGTAATCCTCGGAAAACGTGAGCTGCTCGTGCACGCGGTGTCCCTTAAAAACACGGCGGTGCTTCACGAGAGCACATGGCCGCGGCACGCGCACACGCTGCCGGCCGGACAGCCGCTCCGCTCTAATTGGTTGAGAGGCGAGGCGGCTCCACCTCCCAGGCGCGCTGATTGGCTGAGGCGTGGCCTTCACCCCCTCCCACACATTCTCCCCATGCTACAGCCGCGTGAGACTACACCGCGCCAGAACAGCAGTTAAAGACCGCGTGCGCGTGTGTATGACTGTGTGTGTGGGTGTGTATGTGAGTGTGTGTTTGCGTATGTATGCATGAGTGTGTATGTATGTGTATCCGTGTTTATGTGTGTGTGTTTATGTATATAAGCAATTTCCTCCGGGATAAATCAAATGTTCTGATTCTTATATATGTATGTGTGTGTATGATTTGTGTGTGCATATCACTGTATATATGTATGTGTGCATGTATGCATGAATGTGTATGTGTGTGTGTGTTTGTGTGAGTGTGTGTATATGACTCTTTATTTGTGTATGTGTGTTTATGTACATTTGTGTGTGTGTGTATATGACTGTGTAAGAGTGTATATGTGCATGTGTGTATGTGTGTATATATATATAACTGTGGATGTGTATATAGGTGTGTGTGTTTTTGTGTGTGCATGTGTCACAGTGATTTAAAGGAATCAGGGTTGCCAGGGATGAACCTTATAATCCCTCATTTCAGAACGGGTAAAAAGAAAGGAAACATTCCTCACTGTAGTATTTCTCGAACAACCGCGTCCTGGAGAGCTAGAGACCACCACAGAGACCACCTCTCCTCTGAGCGGTCACCAAACACAAGATCAGTTCTAAAATGAATCAGACCCGCTAATGCACTTAAAGAGCCCACACGGCAGGGTGTGATGTGAAGACTTTTAAACATTTAGATTGAGCCACGAAAGTGGCCTGTTTCAGCTGTTTTTGTGATGTCACAAAGCCACGTGCCCACCTGTCTCGCCCTGAGCTGTTAAGCCCCGCCCATTCATTAAGAAGTTATAGGGGTGTTTTGGGGCATCCACCATTTCTTAAATACAACAACAGGGTTGGCCAATCACAACAGAGCTAATTTGCATATATTAGTCTTAGAGGAGAAAAAAAATGAAAACATGAACCATTGCTACATCCTCACTAAGTTACACCATCAGGAATACACCAAACACACACACAACTTACTCTTACTGAACTTCACGTCTGCAATCAAATTTCTTACTGCTATGGGGGGTGTTCCCAACAGCTTAATGACAGACTTTCCAAATGCATGCTGGGGATTGGTTTAAGAGAACACTTCACGAGTTCTGACCTACAGATGAGTCTGAGGGACAGAACAGTGCTCTGCAAAACACGGCATGACCTCACCAACACACGTGCCAGTTTTAGGCCGGATTGGCCCTTTAATGACACGGTAACAACAGGTAAAGGGAGGTCAGGAGTAGATGCCTTTAAAATGAATTAGGACTCCACACAAATGCCATCAATGGACCTGGGGGGAGGCAGGGAGATGAATAAAAGACGTGAAAAAATGTAGGGTATGGGCCCTTTAAATCTGTAGTTTTCACGTGCAATGTCACAGATTCAATTAAAATAACAGATGTTTTCGTGCCAGGCTTGAAGAAGCTACGGAAAATAAAAGATTATCTGACAACAATCATGCATCAATTGGTGTGTCCCTCTGTCACACACACACACACATACTCCTCTCCCCCTGCACGTACACGAGAGCTGCACGCTCCACTTGTTTCCCTCCCTCCCTCAGCAGTAAATCCATGTGACAGTCAGTCTTACTCTCCCTCCCCCTGCAGACACGGGGTTCGTTCCCATCCGCACAAACCGAAAGGCTCGCTCACTCCACACCACCCGAACACTTCCACGACGCCGACCCGAACATATTAGTCTCGTATCGATTGCTTACACGTTGAAATGTCTAAATAAATATCAATAAGCTGCATCAAAACAACGACCATCTACAGAGTGCGCACACACGCAAGTGTAAGTATCTAGGGGGAGTGCACGGCTCCCTTATTGGAAAGCCCCCTCACTCCGAGAAAAGGTCCACTGCTTCCACCTAGTGGCCAAAACACAGAACAACAAGACGAAATCAGCCGAACCAAAACAGAGCGACTCCCACAGCTCCGATTTCTGTTTACTGCACCGACACCACCCCAACAAAGCATTCAAATAAACAAATTTTCGGCACGATTAACTAATATCTAAACAAAGTTTTTTTTTATATATATAATACAGCTGTTCGCGGATGTAGTGAATGGAACCAGACGTCTGCCTCGAAAATCTCCTCACAGAAAGTTCTTCCATCAAATTGTTATGGTTGTGCTGCCTGACGCCAGAGAGTTCTGAGAAGATTTTGGACCGAAAATGAAATCCATATACAGGGATACATGCATGGCGTCGTGAGGTAAAATAGTCCCCAAAGAAAAGTTATTTAGTTCAGATTCGCTATTTTACATCATCACCATCCATATAAACAGTAGAGAATAAAACGTCTGGATTATTGTTGGAGACGTCTGGTTCCATTCGCCTCCACCGGATGAACTGTTTCACACCAAACACTGAATAAAGCATATTTTGGCATGTTTGACCTGCAAGGGGGAAAAAATCAAAGTTATATGCTTTTAAAATTTTATTAAATGCTCGGGTATCATCAACAACCAGTTTATCATAGGTAAATAAAGTGATAGAAACATACTTATTACTTTACGTATCTTCAAGGGGAAAAAAACGAGATGAGCTATGAGTAGTATGGCATCTCTACGTAAGAAAAGGTGAGAAAGATATAAGGGATATGTTCATAGTTGGCGAGTGGACAGACTGTGTCAGACACATTAATACATTAATCAAGATCTGATTATCTAAAGTGATAACTTCCACTATCTTTCCCTACTACCTGCAATGCAGTTATGATAAAAACATATTTGACCTTTTGTTTAAAAAAAAAAACAGAACAATAATAAAATATTGACACAATTTACATTACAGTACACTTGTTCCGTTCTATTTCTAACTTAGACTCTATATATAAAAAATTTCCCACTGTGCTAACAGGGTAAATATCAATACGCGAGGACTCTGCCTCCTTCCGCTGAAATTCAGTTGTAATTTGACGACGTCCGATCTCTCAGAACGTCCGCCTCCTGTAACCTTGCTGATGGAGTCACTGGCCACTTTATTAGAAACACCCCCCACCCCATAGCTCCACCTTGCAGATGGACAGACGTCCTCTGGACCTCCATTAGTCAACAGTGGTCAGCACAATATTATAATGGAAAATTCGGTGACGCCGGAAATAAATATCCAGAAATGGACAACAAAATTCTACTATTCTCTTCTATACGGACTGTGCCATAATTTTTGTTAATTTTTGGGTTTGTTAATTCCCATATTTTACCATTAAGTAACTTCTGAAGTCTCAAATTTCTGAATTATTTCCAATGAAATCTGATATTTTTAGCATATTTCAACATTTACATTTACCAGACGCTTTTATCCAAAGCGACTTCCATTCTCTAACTACAGGGGACAGTCTCCCTGGAGCAACTTGGGGTTAAGGGTCTTGCTCAGGGACCCAGTGGTGGTGCTGAAGGTAGGATTCGAACCCATGACTTTTTGGTCCGGAGGCAAGTATCCTACCCACTGAGCTACCTCCAGTCAGTAGAGAAAGATCTAGAAATAAGTCTTACAATCTTCTTTTCCACATCATAATTTCAAAAAAGATAAATAATAGATACACAGACTGAATTTCATATGTGCTTATGTCAGTTTTTTCCTGTAGTGTTTTTTCCAGCGCCACCACTCTAATACCATGCCCCTGCTGTCCTGAATCTGAAGACTGGTGGTCCTATGGTGGTCCCCTTCCATTTAAGGACAATGAGAAGTTAATGGGCAACATTCAGTAACCACACTACAGAGTGTTTCCGATAAAACGGCCAACAAATGCATCTTCAAAGCAGGTTGACCTAATGAACCAGCAGGTAGCTCTCGAGGAGCAAGACTGGATAAAGTCCTTATTACTGATTATCTAAGAAAGACTTCAAATTTAAGTGCTGGTCCTTCCCTCTTCATGCTAGATACGACTCCAGGCGTACAAGCTGCAAGTCTTGTCCGCTCTAATAGCATGAAGATGGAGGCACAAAGTAAAGCTTATTCTTGGGATTTTTTTTGTCATTTTTTACAGTTCCAATTGTACTGACTGTGTAACCTTACGACAAAGAGTCCACAATCCCGAAACTCGTCCAACACTATCGAGACCAGTGTCCAACATGCACAGATTTAAACAAAACACTGATCTTCCTGTTATCTTTCTTTTATCTCCTTATGCTACTTATGCATTTTTTTACACTGAAGAGCTTCAACATCCCCACACTTGCTCTAAGTGAACATCAACTACACATTATACATACCAGAGACAGAGTAATTCTACAGAGCATTTTGTTGTGTTACAGTAAGCATTACTGTTAGGGGAAGGTACTGTATTAGTTACGTCACTACAGATTCACCTAACGCCAGCCGAGGTTTTCTTCAACGCACACAAGGGTACAGGATCCTTTTGAAGATTAGCCGGGGGTGGGGGGGTGGGGGGTGGGGGGGGGGTTTGGATAAGAGAGAGGGGACGCCGATATCTTTATAAAAGATGTCTGCGGTGCGTTTGTAAGTTTTGCGTGGAGAGGTTCAATTTGGAAGTTCAGTCTATGAGAGTAATCTAGTTATGATGATGGTGATGATGAGAGCGAGAGAAAGGAATAAGCTCTAAAAGCACTCAAAAGACTTACGGAGGGTCAGGTCAGGTCTCTATACTTTCATGCAAAACTCCTACTACACCAAAAGTCTTTAGGTTTGATTACTGAAGAGCACTCAGTGACTGTATTGTATTTGCAGGGTTGACATATTCCCTTTACCCTCCACCCTCTTGAAAAATTTTCCTGTTGTCAATTTGAAACACAGCGTTCTGCCTCGCCTCAGTTCTGACAATTTCCCCCGACAAGTTCTTTTATGTCTCGTGAGGAGTGCTGCGTTCCAGAAACGTGAGGGACAGTGTCTACAGGAAAATGCTCTGTTGGACAAATGGGAGCTTCTGTGGATGAGGGCCGAGAGGAATCTACGAGACTGCTTCCCACAGACTAGACATCTCAGCCGATCCACGCGGTAACTGACCTTGGGACAGTGTCTGGCTGCTATATGGACCACAAGTGCTGCTCGTCGAGAAAACATAGTAAGAAAACAGAATGGACAAGGAAACCGTTTGAGAGGGACCTGCCAAGAGAACAGTCTATACAGTTCAAGTCCTTCTGGGGAACCCAGTTCATACACAACCCTGCTACTGCCACCGCCTCGTCTGATCCTCAGGAGCATAGCCATCTTCCTCCGAAATTTCCTCTGTCTCCTGCGAATCGCTCTTCTCCTTCGTTTCTGAAGTTTCCTCCTTTCATTTCTCTTCCTTTCCCCAGCTGAGAGAGCCCCCTGTTCCCCGTCCATTTTTGCGGTCCGGCTCCATTCGTAGCCTATCTTCTCTCTCCCGATCCGTCTTTTTTTTTTTTTCTTGCGTCGCCGCAGCTCTTCTTCACTGTAAAGGCCGTGATGGTGGTGGTGATGGTGGTGGTGGTGGTGTGGATGGATGTCATCTGGGTGCTGCTGGGGGTGGGAGTGGTGCTGATGCTCCGGTGGAGGCAGCACCAGGGGATGAATGGGCAAGTTTGGGTTGAGCGTGTGTCTTTGGCCAGACTGATACATTGGCTCCCCTTTCACCCCGATGTGCTGATGGTTGAGGGATGATATGGAGGAACTTGAAGGCAGAGGCTGGGAGTAATGGGTGGTGTTGGAGGAGGAAGGGAGAGGTGTACTGGTTTCGGGTACGTAGAACAGAGGCGAGTACCCAGCTTGTGGCTGAGGTGGTGGCTGTTGGTGACTGTGCAGGACCCCACTATGAGGCTGCTGTTCCCCTTGGCTTCCACTGCTGGGCGCAAGCTGGAGCAAAGCATTCGTGGCAGCTTCACTTTCAGATATTGAAGCAGCAACATTGCTGTCTTCTCCAGTGACATTACTGCCCCCTTGAGGTGTCCCTTGACCATTACGTGTCAGGCCGTGTTGAGATAGCCTGTGTCGAGTAAGGCTGTTGGAATACGCAAAGGCCTTCCCACACACTTCACAAGAAAACAACTTGTCACCACCTCCTTCATGCACCGTCTGGTGATGCGCCGTAAGATGGAAGTGATGGCGGAAGGATTTCCAACATATAGCGCAAGTGTAGAGTCTGGGAGCAGGCTGAGGATTTCCTCCTTGGGGTTTGACGTCTTGTGAGTACGAGTAAAATGATGAAGAGCTGCCCTGACCCCCCTGGATCATGCTCCCACTAGCAGAAGGATAACTGTTGAGGTTTTCTCCTCCAGGTGTTGTTGGTACTTCTTCCAGTTCCCCTTTCTGGTGCAGCTTTCCATGTCTTTTAAGGCTCTGGGCATATCCAAAGTCCTTCCCACAAAGGATACATTTATAGTTTTTCTCTCCAGAATGCACTGTATTGTGCTTGCTGAGGTGAAACGCTTCTCTGAAGTATTTGCCGCACACTGT
The DNA here is from genome assembly GCA_037974485.1 of Hemigrammopetersius urotaenia. NCBI lineage: Eukaryota > Metazoa > Chordata > Actinopteri > Characiformes > Alestidae > Hemigrammopetersius > Hemigrammopetersius urotaenia. The sequence goes on along the minus strand of JBBPDC010000007.1, from coordinate 1,111,066 downwards.
ACAGTGATGAGGCTTTTCTCCGGTGTGTATGCGGTCATGCCTTCGCAGCGTTTCTCTTCTTGCGAATCCTCGACCACAGATGCTGCATAAATAAGGCCGAACTTCCCCAAGGACCCCACCTGTTCTGTGAGAGGGCTGTCTCCTCTTAGGAGCTTCTGTACCTGGAGCACCAGGTTCCTTTTTTTTTCGGGGCTTCCGGGGACGTTTGGGTTTTCCGCCTGGAGTCTGCTGATTTGGCTGTTGGCCGGGACCTAAGGCATCCTGGGTCGCACCGTTTCTAAAAGATCGATCCATGCCGGATGTTGACGATGGACCCCCTGGCGATGAAAGAGGGCCTAAACCAAGACCTCCAAGCAGCCCCCCAATTATATCCCTCCTGTCGTCTCCTCGACCCCCACCACTATTAATATCAGCACCCATACAATTTGCTGCTGCAGCTGTGATAGCAGAAATAGCATTATTGACAGAGCTTGTGACATCATCTTCAGAATCTTCTAGCAGAGAAGACAGGGGTAAATGTGGCTGCTGATGGTGATGCTGTTGACTTTGGCTTTGTGGGTGAGGGTGCAGAGTAGGGGCTAAAGGTGCCTTTCTAAGTGCTGGACCTCCTAAGCCTCCGCCACATGAGGATGTTCCAGAGTACAGGTTGCCTTGAGATCGCTGGTCCTTGTAGTTATCGCTGTAACCGTCGCTCCGGTAAGACCCTGCATAACAAACCACATCAGTCATATTAATGCTGCATGTAGAAACATCTCAGAGTACAGCACAAACATCACATTTATTTGGTTCATATACATATTATTCTGTCAAAACTATGTTACTCACCCACCGCACTAGTTACCATTCCATCACTGGAAGCCCCTGTCTTATTGCTCTTGCCACCAATGGGGTTACTGCTGTCATTCTTCGGCCTTGGGCCCCTCCCTGACTTCCCACAGGTACCAGAGGCTGCATGGTTCAGCAAAGAGGTGCTCTCACGGAAACAGCGGCCACAAGCCGGACAACGAAAGGGCTTCTCCTCATGTATCTTTTCGTGACGGGTGAGAGATTCACGCCGATTAAATGCTCGGCTACATGTACTGCAGGCATAGGGGCGCGCACCAGAGTGAATTACACCATGTTGGAGCAGGTGCCCTTTCTTTTTGAACCCTTTGCCACAGTCTGAACAATGGAAAGTCTTGTCAGGGCTAGGACATGAGGATGACGCTGACCCTTCCTGGGTTGAATGGGGAATACTTGGATCTGCAGGGTGTAAAATAGGATTAACAATGTTGCTCCTGCTGCCTGCCGTGCCTGCTGTGGTCAGCTCATGACTCCGCATGTGCCTGCGCAGGCTGGATAAGTGTGTGAAACTTTTGCCACACTCTCCACAGTGGTACAGCATATCTTGTTCTGGGTGAGATGAAGGATGCATGGAACCATGGTTGTCTGTTTTAGAGCTATTTGTCACCAAGACCGAGGCTGATGTGGATGAGGGAGCAGAAGAAGAAGATGATGACACAACTGAGGAGGAAGATGAAGGGGTTAGGTGGGAAGGAGGATCTCCTCCAATACCCGACATACCAATGCCCCCACCTCCACCAAGGCTGGAAGTATTATCTTGATTGAGACCCCCTGAATTGTTACTGCTGCTGGGGTTAGGATTTACAGAGCTGTGACTGTTGCTGCTGCTGTTGTTGTTGCTGTTGTTGTCAGCCTTCCGCTGAGGCAAGTAGCCAGCCATTGCTTTCTTTCTCCTTCCTCCTCCACTTCCACCTCCTCCGGATCCGCCGTCTCCTTTCCCGTCATCCTTAGAGAGGGACAGATGCAGAGGCAGTGGAAGCGGCAAGCCAGCTTCCTGTTGCATTAAAGATGCCAGCTGGTTTGAGGAGAGAACAGGAATCCCTTGAAAGTCGAAACTACCCAAAGAAGAAGGCTGAGAGGAAGAATGAAGAGGGTGATGTGGATGAGGGTGGGGGTGGGGGTGTGACAGGGTGTGAGGGGGTAGTTGTTGTTGCGGCGGTGGTGGCGGCTGCTGCGGCTGTGGCAGGCTAGTCGAGTGGCTGTGCGTGTGGGAGGAGTGGAGAGCAGGGGGCGGAGCAAGGCCGGAACCTGCCTCTCCCCCAGTTTGGCCCAGCCCGAGGCCGAGGTGGTTGTGGCTGCCTTGTTGGACCAAAAACTGCTCTAAACTGGAATTGGCCGGTACTCCAGACAGAAAATACTGATTAGCTGCTAACATGCAGCTAAACTGTTGATGCAAGCTCCGTGCATCAGACTGGGCTCCTGCCAACTGGTGACCCAGGGAAGTCACAGTACTACTGCTGGGAGGGTTGTTGGAGCTAGATACAGAACTTGAAGGAGATGGGGATGATGAGGAGGGCCCTGGGGATGGCTGAGGGATGGAGAGACCCGGATGTAATGGGGGAGGTGGTGGCGGAACAGATGATACCAGTCCTCCAATTCCTCCAGCACTCCCGCTGCCGCTCGCGAACTGGTCGAACCGCCCGACTCCTGGATGCAAATGTTCTTGTGCTAGGGCTGCTTCGGTTGGATGGAACGAGCGCAAAAACTGAGGATACCCACTTACATGACTCCCCCCGCTGCTGCCGCTCCCAGACATTTTGCCTGACTTTCGTGAAGACTGCGAGGATGAAGACAGGGACTGCTGCTGCAGGGGTGGGGGAGGTGCACTCATTTTTGCAAAAATGGATGCCGAATCAGTAAAGGCACTGCTTCTCGATCCCTGGAGTGGGCCCAAGCCCAGTCCAGATAAAATAGCCCCAGAAGTTTCTGCTTGCTGCTGCTGTTGCTGCTGCAGTTGGTGTTGGTGAAGCTGTACTTGCTGCTGGTGTTGTAATTGTCGCTCTAATCCAAGACCTTTGAACTGATGGGCTTGGTGTCCACTTAGCATCTCTATGATGTCCACATTGTATTTTCCAAACTGGAACATTTCCCAGTCACTGGAACATGGGTGTGCTGGGGGGCGGGGGGCGACACCTTCTGCTCGAAGAGCAGCGACAAGTGCGTTAGGATTGCCGGATGAGATGCGACAATGACAAGCAGATCTCGTCAACAGAAACTCTGTAGTGGGTTAATGTGCTGCTAGATATGACAGTTACCAACTATTCCCACTTTATAGCCAACTGCGCAAAGCAAAGAATGGCTTTCTTCTATGGATTGTGATATTCCGAAGTTGCATTTGATTTAGAAGTCTTTAACAGTTCTCTGGTTTCTGTGCTTTGTTGGAACTTGTTGGAATCATTGTCTCAGAGTAACAAACGTCTTTTATGTTCGCACATCAAGCGTTTTCCTTCTATTGCACACAAGTCAGTTCCTCTTTATCTTCAGTCTCTGAATTTCATGTAACAAAGTTGTGGAGAAAAATCACAATGTGATACTTTCTTTTCACATTTTCTGAGAGGCGCTTTAAGTGCCTTATGTTGCCTCTTTCAGAGAGAAAAACGCAGCCGGCCAGTTGCTGCATCTTGCTCGGCTACATGCTTGAGCTCCTCACCATCCCAGATAAGGACGGCTCGCTCTAAGTGCCATGTGTTGCATTCATTACAGTCAGTGAATCAATTTTTAATCCGAATGATAAACACCCATGTTTCAGTAAAACATGCGCACCGTCTTCTCCACTGTTGACAGAAACGTCCTCCTCCGCCTATCTTCTCTCAGAGGCATGGGAATGTTCTCCATGCATCTTCTCTTCTCACTGTGAGACAGACAAGAAGAAACATAACAAATCAACAGGTGTGTCCTAAAATACCGGCAACACCAGAAAAGATGAACAAACCCACCACATTTTTTGCCGTTGTTCATAACATTACTATGCATTTATAACTATAGTCATTTATCAACAACTCACACATTAATGATAATATGATTGCACAGTATAACGCACTGTACTTCACTAAGTCACTATAAATTAAAGCAACCAGATTATAATTTAAGATGTTTGGGCCATCCACTGGCTCATCATGAAACGATGTCACACTGAATTATATATGAAAAAAACTCAATAAGGAAAAATGTAATACTACAAATATATGTAAATATATATTTGTGCATTGCTGAGGTAG
>JBBPDC010000007.1:1006907-1025261 GCA_037974485.1 Hemigrammopetersius urotaenia | reverse complement strand
TACGGTCATTAGTTACAGGGACAGTCTTATGGTCATTAGTTACAGGGACAGTCTTACGGTCATTAGTTACAGGGACAGTCTTACGGTCATTAGTTACAGGGACAGTCGTACGGTCATTAGTTACAGGGACAGTCTTACGGTCATTAGTTACAGGGACAGTCTTATGGTCATTAGTTACAGGGACAGTCTTACGGTCATTAGTTACAGGGACATGCTTTACAAATTGACACAAATCTATTTGTGCGTTTATTTTTGTTTTACTTGTTGTTAAACACAGCAACACTAAAAATGTAATCTTAAAAATTCATTTTGATATTGCGAATTAATTCTAATGAAAACTTAGATGTCAAAATTGAGCTCCTTCATGCCAGTACTTTTTCTTTTCTTACATTAAGATTTTAATTGGACAAATTTTACTTGTCAACTTGAATGACATTTCATTTTGAGATTTAAAAAATATGATAGAAAATAGATAAATATGTCCTGCATAACTAAAATCTGTATTTCTGGTTTTGTCCATCCTTTTAGCTTCATGTTTACAGACAAATGTGAAATGTGTTTTCATTTAATTGAGAAAATGTGTCAAATGGATATTCTGGCTGCTTTAAAGGCGTGTTATGGGCGGAGCGATGCTGAAAGTGTGGAGCGAGTGAAGGCCCTGTACGACTCTCTGGAGATGCCTCTGCGGTACCACCATTATGAGGAGGAGAGTTACCTGCGTCTCCAGAGCCTCATCCAACGGCACGCCCAGAACCTCCCCCACGCCGTCTTCCTCAACTTCGCCAAGAAAATCTACAAGAGGAAAAAATGAGGGAAGGGTTCAGAAGGCTGGAGCATGTGGGACTTTTTCGTAGCGGTGCATTTTATCAGTGGTGTAAATATGCAGAGTGTAGATATGTTTAAATGATATATAAGAAAACGCCAGCTGGCCTTTTTAATGTGTAAACACATCATGATGAACAGGCCAGTAGTAACGGTTACAGTCCCCCTGTTTTAGAGATATGAGGTTTTGTTTTGTTCTTATTTCTATCCAGAAAGGGCTGGATTCGTCCATGTGTTGACCCTTCAAATCCCTGGCCAGAATTAGGAGTTAGCACTCTCCTGCAAGCGCGTTGAATCGTCCAGCGATGTTCGACCAGCGTGGCCTTGTCAGAATTGGTTGTGACTAAAATCAGCGATTCTGATACTGATACTACAACTGGCGATACCAGTCCGATACTGTCTGTTCTTCCTTCTCTTCAAGAAATCAGATGTCACAGTATTTTTCAGTATTTTGAGTGCACTGTGTGGTGAGCAAGGAGGCGTTTGGGACTCAGCCCTGCTGCTCGTCTGTTTTACGCGACCTCGCCTGTGTGTCTGAGTTTAACATTTATTTGATTGTTCTGGCATTTCCTGGTATCAGATCCAGTGAATTTGCCCTGATAAAAACAAGGAATGAACAAAGAAGTGAATTTTTCAATCTGTTATGTAAGAACCACCATTATTCCATTATTCTCAGTGTTTGATCAATGGTCCTTTTAATGTGTTTTTATGTTACTATAGCTGGTCCAGTTGTTTTCAGCTTGGGCAAGTGGGTTTGGTTCAATAAAGGCTGTATTTTCCATCCTACAATTCGTCAAGCACAGAGGAGCAGAATGCTGGTCATTGTTTGGTCAGTGTGTGAGTGACTGGTGGCTGATGGTCTTTTCTTTAAGCCTTTTGATTCATCCCAATTAAAACTCCAAACACGGACCCCAAAACTGATATACAGTCATCAACAGCCGCCACAGAATCACAGTGGCGTCAATCACGTGTGCTAATGTTTCACTGTCCAAATGCAGAACATTAAGAAATGTTGCTAATGTTAGCCTAGCCTCTTAACTATAGGCTAAGCTAGCATGCACTAAGTACCAAACTATACAGTCAGTTAGCTAACTTTTATCGCCTTGCCCTTGCTTCTTTTTTTTTTTTTGCACTTAAGTTCATTTGAAGACCATTCATGAAGCTGTTAACATTAATATTAGCCATCTTTATTCACCAGCAAGTACATCAAAACTGCCCAATTCTAATATCTGATATCTTGAAGGTGTGAGGAGCTGTTCAACACTGGAATTGGGCAGTTTAACAGCTCCTCACACCTTCAAGATATCAGAACATTTAATTAATCCCGAAGGAAATTTCTCATGTAATGACTGCGAAGACACAGAGACAAGAATATCATAAAAAATAAAGTCTTCATAAAATCTAAACAAAAAATCTGTAGAAAACCTATATGAAAATACACAATGCTATACTCAGAAATGCTGGGTAAACAAAATATATATAAGTAATACAGTGAAATATACCCATGCAGTTTGGAGTAAGTTATTGCACTGTAGATATCAGTAGTAATTTTAAGTAATAAAGTAAGTTGTGGTATTGTTCGTCCACTTATACCTTATAAATCTGTGGGAATCCTGAACCAATTCTGACTGTCAGTCTAGCCTCAACCACTGATCTCTACATTATTGCATTTAGTAGGGAATCCAGTAGTAATATTAAGTAATAAAGTCATTTTAACGTGCAGTAGTTGTATTGCACATGAAGACTGTTACATGCATGTAATAAAGTGATTCAGCACCCATTTAGAAAACGTAATGTGATATTACACATAATGATAATGTTTTTACACCCAATATTGCTGATGGTAGACTGTTATTTTGCACATCATAGCAAAAGAAATGGTATAATGCACATGGTATTTCAAATAATGATAGTTATTTAATCCCAGTAAGAAAATAAACAAGAACCAACAGCCTAGTGCACAGATGATTGTGTGGATGTGTGACAGAGAGACTATCAGGGAGTGTTCCTTGGGTTTAAGAGGATGGTGAAGCCGTGGCTGCGTTCCTTGCTCAGACCAGAGTGTCTCTTTAAGACATGTTGCTATGAAGGAGGCTCTTTGATGGAGGAATGCTGATGTTGTCCGTGTCCAGATGATGGAGATATCCTGAATGGCCTTATAGAGGTCTTATCGATCTGGGAGAGCGTAGATAGGCCACGTGAGGAGCTCCTCGCTCTATATTGGCTGAGGGCTGGAGGGGGCGGGGCGGATGATCGGGCGGTGCTGATGCTGGGGGGCGGCGGCAGCAGCAGGGAGGGGGGGGGTGAAGGAGAAGAAGCAGCCGGGGCAGGACGATACGAGGTCTTTTGCTCTATTTTCTCTGCATCCAGTGAGTGGTGAAGCCCAGCCCGAAGCTCTGCTCTTCTTTCTCTTTCACCATCTTCAGGTGAGTTCCATCCTCCAGATCTTACAGATCTTCTCCTCTAATGCTGCTCCACCGTGTCTGTTCCTCTGTTTGGGGGGTCTACGTGCTCAGAGGCAAGGTTGGATGGCTTATATATTTGTAATACCCTATAGATTTCTCCCTATATTTTTTCTTCTGGCGGATCGTCTATCGAGGGGCTGCAAAAAGAAGCACCCCCACCTATCCAACACCCCCCCACCCTTCGTGTCCTCCTTATTTTATTAGGTTCTGAATGTTAAAGGCTTAAATTACCCTTTTGGTTGCAACCTATATAGTGTCTACAGCGTTTTTATTGTGGTCTGGAAGCCTGAGCAGCTGTGTGAATGTCCAGGTTCCTGTAGTTTGCTCTTCTGTGTTTGGGCCCAGCATCAGTATCAGCATCCAAGGACACTGGGTGGATGTGGGCCCAGCCTGTATGGAAAGAATAGGGAAAAAAAACAGCCTCAGTCCTCGCGATGCCTCTCTCAGCCTGTAAGCGTTGAACCAGCATCTCGGGAGGGATGAAGGCTCTCAAACGATCTAGCACATATTTTCTCAGCAGCAATGATTTTAATACTCATCCACATTCCAGCCCCTGCAAACGCAATGGGATGAGTGTTGTTGGGCAATAGGGATATATGCATTGTATCGTAACCACAGTAGTGTGATGGGAAGAGGGGGAGGGTTGTTGAGAGAGTACTGTTGGCTTTTTTCTTTTGAAGTCTCTCTATGCTGGCAATCCATTGCTATTATTGTTGCTATAATAAACCATTATCGTAATTTTCATCTTTGTGTGCATCATAGCATTAAACCATTATTATTATCATGTCATTAACGTAATCACCTTAATTTAATAGTCAGAATTGACCTTCTAGTGTTTCTGTTTTACTCTAATTTTCTTTTGTTGGAGATTATTGATATGAAGTACAATCATTGTTATTGTTATGGTTGCAAGGTGATTAACAGTTTCAGGATACTGCAAAGGCTAGAAAATATTTGTATTAATAATATATTGATTATTTTATATATAAATGATGCATAAGACAACAAATTAATGCATGAAACATCTTCTTGTCCAGATAGTGGGGGACAGGATTTTGCTTTATTGCCCAGTGGTGTTACAGCTGGTTTAGATTTTTTTTCCCCATATGTGGCATAAAATCTTGCCCATGCTGACCTCAGATATAATTTAGCCCTACAGTAAATAGACAAAAAATAATATTTTTTTAAAAAGTAGTACAGACACACATTTTTTAATAGCGTTCCAGTCCAGGAATGCTGTTGGATTAAAATGGTGAGATGCCTTTACGCATTTGCATGGCCCCTCTGTGTGTGAAATAGCCCACAGGCTTCACATGCCTACATGAGGTAGCGAGCATGAGGCTGAGAAATGGCAAATGCAAGGTACTAATGATGTTGGGGGTGCAACGTGTATATAATGGTTCCTATAATGTTAAGATATTAGGTTGAAACTCTACTACAACAGGATAAAACATTGTTTTTGTCTTTCTTGGTATTACAGGAGCAAAACTGAGCCAGGATGTGAGCGATATGTTGAATAAAACTGACTGGGACCTTCCTTCCTGAAAGTCCAAAACCAGAAAATTCCTCCATCCTTCTTTTACTAAGTATCCACAATGCACTCCTCCCGGCCCTCCGTTCCCCCAAGGCCACGGCGGTTTGACAGTGGCCGACGCACTGAAGCTAAACCAGCAATCCACACAGCCAGGAGGGAGGACAAAAATGTAAACGGTGTCTCCTCGTCCCCTCGCCGTGTCACTCGAGTACCTCTGGAGCCCTCTCGGCTAAAGGGCATAAGTCCACGCTCCACAGTGACTCAGCCTAAACTGGTCCGGCAGCAGAAGAACGGCACCCAACCAGTGCCAGGAAACTCAGCACCAAAAGTCGGACGTGCTGCACCAAACCTGGCCCCCGCTGTGGTGGATCCAAACTGTAATGAACCCAGCCTGCCTTGCCTGTGTTGTGACAGCCACTCTCTTCAGGATAGCAATAGCCTGTTCAATCACAACCATAACAACAATAACACTCTAGCCATCAGGCCACAGTTAAAGTTAGCATCTGCACCTCACAAGGATGAGGAGGCGAAGAAGATGCCAGAAATAGGACAGAAAGCCAAATGTAAGCCAGAGGAGAAGCAACCTGTGGACATTCCCGTGCCCAACCAAGTGAAGGATGAAGAAGAGGAAAATGGCAATGCGGAAGAGCAAAGCCAAGATGGTCACAAAGAGGATGGTGCTGGTGTTAATGTCAATGGGAAAGTAGATGAGAACGGCAACGACAACAACAGTGTTGTTGCTCCCGACCACGTTCCAGAAGATGCAGTTGCTGCTGTTGCTGATGCTGATGATGACGACGATGAAGACGATGAAGATGACAATACACTTGTAGCCTCTTGCTGCGACTGCCCGGCATCCCTTCTGGACTTCTCTCTCACCTCTTCTACCTCATCTTCATCCACCTCCATCAGCAGCTGCTCAGATCTGGAGTCTGATATGTTTTCAGTGTCACTGCAGGAGCAAGAGGATTATCCTCAGCCTCATTCCCCAGCATCCAACGTTTTTCAGCCGTGCTCCCTGCCACTGGACCTCAGCACTTCCATGAGACAACCGCCATCTCCATGCTCCCCCGATGAGGGCTACCCTTCAGCCCCTTCATCTCCTTCGCCTGACTTCATGGATGGCAAGGGACCTGAAGAAGATAAGACCATCAAAGTGGATCTTCTGAACTTCTTGGATTCCATAGATGAATTGGGCAAAGTGGATCGCTTCTATCGAATTGTTCAGGTGGCACATTGGGAGTTTGAAGGCGACTTTGATCTGAGAGATAGACTGGTTCACCAGGAAAGGCTTGAGAAGGTCAACAAACAGGTGAAACTTGTCCATCTGGAAAGACTTCAGGAAACGGGATTTGATCTTGATGAGGAAGATCTCTCTAATGTGCTGGATGAAATGGGCAACATTGACATTTCCTGGAAGCTTTACAAAAGTGACAAATCATGTGATTCCCAGGAATTCAGTGATGCAGGGGTGGACATGACTGCACCGTCTGACCTTGACGAATCTTCGGCCCCAGATTCCCTTGTGCCATCTCCTGTGGATCCACCTCCAAGGCCTCCAAAACCCCCAGTGAGGCACTTCAGTGCCCAACCTGAAATTCACACATACATGAACATCAGTGGGAACACGCCTTCGGTTTCCTCCACCTCCTCCCCAGTCAAGTCCTTCAGTCTTTCAATTTCTGCATCCCCATCTTTACCTTCAGCGTCAAATCCCCCTGCATTGCCTCCTCCACCATCACAGCCTGTCCCTTATTTCACTCTTTATTCTGATTCACCCTCCTTCCCTTACCCCACTCCTCCCATTCCACCTCCCAGAAGGCGCCATAAAGCCCGCCTGGAGGCCCAGAGGCTTGCTGAACTCGAGAAAGAGAGGACACCTCAATCTCTTCCTGCTCCAACCTCCAGACCTCCTCCTCTACCACCTCCACCAGTAGTCCAGCCCTCTCCACCTGCTATTCCGCCTCCTCCATTGCTCCCGCCTCCTCCCTCTTTCCACGCTCTGGACGTGGAGATTCGTAAGCTGCTGGCACTAGCAGGGATCACCCAGGCTGAGCTGCTGAGGCTTAGCCCAGAGTTGGGCGTTTGTGTGGATGGCGTCTTGGAGGAGGGAGAGATATCTGAGATTTCAAAGATAAACAAAGAGGAGAGAGAGGATGTGGAGGTGTGTGATTTCACCTGCAGGAATGAACTAAAAGGAAACAGACTTGGGAAAGATGTGAAAGAACTGGAAGCAGTCAGAAAAGAGGAATCTTCTGCAGACGTAAAGCAAGAAACAAGCAAAGACACCTTCAAAAGAACATCTTTCACAGAGATGGCTAGGCGACGCAAGCGAAATGGAGGAAGCGGTAACTCTAGCTGCGGTTGCAGTTTGGGGGATGATGCTAGCTTGGCTGCTGACTCATATTACAGCACTGATATTAGCAATAAGCATCTCACGAATGCCACCTTGGGTAGTTTTGATTATGCCTCAATGATACCCGATTCCCCTCCTCCCCCTCCCCCTCCCAGGCCTCTACCTCCACGACCACAAAAACTGTCCAAGCCTCCTGAGCTTCCCCCTCTAAAGCCATGCACTCTCCCAGCCAATGCATCCAGGCCAGACAGATTTGATTGGCTGATAGCCTTTACCCCAGACACAGAGACTCCACCACTGGGCAATAAAAAGTCATCTTCTGATGCTACATCCCAAAAAACAAGTGGTCCAAAAGTCACTACATTTAAAGAATTGCGAAACAGGAGCAAACAGGCTTCCCCTCCAGCTCAAGTCCAACCAGAACCTGAACCAACGGTCATCACCCCAGACCCAGATTTCTTGTACAACCTCAAGTGGAGGAGAGAAAAGGCAGATGGGGATGGCAGTCAGTGGGAATACACTTCACAAGCACAAGCCACTTTTCTCCAGCCGCCACAGACCCCTGCTTCATTGGCCCTTTTTAGGGAAATGTGCCACCTGAGCACTCAAGGAGATGCCTCTGTTCAACCTAAGACCATGCAACGAAACACTGGTTCTCCCGGCAGGCAGGATCCCTGTGATTTCAGTGATGACCGAAACAGAGAGCAAAAAAAGAATGAAGAGGAGAAGACAGAGGTGAGAGGAATGGCAGATGGAGGACAAACATGGGAATCAAAAACAAGAGGTTAGTTTTCTTTAACTTTAACTTTCTGTTCTTGATTGTGTGATGTGATGTGAGCTCAACAGAAGCTGAGACCCTCCTGTCTGGAATATTATTGCATAAAGAAACTGCAATCTGTCAATAATATCATGATTCAAGATGTTTTCCCCCTATAGTGGCACCGTTAAAATGCTTCTAATGCTCTGAAAGTTCAGTTTTATCACAATAATGATGCATATCAGCAATTTAATATGCTTGATTGTCTGCAGCAGGTCTGATAAAGGGAAAATTGACTTCTTGTTGCTTTTAAACTAAATAATAGCTATTGGTTTTAGATGCTGTTAGATCTTCAAATTATACCGTTCACTTCTACGCAGCCCCTATATGAAAAAGGATATGTATGCACAGCCCAGTAGGAATTCATCATGGTTGTGAAATCACACCACCACCCATTCCACCTTCAACAATGAACCCTGCCCATTGCACCTAAAGTTATTGTACGTTGAATCACAATTACAAGATGACCTGAGGTCAGAACTGAGGTCAGAACTGAGGACATTTACATAAGTCTTAAAGGCACAGCAACAAAAACAGTGTGTTTGAAACTAAGGAGTAAATAGAGATTGGAAAATTTAATTAGGACTGTTTTTGGCACACAAATAATAAAAAGGTCTTTTAAAGGATTCTGGGTTGGAACTGAGCCCTCCAGGTGAGGGGGTCAGTGATTGTTGGGATACAGGAACATGATGTGATAGCAGGGAAATGGAGATGATGAGTCAAGGATGACTATAGGCAAACTAATTCAGAGCCAAATGGGCTGATCACCACTATAGAGAAGGGATGATGGAATCTCTGCAGAGATTTCCATGGCATTGTGCTGTGTCCCGTGATGTCATCTCAGATTATTTAATTATTCATACAGTCTGCAAGCTTGAAGGCTAATGGCATTTCTCTCTCTCTCTCTCTCTCTCTCTCTCTCTCTCTAGCTTAGCTTCTTGTTGTATATTGTTGTAATGCAGCTTTGACATTTAACTGGCCCTTGACCCAGACTCTGTTTGGTTTAAAATGGGACAGATTATGGCAGGGGTTCCCAAATCTGGTTCTGGAAGGGTGGGTCTGGCACAGTTTGGTACAACCCCTCCTCAAACATACCCACCAAACCTGGCAATGAACATGTTGAACCAGGATCACCAAACTGTACTGGATATCGATCCTCCAGGGCCACGGATAGGTCCTCTTCACTTCCTTGTTTTGTCCATATACTTACATTTGAAATGTAGTTTGATTAAAACAAAGTAGGAACAGTTTTCAAAGAATTTACTACTGTCTTGACAATATACCTGCTTCATATATCTGACACTGGGCCAGTGTTTCTTTACCTAAGTCCCAAAGGCATCATGCCCTGCAAATTTTAGCATTTTCCCAGCCTTAACATGCCCACTCCAGCTCAGGAGGGGGTTGGTAATGAGCTGATTAGTTGGCTCAGGTGTGTTGGAAGCAGTGAAAACACTCAAATGAGCACCGCAGGGTACCTCCAGGACCAGGCTTGGGAAGCAGTGTTTCAGGCAGAAACCAGGTGGCGCCAGAGAGACCATTGTCGGTGTATGTGCCTTTAAGTGTCAGGAGGGCGAGTCCAAACCTTCCCCAGCCAATGACTAAGCAGATGGTACAAGCACAGAAGCAATACAGGAAAGGCAAAGCAAAACTGCACTGGGGAAAAAGAAACCAACACAAAGTAAGGTACCTCTGCTTTTCTGGGACTTGGGTATTGTTTGTTCAGAGGTGAATATACAGATCTGCTCCACCTATGCTCTCTACTCATCACAGTTCACCAGCATTGGACCAGTCATCTCAATGCTTGTGGTGGAAGCACTTAGTGCTTATCTGAGGTCAGTTATGGCTCTTAGCTCACAGTGAGCTGAAGCCGGTGAAACCTGACTCCAGACCTGATCCCTGAGGACATCTAGGCTTTCAGAATGTCATAATCAAATGCTGGAAGGCTAAGCTGAGCAGTGGAGTTAACTCTTTGTTCGCGCTTATGGCCCATTACAGCATCTGACTGCACAGCCTGCTTTCGGAAAACAGGCGGTGTTTAGACTGTAGGTGTGGTTACCTATTTAATTCAGGTCAGTTCTGATTGGCCTCTTGCAGGTTTCAAATTTTGTTTGTATGTTTGCTTGTCATCAGGAAAGTTCTACCATTAGGGGATTCTTTCACTCTTCTCTTCAAAATATTTGCTTATTATTGCAAAAACATTTGGTATCTACAGAAATCTGATTCCCGGCCACATGAAATGTGGTAGACAATTACCACTGGCAGCTTTCATATGGCTGGGAGTCGTTTTTCTCAAATACTTGGTTTTAAGTAACAAGTAGTAATTAGAAAAGAGTGAACAAAATCTGACACTTGCATAAACACATCTCCAGGCTTCTGTCTGATTGAACACAGCATTTTCCTCAAGTCTGTACTAAACATGTGTAAATTATAAATACAAGAGCAAGTGAGGTAATGGATGTCTTTAAGACTAGGCATGGTTACTCATTTTAATGGTAATTCCATGTTATTAATGGTTATCGTTTTGCACATTTTACATTTTAATAATTCAATAATTGTTTACGATTTGTGTTTTAAAAGGTGCCTTTAAAAAAGAGAAAATGGCTCTAATGATTCCAGTGGTCGGTGTTTTTTATGTATTAATCAATGACCCACAGCTGACAAGACAAAAGCAGACTGTGAGAGGCTACAATGCAGCCTCCCTATAGGCAGGTTAGTTTTAACACACCGTTTCAACTAAATGCCTCAAAGTATTCAATAAGACAAGCCTATATTTCCCTGTATGAATTCCAAATGATTATTTCTTTGGAACTCCATAGAGAAATGTTAGCAGTCTAAATGTACAGGAAGCTCCGTGTTACTTCTTTCCCTGCGAGGGATGTTTTTCAGCCTTCCACTCTTTATTGCTGCAGGATTTTGTTGCTGAACTAGTTCCTGGTCTTTTTTCATAACATTTGGCGTGTGTGTGTGTGTGTTTGAGAGTGATCTGGAGTGTGGTGCTATGACATTTGCATCACCCAATGAAGACGGACTGCTCTCATATCAGAACATACTGTGATTGTGCTGTTATTGTCCTCCGATCTGCCTCCATTTTTCTCATGTGCATTTTATTGCTCTCTCAAAAATGATGCTATTAACATTCTCTCCATTTTCTCTTTTTCCTCCCTGTTCCTTTGCTGTTGACACCCCCCCCCCCCACATCTCCTTCACCCCTCCCATCCTGCCTGTTCTCCACTTTGTCGCCCACTCCTTTCTCTCCGTTGCTCTCCTTTCTGTTCCGCCGATATTCGCACACTTTTGCTCGCCGCCAGCCATTCAAGTTCCCTCGCCTCCCCTGCCGTCAGACTCACCTCAGCTTTTGCCCTCTCCCTACTTCCTCCACTCCAACCCCCCACCCCGGCCACCTCTGTTTTACCGCTCAGACTTTTACAGGAGTCAGTCCAAGGCCTTCCCTTTTCCACAAGTCCCCAGAATCCCTACGGATTCCATTAGAGACACCTACCCTGACTCGCTGTACCGCACTGATGCCAACAACAGCGGTGAATTTTTCTGCCGTCATCAAAACCCTTCCAGTGGTAACATTTACAGCAATTCGGGCAGCATCATAGATTCTTTGTACCAATGTTCACGATATTCTGACAGCAGGAAAGACCATAGCCAAACCAAAGACCCTTGCATTGGCAACTGCCTTGATTCGGACTGTAACATAGATTCGCTCTACTGCAGCGACAAATACAGGCCAAAGACCTTCAGGCTTGCCGACCTTGAGGAACCAGATGTAAGCGCACCCGCTGAGGGCGATACCACCCCATACAAGAACATTGATGTGATAAATTACATTAACGCAGGGAAGCTCAACGACCTGAGCGAAAACGCTACAGAGGAGGTTGCGTCCTGGTTCGACTTGAGCCGCAGCGTCCCAGCTAGCTTCAGCCAGAGCGGAGATGGAAGAAAGATGGAAAACGATCCCCAAATCTCGCCCTTCCCCACCCTCTACCTCTACCACCCCAAAAACTGCCCCATGCATAAAGGTGCCCCGCCTCGCTTGTCCCCTATAGGGGCTATCTCGCCTC
The DNA here is from genome assembly GCA_037974485.1 of Hemigrammopetersius urotaenia. Lineage (NCBI taxonomy): Eukaryota > Metazoa > Chordata > Actinopteri > Characiformes > Alestidae > Hemigrammopetersius > Hemigrammopetersius urotaenia. The sequence goes on along the minus strand of JBBPDC010000007.1, from coordinate 1,013,197 downwards.
CCTATAGGGCTGGACCTCTGTCCCCAGGGGCTGACGTGTCCCGTCTGTCCTCGCCACTTTTCCCCCGCAGCCACACCCTTCCTGCTCTTGCTGCCCCCCTCTATTACCCCTACCTTTACACCCCCCACGCTCAGGCTCCCCCGCCGGAGCTCGAACTCTCTCAACAGCGTCCATCACCACCGCTCTCTCTGAGTAAGGGATCAGTACATTCTCATTCTCACTCATCTCTGTTTCCCTTTCATCTCCGAATTATGACAAATTTACACCCCGTCCTGAGGGGAGCAGATCAGCCAAGACATGCTCGGTGTCTGAACCCTGCTTCTGAAGACTAGTGAAGCTAATTTGCCCCTGGGCCTCTTCAGAGGATATGGAGATGTTCAGTGATCTCAAATAGACTAGTTTATGTGGTTTCAGACAGAGTAAGACTTAAATGTTACCCATGACGCTAACACACTTCACTCCATGGTTCCAGGTAACAGTGAGTCATTTGATGTCAGAAACCACACAAGCGAGTCTATTAGAGATTACCAAACACGTGGCTTGAGAAACGTGTGTGGTGTTGTAGGCCAGCAGTTAGCATCATGCTAACGAATGGCTATTAGCTGTTCATCTCATTAGCCTCCAGTGCAGAACCATTTTTGTCTGATCTGCTACTTTTGGGGTAGAACTGTAAATTTGATCTCTTTATCTCTCTCGTTTCATACGTTTTTCTGTATATTCTGTACCTGTTGTGTGTTTTCTGGCCGATTTTATATTACTATTATTAACATTATTACCTTTTTTTGTAATGTCAGCATGGACGTCCCTCACAGTGTGCCCCAGTATTTCAGCATTTCTGTTTTGGTTTTAACTGATTGTTCTGATAATCATCCGACTGGTCTTTAAACCGTCAGTATAAATGTTAGCTTTTAAGCATTTATACTTTTTCTGTCTGTTCCTTTTTTATTCTTTGATGGAATGATCATTTTTGGTTGTATTTCCTTCAGCATGCATGTGATGTTTAGGGCCTTGCTGGTGACCTTGCCTGAAGTTGCAAATAAAAATAAAAGAATCAAAATAACCAGATAAAAACAAAACTAACCTAAGTGTGGGTACGGGATGCTAATGCATGCTCACGACTTGCGTGGGCACGGGCACCAGTGTGGTTTGAAAAAGTAGGGACACCTGCGAAAATAACATTAATCTGTTTAGATGATCACATTAATATTAAGTTAAAAAATATTGTGGGAATATTGTGGGAACTTTGCATTTTCACAGCAGAAAGTGGACAGAACAAGATAAGAGCAGCAAAAATAAACTGTATAATAAAAACTATACCAACAGTAGAGTATAAAAAGTACATGATCTAAAGGTATAAATATAGACATGTGTATTTAAGAATATATATGTACACATAAGACTATAGATATTTATACGTAAGTATAGATAAGTATATGTACTTTATATACACGCTGAGTAGATTTATATAATATATAAACAGTGGATATATAAATATATATAGAACACTGTGGATATGTATATGTATACGTACACAATTGCATGACAGGCACTGACAAAAAAATTTATAATTATGCACTAGAAGAGCTGCACATTACACCTTGCCCATTATAAATTGCACATTTCACCCATCATGCTCAATCAAACTAAAAAGAGTAAATAACATTCTACAGTAAACAGTGATATAGTAAACAGTGAGTTCTTGTGGAAGTTCAGTATTACTGTAGTTTCATCAGAAACACGGTTTGACTCTATCAGTCCTTCATTAAATTAAATCAGGAGCTGCTGATGGAGTTTCACCATCCAAACAACATCTGGAGGAACCGAGGAACTCACACAACATCAACTACTTTTACACTCAGAACTAATCTGATACTTTTACTGCCTTCTGGTTTGTTAGCATTTAACCTTCCCAAGGGACCCAAGAATTTTGTGACTAAGACAAAATTATCTTGTTTCCGCAACATATTAAATTGTGGCCATGACTTAATGGTCTCAGCTTTCAGGAATGTCCACAGGATTGGAGGTGATGGTGAAGGGGAGTTGTCGATTTTTGGGTATTTGTTGATCTTGGAGGTTTGGCTTTCAAAAAGTGAAACAAAACTGCTCTCAACAAAATGTGCCCACATGTCAGTCATGACAACAATCTTGTTCCCACAGTTTTCCAAATTGTCTCTTCTCTTCACATTAGCGAGGGTTGTTTCCGAGGACGTCACCAGCGGGGCCGCGTCCGTCCCTCTTTATTGTGTTATTGGTGACTCTTAATGCTTCCCACATTGGCGGAAATGGCCCGGGTGAATTTTATTTCATTTTTCCGATCCATAAATATGGTAATTCATGCAAAAAACCTGTCAGCACACATATATATATATATATATATATATGTGCTGTTGTTACCTTGACTCAAGGTCAAGGGTACTTTAATAACATTCTTTATAATAACAGGGTGCTGGGGACGGACTGGGGAGTCGCACTGCCATTCAGTTTTGATTCTTTCAGAGTTGATTCAGTTGTAGTACCAGCATCAATTTTGTATAACTGAAAAATAACAATTCTGCAAAAACTGTTGGGATTTATTTGTCTGTGTAAGTAATCCCTCATTTTTAAATCATTCTGAATCCAAAAGAAACAAACTGCGTAGAATGAAAAGTAAGATGCACTGAATCATAACTGAATGGAAAGAATCATAACTGAATCGCGTGGTTCTGAGGTTACAGTGGTGAGTCGGTGGTGATCAGTGGTTTTGATGTGTCCTTGTTGCAGCGGTGCGCAGCCTGTCCTTCGCCGGCTCTGCGGCTAAAGCGGCCTGGATGGGCAGCGATGTGAGGACCCCGCTCAGAAGTGATGGACTGTCCTCTCTCTGCCTGCAGGAGAAAAGAGGTTATTACTCACACACACACACACTCATACACAGGCTCTCACACACACCCCCCTCATAGACAGGCTCTCACACACCCTCATACACAGGCACACACACACACACACACACACACATACACACACTCATACACAGGGTCTCTCTCTCCATCTCTCTCTCTCACACACATACACACACTCGTACACAGGCACACACACACTCATACACAGGCACACACACACACACACAGGCTCTCTCACACATGCACTCATACACAGGCTCTCACACACACACACCCTCATACACAGGCTCTCTCTCGCTCTCTCTCTCTCTCTCTCTCTCTCTCTCTCTCTCACACACACACACACACACACACCCTCATACACAGGCTCTCTCGCTCTCTCTCGCTCTCTCTCGCTCTCTCTCGCTCTCTCTCTCTCTCTCACACACACACACACACACCCTCATAGGCAGGCTCTCTCACACACACACACACCCTCATACATAGGCTCGCTCGCACACACACAACCCCCCTCATACATTGGCTCGCATGCACACACACACTCACACAGGCTCACATAAACACATATATACACACACTCACAAATGTTGAAAATGTCATTCTGGATAGTCCCTTTCTTATAACCTCATTCTGCATAGTCCCATTATTAGAACTTAACTTTGGATATTCACCTTTTTAGAACCTCATTCTGGATATTCACCTAACTAGAACCTCATTCTGGATAGTCAGTTTACTAGAACCTCATCCTAGATATTTGTCACGTAAGCCATGGGGAACAAGGCGCAGGTGCAGATTTCCATTCTTAAAGATTATTTACAGAATTTAATGAAAACACACACCAAAGCAAGAACCTGACAAGCAAGAAATAACAGACAAAAGATGGGCGTAAAATTCAAACTGAGAACACGGTGGACCGACCGTGGGTTAGGACGCAGGGGAAAGCTAAATACAAACTAGACACTGTGAACACAAACAATTTCAAAACAAGAGTCCTAAATAAAACAGACAAGGGCGACCTCTAGTGGGCACTGACAGGGCTGTCACAGTATTGCTTTTATTAGAACTTCTCTCTGAACATTACATTTATTATAACTTCTAGTTTTACTGTAATGTAAATATAAATGCCAGGTTCTGTATCGCTGTAGCCACTGGTTCAGGGCGTTTGGCTGAAATGTGTGTTGTGTGGTTTGTGTCTCAGCTCTGGTCAGTGTGGTCAGTGTGGCGGTGGAGGCCATTCTGGCCCAGTTCAGCTCCTCCAGGACCCTGGTACAGAAGGTCAGTTCTGTCTTTTAATGTTTTACACTAATTCAAAACAACACAAGAGCTTCACGTCATGCAAACACACCTGTACAGTACATCAGAATCACAGAACCAGAATCAAATAGCCTTATAGAAACCTATACAGTCAAAATACAGTTTTTTATGCTTTCTGTATCTTTATCTTTGCTTTATGTATCTGTTTTATCTTTCTTTGCTCCGTCTTTCCGTTCACACGTCTCTTTATTCCGTTCTCCAGCACCACTCAGTAGAAAAGGTACTTTTAAACTTTCATGGACATCTTTGCTCTGTCTGGATCTGCACTAACCCCTCGCACCATTCCTGCTTCTTTTCCTCCTCCCCTCCCTCTATCCACGGCCAAACCGCCCTCCTTTCTTCCTCTTTTCCTTCCTCTTCTTTATACCTTCCACCACCACCTCGCCTGCCTCTCTCTCCCTCTCTCTCTCTCTCTCTCTCACTCACTCTCTGTCTCTTTCTTTCTTTCCTTTCTTTCTTTCTTTCTCTCTCTCTGTCTCTTTCTTTCTTTCTCTCTCTCTCTGTCTCTCTCTCTCTCTCTCTTTCTCTCTCTGTCTGTTTCTGTCTCTCTCTCTGTGTCTCTGTGTCTCTCTCTCTCTCTCTTTCTCTTTTTTGCTCTCTCTCTCTCTCTCTCTCTCTCTCTCTCCCTCCCTCTCTCAGGCTCTCTCTGGAGACAGCAGTGTGAACCCCATGCTGGGCCGTCTGGTGCTGCAGTGTCTCTGTCCTGCACTCCGTGAACTTCTCAACGATGGACTGAAGCCTCATCAGAGTGACCTCATCGCTGGCAGGAGGCCAAACTCACCTTGGAGTCTCATCCAGGCCTCCACCAAACCCGGTGAGACTCCGGGCAGAGCATAGTTTAGGAATCTTAATCTTCGTTTACCTGATCAGCTGTCATGAGGAGATAAAAATACATTCAGTAAATTATGCACTGTATTGCAACAGTATGAATCACTAAATCGGCCTAAAACAGAAAGATGAATCACCGATTCAGCCTAAAATACAAGGAGTCACGAAATCATACTAAAATACAAACATCAATCAGTAAAAATCCTATTTTTTTACCATTTGCGTTAAAACAGGAGTATTTCAGTGGCAGCGATGTTTAAAATGGCCATTCCGAGTGTGAATGATGTGATTTCTTGCTCTGCTTCCCTCACACTGGTTTCCCTGCAGTGTTGAATCATCCATCTGTCATCCCTCTGATTCTCTTCCCAGAGTTCAGTTCTGTCTCTCCTGTTTTCTCTCCTGGTCCTCTCCACAGCCCTGCCTGTCTGAGGCTGCGCTGAATTCATGCTGCTCCTTAACCTGCGATGCTGATGCTGGACTCAGTCATGTGATTCACAGTCATTCGTTCTGACAGTTCGGTCAATATTGTGGCACTTTTCTACTATAACAAGGAACCATGACATGAATAAATGTTTTTCCTCAAATAATGCGAACCGAACCCGAGCTGCTGGATGGCAGGGCTGAAAGCGGACCGCAGCCAAGCTGCTCTTTGATTGGTCGAAATGTTGTCATGACAACAGACAGACTTGGAGAGAGGTCGCTGTTTATTTGCTTATTTTAAAGAATCCAGAACAACTATGGAGACACAAACTAATAACAGTGAAGTCGACTCAAGGCTCTTCTCCCCAGCTCTACAGAACTGTTCTGTACCTAAACTGTATTGTGCTGGTACTGAAGTTGTATCAGGTTCTAAACTGTACTGTGACGGTACTGAAGTCGTTTCGGGTTGTAAACTGTACTGTGCTGGTACTGAAGTTGTATCAGGTTGTAAACTGTACTGTGCTGGTACTGAAGTTGTAAAAGGTTCTGGTGTTCCAGTGTATCTCAGTCCGGTGACGGAGTTTCTGACTCAATTCTCTCCACAGTTTCTGGCCGGTTTTGTTATTGTACCCTTTTATTATTTTTAGTCTTGTTTGAGTGTTTAATATTTTATCTGCGTTCTTTTTCCATGTGATGAGAACCGAACCTCCTTCACGTTTATCACAGAGTTAAAGATAACTTTGTTACATTTACATTTGCGAGACGCTTTTATTTCCTAACTACAGGGGACAGTCTTCCTGGAGCAACTTGGGGTTAAGGGTCTTGCTCAGGGACCCAGTGGTGGTGCTGAAG
>JBBPDC010000007.1:981618-996780 GCA_037974485.1 Hemigrammopetersius urotaenia | reverse complement strand
CCCCCCCCCCCCCCCCCCCCCCCCCCCCCCCCCCCCCCCCCCCCCCCCCCCCCCCCGCAGAACAGTAAACAAGCCGTAGTAAACTGCACGAGTGTGGTAAGATCAAAGAGTAAGGAGTGTAAGAGAGAATAAAAAATGAGAGCGAGAGAAAAAGAAAGAAGATAATGGAAAGGAGAAGAGGGACAGAGAGTAACATTAAGGCAGAAAGCCTAACAAGTGGCGAACCCTTGGGAGCGAGTCGGCCGAGCAGACGGAGAGATGGAGAGCAGAGATGAGACGAAGTGTGTGTGTGCGTGAGTGTGTGTGTCTCTCTCTCTCTCAGAAGGACCATCTCTCCTGTGTGCGCGGTTCAGTGTTTAGCGATGGCTCTGTTGGAGGCTGACTGCTGCTGTCCTCTCCACTCAAACTCTTCCTGCACACAGGACACGTGTCATGCTGCAGAGAGACAGACAGAGAGAGAGAGAGAGAGGGAGAGAGGGAGGGGTGAGGGGAGAGAGAGAGAGAGAGACAGAGAACAAGTGTAAGGACCACGCCCACTGCTGCCCCAGGTCTTCAAAATTCCTGTTTCTAACTAAATGAGCTCCAGTAAATGAGAAACAACTGTCTCTGCTGGAAAGGTTTGGACACAAGTTATTTCTGAAAGGGGCTGAATTGATGTGGTGAATCTGTGCTGCTGTGATAAAAGGGGGGGGGGGGGGTTCTGTTAAACTTCAGAAACACACAAGAGAACAGAGTAACTTCTGGCCTGTAGTGGAATTTACTACCCCTCATTCCGGAATTACGATACGTTTTATTCACTATTAGGCACTGCAGACCCCCCCCCTTTCTGTCCGCGTCTCACCAGTTCTAGCCAGGGTACGATGCAGTCGCTGTGGAAGAAGTGGTTACAGGGCAGCTGCCTGACCGGCTCTCCGACCATGTAGTCCTCTTTACATACCGGACACTCCATACTGCTGTCTGAGAGCGGGAGAAACGGAGAGAGGGGGGAGAGGAGGTGAGCAGGAGAACAGAAGACAAACCCCCTCCTGAGTCACCTCACCTTACTGGTGTATAGTATGACCAGGCAGCTAACATGCTCTTTAACCAGGAGTGAATCCAGTTTCTCATCCTGCACTCAGTAATTGTTGCTTGATGTACCTCATAGGCCAGTCAGTGTAATATAATAAAAAACATTTGTTCGCGGTACGAGGCAGTTCCTTGTGCCTGTGGGAAAGTGCCATAATTTATGGTAAGTGATGGTCCTGTGTGGCTCCTTTCCACTGACGAACCAGGTTTAGGGTGCTGATCCTGGATGTGGTGAATCTGTATACGGTTAAACTTCAAAACAAATGTAACTGACTGTTTCTAAGTATTTCAAATCTTTTGAGAGAACAGAGAAACATCTGGCCAGTAGTCTAAAATCCAGGACCAGAACCTGGATTCGGACCATAAGTGGTTCGTTTTAGACCACATAGCCGCCAGAGGACATCTCTGTGACTCACTCACTGCTGTTCTGAAAACGCTCCATCATCCAAACAATGACACTTTCCCACAGCTCTACAGGAAGTGTGCTGTACCTGAACTACTGCGATGGGACAGAAGTTGTAGCAGGCTTTGATTTTCCATTGTGTGTATGACAGTGCAACAGTGACATAAAACCAATTGTTGATTCTTAAGCTCTGTGCAACATGCAAGCTCTGGGCATGAACCCAGATAACTTACTGATGTATTGGTACATTTTCACTTTTCTCAGAGTGTTAAAGATACATTTGTTAGTGTCGTCGAAAACTCATCTTCAGCACAGTCAGACAGTTGTGTTGGAACTTCCCAGTGTCTCCATTATTACTATTATCATTTTGGGGTAAAAAAACAAACAAACAAAAAAAAAAAAAAACCCCAACGGCATCTTTCCAGGCCTGTCTGTTGTCTTGACATCATTTTGACCAATCATAGAGCAGTGATGGCGTCAGCTCAGCTCAAGCTCGGCTTGTTTTTGATCCTGCCGCCAAGCAGCTCTGGTTCAGGTCGCTTCAGTCGTAACAGGAAAATGTTTGTGTATATATATATATATATACACACACACAAGACAGAGAGAGATGCATTGCCCTTAAAGAAAATGTATAAGTAAACCTGTATACACCTCTTTTAATTTACAATAAAAGGGCTTTAAAAAGGACAAAACGAGAAACACAGACGATCCACGGGGAGATTCTGGCCTGCACCTGCCATAGACGCTGCAAACAACAGCAGCAAGGAGAAATAAATAATCAGAAAAATGTATTAATCCCAGAGGAAACTGCTTAAAAAATGTTAGCATTTGCAGTTAGCATTAGACAGGGCACAGCTTACTAATACTAAATAAACAGAGATAACTGTTGAAAATTGGAGGGGAAAAGTTTAAAACACTAAAATGGAGCAGCCACAACTGGCTGCAGCAGGCTCGGCCCTGCACTCTACATAATGTTCTCAGATTACTTTCAAACCTCCCGCCTCCAAGTACAGCGAGCGTGGGATGCTCCCAATCAGCAGCCAAGAGAAATTAATAGCGTTCTCGGATTGGCTACTTCAAAACCTCCTGCCTCCAAGTACAGCAGTATTTTACCATTTCAAGACACACTTTCTGTATTTATACAGTTCTATTTCATATAGAATTGTAGCTGAATTTACATTATGAACATTTGTGTTTCCTGCACGACTTGCAGCTCTTAAACTGGGAATAGTAAGAACTTTCAGTGAGGGATAGACGGGGTGAAGAAGACTCAGAGACTGGATTAAGAGATTAAATCTAAAGATTATTTGCATTCTCCTTTTTGTACTGTTTACAATTTTATCATGAAAAATTAAATTGAACTTGATTCATTTACATTGTCTTTAAAGATGCAATAATGTAGGAACAGTGGGCCAAAACAAATCTTCTGAAATGCAGAAATTGGGACCGATTAAGACTGGATTAGCCCTAGCAAAAAAAGGAACATTTCTTTTCAAATTGTAGCAGTAAAGCCACAGTATGGGCCCGAACTGCCCAAACACCAGGTCATTCTGAATCACTAATGCTTCTGTGAGGACAAACTGAAGTGAGGAGCTCAGCAAGAGTGACGGAAGAGAGAGAAAAGAAGAGGAAAAGACACTGACCGGCCTGTTCCTGAGAGACGATGACTGTGGGGAGGGAGGAGATCTTCTCTTTCTCTGCAGGAGGAGGACCTGTGTTCTCAAACTGACCCAGTAACTGAGAGAGAGACAGAGAGAGAGATTTAATCAAGTCATGTTTCTTGTAGAATCAGCATTTGACCCATCTATGAGGGCACTAGGGTGGGAGGGTGCAAGTAAGCATGTTTGTCCACTGAGTCACGTGAAGCTCCACCATGTTCTCAAACTGCCACCAACTCAGAGATCTCACTACCCACCCAGAGAGAGAGGTTATGTACACATACACACACGTGTAAATGCACTGCAGACATTTGTCAGTGTATAGGAAAATTCTCAAAGGCAGGTCACTTTTCCGTACCTGTGTAATGACCGCATCCAAACCCCCCTGTCCCCAGGCGTAGTCACCAGGGTTTGAGTGCAGCATGCCCGTCCTGACAATATACACACACACTCATGTAAAGGTGAAATTTTGTGTCTATAAAACTATAATATACATTCAACCATAAATCTAAATATTCAATTATACTACTATCAACATTTAAATACAGTTCACTTTTAATATTTGTATCAAAACAAAATACAGGATTACCACAATTATGACACACCCAAACACACACACACACAATTATTTACCATGACAGCGGAGGTGAACCTGGAACTCCCGAATTGGCAAAAAGTCCAGCAAGAAACTGTTGTACTATTCTAAAAAAAAAAAAAAGAAAGAAAGAAAGAGAAGATTAAAAAACACACATTCCACGTAATCTGTTAGTTCTGCACATTAAACTCAAAGCTGATCTTTCCATGTTCCTCAAAGGCTTTCCACCGTTCACCTGGTCTGCTTCAAGAGGAAGAAACAGTAACATTCATTCTGATGTTACAACAAAAGAGAGAGCAACACTAATTCCACGTCAGTCCCAGCGTGTGCAAATATGCAAACTTATCTGCAAAATGATCGTTTTATTTGTTTTTGTCACAAAACCATTCCATTCGCATCCATCTGTCTATTTCTCCTGCAGTTTAGCTCCACCCACATACGATGATGTAAAAAGGAGAGGTTCAGCCTGTAATGCTCACTGAGTGTGGCACTATACAGGGCAGCCAATCCCAACACACCTCATTTACATATATACGTCTTTAAGGCATGTGACTAGCGTGACAAAGGGGATGGAAAGGTGACTTCGGCTGTAATGTAAATTATCAATTTTGGTGAACAAAGACAAAAAAAGTTTATTTACATTATTTGTAAATAGATTTGAAATTGAAGGTTTATTCAAATGTGTTTTCACATAAATAAAATCCAGTGACAACAACAACAACAATTATAATAATCTCAGTCTGCAGTGAGTGTGAGTGACATTCTGGCTCTAATACACCGCTCTCAGCTGGGTCTCCCTGTCTGAGGCTCTGGGGAACTCCTCTTTAATTTAAAACTGCTGAGCCGAGTGTTGCGTAACAAACAAAGGCTGAGATTCAGATTTCAGTGGCCAGGAGAAAGCGAAACTATGAGAAGAAAGGGAGAAGGTGAGAGGCCGAGCAAGAACGAGAACAACAGTAGGAGGCGTCTAGAAACACACCGGCAAAATGACTTGAGGCCTTTGGGGAAGATGTGGAAGCTTTGAACTTTATACTGTTCACAAAACTGAGAGGAGAAAATTATAGAAAAGAAATTAGACTGGAGGATGAAACTGGGGGCATTAAAGCGACAGTTTACCCTAAATACTCTAAGTGTAGTCCAACAGAAAAGACATGGTCCAAAATCTGAGGCTGACGTAGCTAACGGGCTATTAAAGTTAATACCCAATTAGCATGTTTACAGATAACGGTGAGTGTCAGCAAATGATTATTAAAGATTATTAGAGATCACCTTCACATGGTCTGAAGCAAGTGTGTTATGATTTAGGAGAGACACCTGGTGGGATATTAGCTTACATTAACTGTTAGCTGTAGTTACTATGGCAATGCAGGTAGTTGCAAATGTGTAATTAGCAGGTTACTATGGTAACTGTAATGGTTGCTATGGTGTATCAGGTGTTTGCTAGGGTGTTCCTAGGTGGTTACTACAGAATCACAGGGTGTTGCTACAGCACAGCTAGCCCTTAGCAGTGCATCTGCAGTGTAAAACCAAAATGAGGGAGTGTGGAGGTTATTTCAATGCTAGCCAGTAGCTATAGTTATTGATGTGGTTGCTCTGGTGTTGTTAGATGGTTGCCATGGTTTCTCAGGTATTTTATAGGGTGTTGCTAGGTGGTTCCTATGGCACTGCAAGTGGTTGCTAAGATGTAGCTAGCTGGTTAATAACGCAATTCCAGTGTAAAAACAAAAGAATGAAAGCTCAGACACCACAGTGAGGGACGGTCGGAGTTATCGGAGTTTATTTGCGTGCTGAATGACTCACCCCTCCACAGCTGGAGACCGGTCCGGTCGGCTGCTTCCCCGGGACCTGTATCTCCTCTGGGTGTGTAAGCGTGGGGGGCGGCCGGGACCCCACTGCTCCGCACCCCCTAACGGACCGCCAAGGCCTCCTCCAAGCCCACCGGGGACGGATCCGCCGAACGGGCTCCCGCCCAGCCCCAAACCACCACCGCCTCCGGGCACCCGCGGCTCCGAGTCCGGGCTGTCCAAGTCCACGGTGAACGGCCGCTCCACAAACAAGAGCTGCCAAAGCTGAGAGAGAGAAAAACAAACATGATGAAATAAACAAAAAGGGGATGTCTAGAAAAAATCTAACTAAAACTACACATGGAACATTTTTTATTTAAAAATAACATATAAAACAAATGCACATACTAAAATAAGGGTAGGGGAAATATAAGCAAACAAAGTATTTCTAAGACAGGACTGTTGAAGAACCTTCTAAAACAGCCGTCCTGGGAATCACGCTCTAGGACTCCACACGCTTACACTATAATCTTAGGAGTAAACAGTGCTGGAAGTCATTTTGTTTGTTATTTAAGAGCTTTTCATGGTGTTACAAAGGAGCGGTCCTCCAGACCCCCCCAGATGGTCCATTTCTTTGTTCAATCAAACAAAAACATGAACCACCAGGTGGCAGTGGTAACGATATATCGTGATCTCACTGTAACACTATGCAAGGGGAACAATTAATTACGATATCTGATATATCTGCATAGTTTATAGTGTCTTCATATTTCCTTCCAAACTGGATAAATATAGTATCGAACCATGAGCCCTGAATCATCTATCTATTCTTAAACCCCGAGCCAGGGGGGTCCCGAAGGAGAAGTGAGCTTCTAATCAGAGACACCAGGCTGCTGGAACTTTCTGGTCCTGAATTTCCAGCCTCTGAGGACCAGTTTGTAATAAAAGAATCAGACTCAGTAGAGAAAAGGCGATTGTGAAAAGATCTGTGTGCTTTTTAAACATTTCAGTATGTTGGATCAAATATATAATAAAGGTTATTTATGATGCATATAATCAATAAACATGAACACAGTGAGTATAAGGACACTTGGGGCAACGTACTTCTGCAAACTGTGAAGCCGTGTCATCAAGGCCATTGGAGCTGCTGTCCAGGAGACTGGAAGGAGCACAATCACAAGGTTATCATTTAGAGCAGTGGTTCCCAACCTGGGGTCTGGGCCCCCCTCTGGGGGCGCTAGAGATTACCCAAATTAAATTTGTACACATTAAATTCATAACATCACAATGAGTGTGTGTATAAGAACAAAAACTTGCAAACGCTATTTATTTTTAAAAAATAAGTTTGTAATCAATCACTTTATTCTTTTTGTGCATCTATGCGAGTTGGGGGGCCTGGCTTGTCTTGAACACAGACAAGGAGGGCTGCAGGAAGAAAAGGTTGGGAACCACTGATTTAGAGGGTTATCAATCAGAGGACTACCATGAACAGGGCTACCATTCTGACAATCAGATTGTTCTGACAATGAGTCAAATGATTATGGCTTTACAAATGACAAATAACTTCAAACTGTCATGATAAACAATAATAATCCACACATAAACACACTACTCCTGGAAGGAGCACAATCAGAGCGTTATCAATCAGAGCGCCACCACTCACAGCGCAGCGCCACCACTCACAGCGCAGCGCCACCACTCACAGCGCAGCGCCACCACTCACAGCGCAGCGCCACCACTCAGACAGGGATAAGCAGTGGCTGTCAATATTAGCACTCAAGATTATTCTGACAATCAGTCAAATGATTATGGCTTTACAAATGACAAACAACTTCAAACTGTCGTGATTAAACAATGATAATCCACACAAACACTACAGAGCCTATTTAGCCTAACCCCTCTAACAAGTAGATGTTAGAGCATATTAATTGTTTTTGTTGTTGAGTGAACTAAAGCCTGTTTCCTTTCTAAGAGAGAATCTGTAACAGTGCAGGTCTGTGCCCTATTAACTGGTTGTTGGTGATACAGAGTCAAATTCTAGACTGTCCTTTAACTTTAAATGCACTCGTTACTGTTTCAGCACTTAATAGCTCCTTAAATATCTAACACTGGTCTGGAGATCCACATTATAATTATAATTATATTGGGCGGCTTTTAGTAGGTCAGTAGCAACGAATAATAAAAATGACATTTCCTGACTAATGAAGTAACTCAAATGATGAAAATACTGTAAATGTACCTGCTGGCAAAGAATATTGAGCGTATTTTTAGTAAATATTAAAATGCAAATGTAGAAAATCAGTGAGTGCCAAAACTTTTGACTGGAAGCGTATGCATATATTATATACTGTATATTAAACCTCAATGCTAATTCAGTCTACAATAGTTCAGCCCCTGAAGTTATGAGGTGGGTTTTAGCTTGGACAGAATGCGCTCCATTTAATGCTGGATGCTTAAAAAACAATGATACTAATTAGGTGTCAGGAACTAAAAAGCCAATAATCAGATCAGCAAGACTTGTTAATAATCTCACCTGGAGTCTTCCGTCACCTCCTCGATGAATCCCGAGTCACATCTGGGGCAAATATATTCCTAAATAAAAAAAACAACATCAACATACCAGCTAACGTCAGATTAATACGTCAGCAGAAACCTACCGTTAAGGTGAATGGAGCCAGACGTCTGCCACTAAAATCTCCCTCACAGAAAGTTATTCCATCAAACGGTTCTGGTTGCGCCATCTGACGCCTAAAACATTGTTCTGGGAAGGTTTTGGTCCTAAACTAAACCCATTCATGGTGGAGAGATATATGCAGGGCATCGTGAGGTAAAATAGTGCCCAAAGAAAAGAGATTTAGTTCAGGATTCACTATTTTACATCATCAACAACCATATAAACACACAGAGACACGTGGAGCTTCACTGGGGGGCGATAGAGAATAAAACAGCTGGATTTGTGTTGGAGACGTCTGGTTCCATTCAACTTCCACTGAAAAGTCAGTGACGTCTCAGCCAATGAATAATGCAGAAAATATGAGAAATACTCTTGGTCACTTTTAAACTTCCATTTTCGAATTCAAAACAACACCTACAAGAAACGAATCACGTGAACTGCTGGTTGATTCTGAGTACCGTACTTCCCCGTTCTTCTCACCAATACAATTTCACCCAGACTACGCCTGGGTCAGGCTGCTTTGAATGTTTCTCCAAACAAGACTCATTAACATGTACTGGGCAGACACTCCTAGTTTACCAAAAAAGATAACTAAATCATGAAATCACACTCCACGCTTAGTCTGACCAGCAGCTATTAAATTCCAAGGGTGGGGAGACCAAGACCAGACCCTTCAGATCCTGAGCTGCTGTACAGAGACACTGACTGTCATCATGCTGACACAGAGGACAAATAGATTATCGTATAAACTTCAACACTGAGGTGTAAAATAGACTGCCCTATATTTCACTTTCAGTTTGGTTGCGGCTTGCTGTCTCAGGCTGTAGGTCATCCATCTATTTCTGCTTCCAACTACCAGTCTATTCATTACAAACAACAAAAAATAGATACGCTGAAGTTAAGAAAAGACTTAGGAGTCACTGTAGCTGTTGATCTACACCAGTTGTCATAGGGAACGAGCCTGAATTTTCTCTTCCTATTCCAGAGTTCCGCGCCACCTTAAAAACTGCTGGAGTGAGTGCGGCCCCTCCGAAGCGCCTGGACTGAGACTGCGGGGAGATTTAAGGTGGATCGAAGAAATCAGAAAACCGAGTAGGAGAACGGGGGCTTCGCGTTTTTCAGTGCTCCAAAGGAAAACCAAGCCAGTGTAACACCCTATGATTATATAGAGGACTACATACAGTTTTCTAAACCCGAAAAAACACGCCAAAGGCGCGTCTCCACTCCTGTTGTAGCCCGAGAAAAACAACAACAGCAGCCGGACAGCACAGCTAGCCTGGCGCGCTAACTCCGAGCCAGCTTCGATAGTTTCACCGAATAAACGCCGTTAACGCAGCTGTCACGACCAGGCGAGGGCGGACGGAGGTTGCTGCGAGCAGGAGAACCCGAACACGGCTTCTTACCGGGAGTTTGGGGCTGACTTCGCCCTTACAGCAGTGGCAGAAGAAGCGGTGCGGAGGAACCGCCGCAGCCTCCGCCATCTTACACCGAGGAAGGAGGGAGCCGGTCCAGTGACGTCAGCACCGGGGCGGGGCCATGCAGAGAATCGAGTCTTTCGAACCGGATCATCCCATCAGACCACTCACTGATAAAGGTACCTAGTAAAGTAAAGTGGTTGCTTATAGTAATGCGTGAACATCATGGAGGATCTATGCTTTGAGGTTTGACTTATATTGACTTATTATGAACACATTGATGTATGAATGAATGATAGATGAAAGTGTGTGAGTCTGTATTGAAGGCGTGAGTCTATACTGTGGGTGTGTGAATCTGTACTGAGGGCGTGTGAGTTCGTACTGAAGGTGTGAGTCTGCACTGAAGGTTTGAGTCAGTACTGAAAGTGTGTGAGTCTGTACTGAAGGTGTGCGAGTCTGTACTGAAGATTTTTTTTTTTTTACCTCACTGGCCAAGATTTATTTAAAAAATATTACAAAACACACATAAAACAAAAGGCTATCTGAGCGGCTCAAATCCGGCTCTGTGTGGCGAAAGTTAACCGAGGGATAACTTTTTTTTTTAATTATTATAATTATTAAGATATTACAGATATCCAAGACATCAAAACAGTACAATTACATACTAAATTAAACCGAAAAAGAAAAAACAAAAATGTACAGATTTATTGCCAGGTTAACAAACAAGGAGAAAAAATGGTAATAAAATGACATTTTAAGATGACACAAAGGATGAATACAGAGAAACAGTTTCCATAGCTTTCAAATTAACCGAACTTTGTATAGTTTCTACATATTTATCCAATTCCACTTTGAACACTGAAAAAAAGAGGTTTACAGCTTAAACTTTTGTTTATGAATGTGAAATTTAGCTAACAGAAGACATATTATGTAAAATTTTCCTGTATTCTCCTTAGAATATTCAAATCATCCAAAGAAAGCATCTTTAAAGAAAATTAAGAAGTCACATACAAGATAAGATTGAATAAACACCAAAAAATCCGCCCAAAATTTCTCTGTGTGGGTACATTGCCAAAACAAACGAATGAAGCCTTCTCCATAGGAGCGACAAAAACTGCAGTACACATCAATGTCAGGCTTATATTTCCTAAGAAAAACTTTAGTCGGGTAACATTTATGAATCAGTTTAAATGCAATTTCTTATACTTTATTGGTAAGCAGATATTTATGAGGCGAGGTCCATACTTTCTCCCAAGGTATATTCTCCACAATATTATTCCAATACAGTATTTACGTAGGGAATTGTTGTTATTTCAGCCTGGAAGAGAGCTCTGATTTTATAGTTATTTTTCTGATGATCTGCAGAAAAGCAAACACCTCCAATCATTGGGTCAGTAAGAGCACGGCCATGGAAATTTAGAACCTTGCAATAGAAAAGACACACCAGAGGGAATGGCATTGAAAACAATCGCAAATTCATTAGCAGATACAGGAATATTATATTTCAGTAAAAAATCTGAATAATTATAAAGTCTGCCTTGTGAATTAAAAAGTTGTCCAACCAAAAGAAAGTTGTTTTCAAACCAATCTTTAAAGAAAATTGATTTATTCTTGTGAAGAATATCCTTATTGTTCCATAAGTAGTATTTGTGCAGAGAGAAGTTGTGTTTGTATATGACGGACCAGGCCAAGAGCATCTGATAGTGATTTTAGAGGCATTATAATTACAGAGTAAAAGAAAATTCAGGTCACCAGCTTCAGAGAAAATATAATTGGGGATAATATTCCAAAGGGAAGAGGGATTTTTGAGAACATTTTTAAGCCAGTTAATTTTAAAAGTGTTGTTTGAGGTAGCAAAATCTAGCTAATCCATTCCTCCTTGTTTTGTTGGATTCATAATTATTGATTTCCTGATATAATGAGTTTTGTTTTTCCAAACAAAATTGTTTAACATGCCGTCAATTTTTTTTTACAGTTTCTTTATCAACATCCAAGGAAAGAGCAGCATAGGTCGTCTGTACTGAAGATGTGTAAGTCATTCATGTATTTATTATTCATCTGAACTGTCAAAACAGGCTCCATTCGATTCAGTTGAACCCAAGTGAATCGGTTCGAATTGTCTACTGAGAGGAACCGGTTCAAAGGAATCGATTAGTTAATGTTTCAGAACTCTTTTGCTGGGAATCCATGTGAGCTGTGAGAGCTAAAGGTAAAAACATTTCTCAGATTTGAACACATAAACAAGAATAAAGCAGAGCTGTGGATGAGAGGAACTCAGATTAGAGGTCGGTGGTTTTCCAGGTTCTCCTGGTCCTCGTCCTTCTGTGTGGCGTTAAAGGCATTTAGTGAGCAGTAGAGTGGCTAAGTGCTAACCAGACTCTCTCAGTCTCTTAACTTTATCTCTTAAGAGCTCCATCTGCTCCAGACTTAATACTCCCTCACCCAGGACTAGGGCGAGGACTGAGACCGAGACTGAAGGGGCTCTGAAGGGTCTTTTGTTTTATAAACAGCAGCATCTTACTGAAGACCTGTGGTGAGAATCAGAGACTTTTATTTTGTAAAAAAAAAAAAAGGCAGCTAAAAATGTACCTTTTCAATGGTTACAACTATCTTATATTAGCCTTTTTAGCGAATGGGATGATAAAATAATATTTGTATTATTATCAATAATAATAGAGAATAGATCTGAAAAAGTACCCTTGTATTGACTGAATTTATTAATTTGAAATAATAACAATTAAAAGGACTAGAATGAAAATGTAAGACTTAAAGTTACATTTTGTTTTCAATCATTTTTATCTTTGTTAATTATTATAAAATTGCTGGGATAAAATATAATGATTATAATATGGACTAGAGCTGAAAATGTACCTTTTAAATATCAGCTTCTTTAATTGGTTTTTTTTTTGGGTGGGGGGGTGTTATTAAGTTACAGTCAGAACGGTGCTCCATCTCTGCATCTCTGTTGTAATTTTGGTGTGTTTGCTGTAATGTGTCCAGATGACGGCGCAGGAGGTGCGTCTGTGCGGGCTGCTGCTGCAGGAGCACTTTGGCGAGGTGGTGGAGAATGTGGGCACCGCGCTCCTGCGGGGTGGAGCGCTGAACCTGCGGGCTCTGGTTCATCAGACCGGCGTCCCGCTCGACCTGGTACTCACGTATTTTTTCTCTGTCCCGTTCTTCTAGGACACATTTCGTTAAATCCCATAATTTGATGGGAGTGCCAGAACTTTTGCACGCTGTGCCAGAAGCCACATAAGCAAGGGGAATGAGCAGAAACTGTACATTTGGTGGACTTCTCACCCTCATGTGATCCCTCCTAGGTGAAGAAGTCTCTGTGTGTGCTGGTCCAGCATGGGATGTGTGTGTTCGGGCCGGGCCGCAGGGGTCCCGGGGGTCCGGTGGAGTACACGGTCAGCGGGGAGCGTATTCTCTACATGCTGCGCTACCCGCGCTACATCTACACGGCCAAGAGTCTGTACGGGGACACGGGCGAGCTGGTGATCGAGGAGGTTCTGCAGAGAGGCCAGATGACCATGAGCAGCGTAGTCAGGACTGTGGCCGACAGACTCACTCACAGCATGGAGGGTGAGTGAACACGTTTCCAATAAAGTGGCCAGTGAGTAAAAGCATAAGCTAGGTGTTTCTAATAAAGTGTCCAGTGAGTGGAAGCATAGCCTAGGTGTTTTCCATTGAAGCATAAGGTGTTTCTGATTGAGTGGCCAGGTCCGATGTTCTTCACTGCTCTGTTGTGTTATTATGTTGAACGTTTTCCAAAGAGAAGTAAAGAAACACCAAGCATTGTTTTAAATTTGTTTTTTAATTTGTCTTCTTCCGCCTAAAGAAGTAGTTCCAGCCTGTAGGTCTTCGAAAGGGCAGCGGCTGGTGAGGAGAGTGATGAGTGTTCTTTTTTATTCTCTGCCCCAGACGGTCAGAGTATGGACTACAGCGAGGTCATCACCGCCTTCTCCCGTTTGGTGGAGACTCATTTCCTGCAGCGCTGCCCCCTAGTGGACAATGTGGGAGCGGCAGGACGAGCGTCTTCAGAATCTGCTGGTTCTGCCGCCGCCCAGCCAGACAATTACACTGACTGCTATAAAATACCCCAGATCCACCTCACCGGTCAGTGTCTCACACTCATAGACACCAGACACCAACACACGTCCCAACAACTGTCATCTCTACCCAAAATAATATTTCACACAGAAATTTCACTCCTCAGCTTCACTGGATCTGTGTGAAGACGGTGCAGTTGTAGAGTGAGTGATGTATGTATGTGTGTGTGTGTGTGTACTCCTCCAGGTCGGGGTAAGCGCAGGCGGTCGAGTGAAGATGGAGATGAAAGAGGAGCGAAGAGAGCCAAACTGGACAACACAGAGGTCAGAACTAAACACACACTGGGTTTCAGCTCTACTCAATTTATCAAGAGTGATCAATAACAGCAATCAAACTGATGAGTGGAATTCATTCTGTCTGTCTGTCTGTCTCTCTCTCTTTTTCTCTGTCTCTCTCTCTTTTTCTCTGTCTCTCTGTCTGTCTCACGGTCTCTGTTTCTCTCTCTCTGTCTCTCTGTCTGTCTGTCTGTCTCTCTCTCTCTGCAGGTGTGTGGTGATGAGGGGATCTACTGGCAGGTGAATTTTGAGCGGTTCCACCTACATTTCAGACATCAGGCCATCATCAGTGCTGTAGCCTCCAAACTGGACCAGGTAAAGTCCAGGAAACAACACACTCACACACTTTAAAACATCTTGCGGGTTGCTTTCTAATCATTTTTCTTGTGGCACTTGAGATTTGCTGTAAATTGTGAGACAAAGTGCATTATTATCATGATTGTAACTGTTACTATTGTTGTTGTTGTTATTATTATTATTATTATTATTATTATTATTATTATTATTATTAACCACCTCCATCACCTTCCTGCCTCAAATTTCTCAGCAAATGTGGCTGATCAGCCAAGACACGTTTGATGACTGAAGTGTTCTTTTGTTCATTTTAGCGCTGGAGCTACGAGGCTAATGTAGCAAACATGCAATGCCCATCCCCGCCATTGAGCTGCAAAGTCAGCATGTTTATAGATTACAGCGACTCACGCAGTATCAGAAACCTCATAAGCGAGTCTGACAGAGGTCACTGAAACACGCTTTAAGCAGAGTGTGTGATCTGGGTGTTATTTATTAGCTACATTAGCCTCATAATCCCTAACTCTTTGTTGGGGCTTTGGCTGAACTTGCTGTCCTCCCTCACAGCAGTGTTTGCAGCAATTGGATGGTGTGTGTATGTGTGTATGTGTGTGTGTGTTAGCTTCAGGCTTAATGTCCTCTTTTCCCCGTCCCACCTAGACGAGCAGTGAGATCGTGCGGACCATGCTGCGGCTGAGCGAAGTGACCACACCGACTAGCGCAGCCTACACACAGGCCCTTTCAGCGAACGAGGTAACACACACACTCAAATACAGTATAACTGTCCTCTCTCTCCCTCTGTGTGGGTAGGATGGTCCTCCCTCTCCCCCATCACTCAGTATAACTGTCCTCTCTCTCTCTCTCTCTCTGGGTGGGTAGGGTGGTCCTC
>JBBPDC010000007.1:963851-981518 GCA_037974485.1 Hemigrammopetersius urotaenia | reverse complement strand
TCATGTTTGTGGCTGTAATGTGACAAAATGTGGAAAAGTTCAAGGGGGCCGAATACTTTTGCAAGCCACTGTATATACTGTATACAACATCGTAGCATGGCTATAATTATATATCACAATCGCTGTAAAACTGTATAACAGTGCATATGTATTGATATGCATGTATGTGCACGTGTGTATGTATGTGCATATATATATGTGTACACATATGCCTATGTGTATGTATATGTATGAATGTATGTCAATATTACAATTTTGTATACAGTACTGTATTGTTATCGGCTCCCTAATGTGTTCCCCTATAGTATTTTATAGTATTTTATTTTTAAGTTAAGCATTTGTAAACTCTCACCCCTCACACACACACTCCTCCGTCATCCCATCTGGAAAAAGTTCGATAGCATACGGGCCTCCACTGCCAGAACGGGGAGCAACCGGAACTGAAGCATAAAACGGTACACCCCACACACTTACACAAGTTCTAATAAAAGTAACACGCAGAATAAATAATACATGTTCTAATAAAATTACGGTCAAGGTGGTAATTTAATAATTAAGCCAGAGTGTCTGAGAGTCTGGGTCATACTGAGAGTGAACCAGCAGGGGCGCTGTTTGTGGCAGCGTGTCAACAATTAAGACACAACAAATCATCCCTGTCCAAAACAGAATAAAATTAATTACTAAACAAGGACCTGACAGTCAAAACATCAAACTTGATTAATGTTTGATTAATTAATGTTTAATTGCGATAATATAATCGCATTTTTATACGCAAAATTCAATAATGAATTCAAAAGTAGTGTATTGTGCACTTTTATTTTTAAAGTACTGCTGTATGAACAAAAGTGCAATAACATTTGGTTTGCAGACACTTTAAACAAATAAGGAGCTTTTTAAACAGCGGTGTTCCCTTTAACACAGTCACACAGTTACAGTTCAAATATTTCTATGAATTTCAACTTAACCATTAATGTATCCCACCCCACCCCACCCCTGAACCTATTATTTGCATATTTCTCATCATTATCAGTGATATTGACTGGCTATAAACTGAATAAGATTCAAGGTTGCATTTTTTGACAAGGAAGCATGAATTGCTTATAAGTAAATATTTGAACAGGTTCCCCTCAGAAATATCACCAGAGGCAGTCAGTACGTTCTTGGAGTGTCCCTGTTAAAGTGAGGTAAAGCCGTCGAAGCAGGAAAAATGAGCTTTCAAAATAAGAGAAATTTTTTTGAATGCGTTAACGTGCCATAAAATAATTGCGATTAATGTGTTAACGCACCCAGCACTAATCAGTAATATTTAAAAGTACATTATATGTTATTATTGTATATAAAACAACAAAAACCAAATCAGGAAAAACCTTTCATCAGTAATTCTCACTGTTCCTAAACAAACAAGGATGAGCCTGTAGAAAACAATATTCATAATCAAATATTACAATATCTATACTTGGAAAAGAGTTCAGTACAGCGCATTAGTAAATCAACAGTTCATGCATATTCTTTAAAATAATACAAGACTGTATTCAGTTTAATATGACAGAAATGCATAAATATTAATTCCTTTGTCTTTTCTTTTTGTCTTACTACATCAGAATGCAGTTTTCATAATAATAGTAATCACAATAATCCTAAAAGGGCTGTTTTCAGAGGTAATGTTTCTCGTTCTGTTGTTGTCTTGATGCGCAAGAATAGATCGTCTGCAAAAGGAGCTGAATAAATGAATAGAGACTGAGATTCACCACTCAGCATTATGTAATTTGCATGAGCACAAACAGTGGCTCCTTATTTTCCTTTCTTATTTGCATTCTTCATTATTTTCAGGGCCAAGCTATCACAATGCAATCCCACCAATTTTTCAAAATTCTGTGTTTGTAAACCAAGTAATTCAGGGAGTGTTTGGTAGGAAACAGTTCATTGTAGACACTCTGATCTATTTCCAGAGGTGATGAATGGAACCAGATGTCTCCAACACAAATCCAGCCATTTTATTTCCTGTCGCCCCCCCAGTGAAATGATGATGATGGTAAAATTGTTAATTGGAACTAAATCGCTTTTCTTTTGAGACTCTTTGGCCTCACAACACTGTGCACGTGTTCCTCCACCATTAAAATTATTTAATTGCGGAGAATAACTTTCTGTGAGGGAGATTTTAGAGGCAGATGCCTGGTTACATTAACACACCAAACCCACTCTAAATTACTCCATTTAGAATGAAATTTTTTGGAAATTTGGTGGAATTCTTGTTTACAACATACTGTGTTTACATTTATAGCATTTAGCAGACACTTTTATCTAAAGTGACTTCCAATCCCTAACTCCCTGGAGCAACATGGGGTTAAGTCTTGCTCAGGAACCCAGTGCTGGAGGTAGGATTCCAACCCATGGGATCTTGGTCCAGAGGCAAGTATTCTACCCACTAGGCCACCACCACACCCTGTGTATCTCATACTGCTGGCTGTGTGATGTAAAGTGTCTTCTAAAGTTCTTGCCACATTATAATGCAGTATATTCCAGCGTACTGTATTTACATTATGAAACTATTCCAGTATTATTACATTATAATTACATTATAAAATATCCCAGTATATTTAATTGTGGCTTTACCCATGCCCACCCTTCACCTTCTCTGCCATCTCCACAGAGTGATGCAGCGAAAGTTCTCTCTCCAGAAACATCCTCTGTTGCTCGCTGCTGGCCAGCCGACAGGTCAGCCAGGTTGACAGTATGCAGCCGCCAATGCCGATGCAGGCCAGAGAGAGTGAGGCCATGTGCAGCGATGGCAGTGTTTCCATTCGCCTGCCCAGGCCCCGCACAAACTGAATACTCAGGATCCCCCCAATGAGCCCACAGATACAGCAGGCGGAGAACAGGATCATCTGGAAGAAGGAGCAGAGAGGTCATTTCAGACTCCATATAGACACTTTTCCATTAGTCTACAGGAATCATGCTCTAACTAAACTGTACTACGATGGCACAGAGGTTTCTTTGATCTTCCAGTGTATCTCAGTCTGGTAACAGCGTTTCTGACTCAATTCTCTCCACAGTTTATGGCCGATCCCAAAACCGCATCCATGGACAGAAAAGTTTTTCTGTCAGAGCTGCATTAGTTATTATGGTCTCTTATTATTTATAGTCTTGTTTGAGTTTTTATTATTTTTTCTTCATTTTTTATCTGTGTGATGAAAATCTAAACCCAGCTTGTTAGTGACATCCTGGATCATCTCTGTTGTTTCTCACAACATTAAAAATAAATTTGTGTCAAAGAAAACTCGCAATGAAATTTATTTTCAGCCCAAACAGACAGTAGAGCTTGTACTTTGCCTTGTACTTGTTAGTTTGTGTCTCTATAGTTGTTTTTTGTTCCAATAATAAACAATGGCTTCATTTCCAATGAAAGCATTTTGACCAAGCAGAAAGCAAGGATACAGTCAGCTCGGCTGCGACTCGCTCTTAGCTCTGCCATCGAGCAGCTCTGGTTCGGGTCACTTTATTTGTAATGGAAAAACCTTTGTTTGTGGCACAGCACGGTTCTTTGTGCCAATGCAAAAAACTCCTCTCCCATTACACACGCAGACAATAATCTGTGCAACAACTTGCAGCTACTCAGCTGTACAATTTCTTACTGTATGCAAAATTATTTAAATTATTATCTTATTATTATGTGCAAAACTATGTCAATGTTATTGAACTACTACTGATCTCTATTACAAACATAGAGAACAACTCCAAACCAGTCTGTATTAACTAGTAAACTACTTAGCAATAATTTATTTATATCAACTTTCAATTCAATTCAATTTTATTTATATAGCGCTTTTTACATCCAGGTTGTCACAAAGCAGCTTTTACAGAATCCAGGTCTGAGCACCTAGTGAACTAGAGGAGACAGAGGTGAGGAAAAACTCCTCGGGAGGAACCAAGACTCAAAAGTGGAACCCCTCCTCCTCAGGTCAACCCAGAGAGACTGATCACAGCTTTTGTGTATACAGCGTAATTCTAGTTCTTTTCAGACTATTTCTAAGTATTCTTGCAGAGCTCTGAGCAAAGTAATGCTGTTGTGTTTATTTCCAAATTTCTCCATGATTAAGTAGTTAAAGTGTATACACAGAAGTTCAAAGAGGGTTTGGTGGGTCTGTTGATACTCACAGAATCAGAATCACTCACAGGCATTGTGAATGAAAGCAGATGTCAGCTCAATCAAGCTCAATCAAAGAAAAATTGTTCTACCAGAGTTTTGAGAAGATTTTGGTCCTAAAACGAAACCCATTATTGGGCTAGGGACGCATACAGGTCATTGTGAGGCTAAATAGTCGCCAAAGAAAAGTGAATTAGTTCAGATTCACTGTTTTACCATAATCAAGATCCATATAAACACACATGGAGCTTCATTGGGGGCGATAGAGAATAAAATGGCTGCATTTGTGTTGGAGACGTCTGGTTCCATTCATCTCCCCTGGAAAGAAGTTAGTGCTTCTACAATGAAGCATTTCTCTCTGAACCCACTCTTAATGACTTTGTTAACACTTCAGTTTTAGTAAATGTGTAGAATTATCTGTTTTTGTACTTACTGTGAGTCCGGTCCTCTTCTTGGCACACAGCAGCCCACAGAGTCCACACAGCAGAAACTGGGGAACAACACAAAAACATCAATGGCTTCACCCACTGACCAATGACACAGTACAGAAAGCCAACACACCCCCAAAAAAGACAAGGTCCTAACCCGGATGCCATAGAAGTAACACTTGGTTCCTTAAGGCAGTGGTTCTCAAACAGATCCTCAGAAACATTTGTGTAAAGAATCATCTAATCTAAAGATTCTACCTCATTTTAAACCACCAGTTCAGCCAGAGAGAACAGAGTCACCAGCATGATAATGCTAATCAGTGAGTGTTGGTTTTCATTCATTACATTACACTTTTAAGAGCCTTTACAACTTGTGGAGGTTCTTTAAACTTCAGAAGGGGCCATTGACAAAACACTAAAGAGGTTTTTACTATTTTACCATCATCAACATCCACATGAACACTCAGAGACATGTGGAGCTTCACTGGGGGTCAAAAGTGAATAAAACAGTTAGATTTGTATTGGAGGCATTGAATAAAACTAAAGATTTCTGAGACTTGTTTTGTGCTGAAAGGAAAGGAACAGTGACGTACGAACACGCCGCTCCATATGGGCGTGGAGGTGGACAGATGTGTTTGCTGGACCTTGCCTCGGAGCTCCAACACCCCCAGGGTAACACTGGCCACCCCAACGCCCGTCTCGAACAGGGAGAGCACCACCAGATTCCAGACAATCTTCCTGCTGCTGGACATCCTCCTGTGGACACCATTCCTCCAGAGCGAGCGAGTCAAGGGGAAGGACCCCCCCTTCACGCACTCCTCACAAACCTCGTGCCACTGCCAGGAACTAGTCCGTCTCTTGAAGGTCCAGTGATTTTGAGATTCTTCCAAAAAGGGTTTGTGGGGGAAAAAACCCTAGGAATAGCAGGGATGCTCTCTTGTCCCCATGATGAGTATGTGTGCCAGCTGGTCACATGCTGTGTCTGCTTTCTCTAGGATCCATGCTCTTGATGAACTTTTCCCAAAACATTCACAAAAGGGCCACCAAAAACAGGTGCTTCCAGGGACCAAAAGGGTCTGGACGTCCTCTTGATTCGCTGCCCAAGATACAACTGCCCGTACACATGCCTGCCATGTAATAGAGCGCTGAGTATATAATTTCAAACAAGGGCCAGAAAAAAAGTGATGTGGGAATGGCAGGGGGCATTCTATTTTTAGCACTCAAGCACTGTATTACGTAAAGAGGCGTCCTATATGGGCACAGGGTTCCTCAGCAAGCCTGAGAGTGGCCTGCCACCCTGCGCAGAGCGCTGTAACACAGGCGGTCACCTCCCATTAGTCTCAATGTGATCTGCCTCAGTGCTCCTGAAAGAAAAGGGACAGTAGGAGTTCACCGTGCTGTCCTTCTCCCTGCCGGTGAACTCTCCATCATTGGATGCCGGAGAACCAGCCCCCCTCGGTCGGAACCTAAACACAAACATGCTGAAGTTGTTTCAAACACAGGTCGACAGATATTTTAGGTGGCCAACTTAAAACCTCACAATACCTGCATGATATTTAGCTTGACTTGAGCAGGTTTTAGTAAGTTCTAGATCATTGTGCCTGAATCACAGGGCAGTGTCTTAGTGAAGGGTGTTTATATTTGACTTTTTTTGGAACTCCTTGTGCCCTCTTAGGAGGAATTATGAGAACAGTAAAGGAACAAAAACATCCTCTGCAGAAGGAGCTTGAGCATTTCTGATAAGCTGAAGCCTCCAACTGTGGTTTAAAATAAAGGTGACAGGACTCAAATCCCTATGTCAGATCACAAGTCTAGCAGATTTACAAATTTTGAGGTCCCTCAGGGTCAAACACTCTGAACTACATTCCACTCCCTACTGGGAACCAGAAGCACATCAGAAGTTTCCATTAAAACCCTGCTCATGGACTGATGAATGGAATGGTGAGTGCAATATTTTTTTTTTCTATTTTGTTTTTAAACTATTGTTTTGCTGCTCTTACCTTTGTACTGTCCATAGCAAAGCAAATTTCTAATGCAAGTTCATCTTATCTTATGAAACACAAACCTGTGAGAAACCATCGCCTCACACCCGCTGCCCATAGAGGTTCAACATAACCGCCATCCAAATCCAAAGAGGGGAAGGTGCAGTCCGGAGTGCAAAATTGACAGGATTTTGTTCAAACTTTCTGCCTGGATTTTCACTTCTTGAACTTAAAGGTGCTAAAATTTGCAAATCTGTGTAACAGAAATACATAACTGTGCAAATTACGTTTTTTAACAATAATTTTCAGGGACTTTTTGTGTTCTAAATTCCTCTATATCTAAATGCAAATGTCTGTTATGCATTTTGTGTTTGTTTATTTTGAGGTTTGCTATTAGTCCACAAAATCCAAAAGCACAACAGGATTTTTTTTCACTTTTTCCCCATGAATTGAGCCATTTCTATTAAGATTTTTTCCCCCACAATTCACATGGTAAAGCGTTAAGAAGTGAGGGGGAAATAAATAAATAACAGCTTTTAGACTCCATGTGAGGCTAATTATATTTTGGCACGGCTCTCGTGATTGTCGGGCGCTGGCTTGCCCAGCTGACCGCTGGCAGGTCATTGCTCTGGAAAACTGGCTCATTATCCCTGAACCTCTATGGGCCCTCGCAGGGCCTCTCTCTCCCGCTGCTGCAAACTTTGCTAGGACGTTAGACCATCCAAGCCGATTCCTCAGTGAATTTCTGCAGGGCCGGATACTGTACATCCAACACGCTCCCTCTCCAAGAGAGGCTTTTGTGTCACAATGCTGATTATGTAAACACTCAACTTTGTGAATGGGAGGACTGTGAGGAGTGAGAAACAGAGAACGAGGCCGATTCTGCAAGTGAACCAGGACTGTACACTGAATTCTGTGCAGTCAGGGACTTCACAGATTGCCTTTATCATATTAAGACATAACATAACTCACATTGTATAATTGTTTATCATATCCACTACATATTTTATACTAAATATACTACTGTATGATGTGGAGGATACACACAATTTATTTGATATAACAAAAATATGATATACAAAATGACACACAATGTTATGATGAATGATATTATACAGTTTGATATATATAATACATGCAAATTCTATTATATAAGATACAGAACATGATACACAATATACTACGATATATATGATAAGGTGGACAATTTTATATACAATATCTGACATATGGTCGTATCTGAAGAATGAGGACAGAAAGCAACAGAACATTTATACTATATTGAGCACAAGGACATGCTTGACTGACGAAGGGCCACCCAGCTTTGGTCCTAGAGGTCTATTGTCCAGCACAGTTTGGTTTCCCGGCTCAAACATACACTTTTTTGCCAAAAGTATTCACTCACACATCGAAATAAATAAATTCAGGTGTTCCAATTGCTTCCATGGCCAAAGGTGTAGAACTTCAAGCCTGCAGACGCTTCTACAAACATTTGTGAAAGAATGGGTTGCTCTCAGGAGCTCTGTGCCAAACTGATAGACAATCTAATACAGGAATCTGGGTTTGGCAGTTGTCAGGAGAACGGTACTGGTCTGACTGCATTGGGCTGAGTATGAAGTTTGGTGGAGGGGGATTATGGTGTGGGGTTGTATTTCAAGAGCTGGGCTTGGACCCTTAGATCCAGTGACCTTCTCATCCAACATCAGTGTCTGACCTCACTAATGTGTCTCTGGAAGAACGGTCAGAAATCCCATAAACACACTCCTAAACCTTGTGGAGAGCTTGCCCAGAACAGTTGAATGGATTAAGATCATATGCGTGTAAAGGCAGGTGAGTGAATACTTTTGGCAAAACAGTGTACCTAGTGTGATGTTAATTGTCAGGTTTAGGGCATGTGGAGGAACGGGAACTACCAAACTGGGCTCTGGAGCAGCCACTGTTGCAAACAAATCCCACCCTCAAAGTTCTTCACAGACTGCAATTCTTCGTTAAAGTCTATGCTCTTTCAGAAAGTGTGAGGATTTAGTATTATATCGTAAAATACTTTAAAGATCTTTTAAGATGCGAGTTCCACACTGGTCCTGCTGGATAAGAGCGAATACAAGAAACCAGCGCCGAGCAGCTTAACCAAGGCCGTTTCTGTGTAAAAAGGGCTTAAACAAATACATGCAGCTCACGACGTCAGTGCTCTGAGGAGTCCCGGGGATACTGCAGTGTCCCCACAGTTCCAGATCAGATGCTGTCTTTGAGAGACGGGGACATAATTGAAGGGTATTAAGTCACTCTTAGAGCCCATCAGTATCTGTGAGTATTAAATGTAAATACTCAGGATTCACTGCTGTCCAGGCCTCAACAAGTCCGTTTTATATATTTAATGGAACTAAGCACTCTAGCACTTAGTGTTAAGAAAGAAAAGAAATTATAAAAAAGTATTGAAATGAGAGGGTAGGTAGCTCCACCCACAGAGATAAGTGGAGAGAGTTTTATTGGAAACAGGCCTATCCCTGTTTGTCACTTCCCCCACCCCCAATCCTCCAAAATAATATTAAACCAAAAATACAAAGCATCAAACTTGCTAAATTGAATTTTTTTTTATTTAGTTTTTTATTTTAACCAATCAAAAGTTTTAACCACTGGCATAGATGTAACACAAGCATGACTTCTTTGTCTAAATGTGTCTCATTAAACCCAAAGGATGTAAACAGTGCAATAATAGTTTAATAGCTAGCAAAATCATACACAGTTATGTTGCTTCTTCTGAAGTATTAAAGTATTTAAGAATTTCAGCATTTAAAGCGCACGGTTGCAGATTGGATGCCGCTTTAAAAGAAAGTGACATAATTGAAGAGTAATAAGCTCTTCCCAGCCCGGCTTCACTGCAAATGAAGCATGGCACTATCGAGGTCAGCGCTGAGCCCACCACTGTCCCAACAACGTCACTTAACAACCCTGCTGAGAGGAAGTGACAAGAGCGTGCAGCACTGGAGTTATCAGACCACGGTTCTCAGATCAGCCTCTTAGAGCACCAAGCACAGCCTGACTTGACCCATCTTAACTCAAAGGTCAAAGATGAGCATCAACTTTGCAAAGATTTGGCACCAAACTGGTGGAACGGACTTCTCCTGAACATCAGGGCTGTTGACACCCTAAAGATCCTTCACTGAGCACTTGAGGAGAACATCTAACTAACTTAAAACACACTTTACAAAAATATATTTCGACAGGTTTATTGTCCCCTATAGAGTGTCAAATTTAACAGTAAATTAGTATTGCAGACAATGACAATGTGATGGGGCAGCCTTAGAGATTTAGGGCGGGGGTACCCAATATGAAAGTAACCTTAAGAATGAGAAAGTCCAAAACACATAAAATAATGAAAAATCAGAAATGTTAAAGGCTATAAGGAATCAAAAATTGTGGGTAGCTACAGGGCTATAACAGGTAGAGGCTGTATAAAGGCCTACCTAGGCCCATCCAGGTTTTCACTATGTGAAAAAATTTCAACAATTAAACCAAAACTAAAAATAAAATGTAGTTTTCAAATACTATTGTTTCATATTGACTGATTAAAATATCAGTTTTAAGCAATAATTATGGCTCATCAAACATTAAGTATGTAAAGGGCACAATAATAATGTAATAGCAAGAAAAAACATTGACATATTAAAGTTATGGTGGGTTATGTAGTATTAAAGTTCTTAAAGAGCTTTTGCTTTTGAGAGCATTGATAAAAGTCTGACCATTGATAAAATATACAAATATAAAATTGCTTGGCCCAACTTACGTCAGTTATCTGAATTTAAGTCCCTAAAATTGGCATCAGCCATAAAACATTCACATCAGTCAGGACATCATATGAAGGAACAGTCCCAGATACTCCATATTCAATTAGACACTCATTTTTTAAACCATTAAAAATAGTTTATTATTTTGTCTAAAATATAGTTACATGACATATAAAGAATATTTTATGACACTTAACAGTAGACCTTTAGAGTGCACAGATAAAACAACTGCAAAATTCATCTGCTTAATGGTCCTATTAGCTCATCTTCTGGAGTACAATGTCCAGAGAAGACATCTAAAACAGTGAGCTGATGTTTCAGAAACAGAGAACATTTCAGTCCTGGGCAAATTTACAGAATATAGGTGTTGAACTACGATCAGTTCTAGCCTTTTCTTATCCTCCTTCTTCTCCAGAAAGGAACCAACCCTAGATCCACACTCCCCTTCATATATTTTATCTGGAATAAAAACCTTTACTATCCACATGAGGCAGGAATGAACTTATCTTAAAAGGGCAGTGAACACACTGAACTTTTTCAGTATAAACACAAACATGGTAAATAACCTTATTGTACACAAAAACCTATGACAATCAAATGTCTCCCAAACAGATTGTGGTGGTAGGTGTATTTTTGTAGGGGGGAGAGGGTTTTAAAAATGTTGAGGGTGGAGGGAGTGGTGTGTGGACGAAAAGGCATGTGTGGCATGAAGTACTATGTCACTAGCCACTACGTACAACAAGCTAGCATGATAACTGTTCTGTAATAGTTGTGGACTGGAGGACGGGTGTTGAGGGGGCGGTGAAATGATGTGTGTGGAAATAAATCAATGAATGGGGAAACACTGAACCCATTAAGTAACATTGTTCTCTTTTGCTGGCGGGATTCCATTGAAAAGCACCACACAATCGCAACACATTCCAACAACAACATTAACATTGAATATTAAACAAACATAGCTGCAAATAATATTAGTGGTCTACACAAACAGCAAGGGCAAAGTTGTGCTAGTCAGAATCGCTGGTCTCTGCACATAGTTGCTGTGGAGCCTTTTCACAAAACGCCTAATGCTAAAAAGCATTACTACTGCAAAACGGAGCAATAAGAGTCCCATGTTCTGCCAGTACAAATCCTGTCCCAACAGACTTTCTGTATTTGGGAGCAATCCAGGTCTACTGCCAAAGCCTTCTCAAGTCCACCTAGATAGTGCTGTAGTTATATGGTGAGGTTGAACAAAAGGTGCAAAAAAGTCTGCGGCTGAACAATGTCCATCTCAAAAAAATGTTGTTCAGAGCCAAAGCCAAAAGACAGCCTCAGTCCCACCTTGGTTTAGCCACTCTTTCCTACTCTTTGGGGAAGGCAGAAGCCCGCAGAACCTCCATGCAGTTCACTGTGATGAGCGCCCCCGTCAGCTGCCTCCAGTGTCTGGTCACTGGATTCTTCATCTTGTCCAAGGCCAGATGTAGATCCTGGATCATGTCCCTGTAGCCATCACCGTATTGTATACTCCAGGAGTACAGGAAGTCATAAGCAGGCTTCCACATTGACTGGAAAGTAAAGTTAAAACAGCATCGTAAACCTGCACTTCAGGTGGACATTCAGGCATAGAACTAAACCGATGGTGCACTGACCCATGCAGGCAATGTTGGAAATTGGCTTTAATAGTGTTATTAGGAAGGGGTCGCTGTAGAACAGTGGATATTAGAGTGCATTCTAGGCCAGTGTGAACAGTATGCATGAAGATAACTGAAAGAGAACACTGAAGTGACTCCCAACAACCCAACATCTCAGCTGGCAAATGTAGCATTAAGAGTCTACCCCAATAACCCACTTTGGTAGTGTGGTTTGCTTGCCCAAGATGGGGAACCCCCAAAATGAAGAACGATGCATTGCCTGGCTATAGGCTTAAATGGAAACTTTTTTCTACTTTCTTGGACAGTTTAGGGACAGAAAGTGGCAAAGTAAATAAACAATATGCTAAATTAATTACAACATAAATGTAATATCTTTTACTTTTACTATTAGTGATTTGTCTAATTTAATCTATATAATGGCACTTGCACCACACCACCTCTTCTCTGCTCCATTCAGCACTAAAGCTAGCTTGGCTAGCAGGTTAGCAGATTTGCTAACTGGCGCTCTTGACAGTTAAGAGAATAAAGAAAACAGTTTGAAGAAATCTGTTCTATGTAATGTGGACCTGTTAGTCTGGTGACCAACCACAATCAACTCAAATATGTTTACTCCCAACCTGTCATAGTTACCACACCACATTAGTCCAGCTAACTGAGGCTCTGCTGGTGCAAGATTATAGGATAACCATTCAAATCTGAGGGAGTGAATACCAAAAAACAAGCTGTGGCAACACATATCCATACATATGCCTTGTAGAAAAATAATGTTTCGGATTTCCATTATACTTTTCACCAGACATTAACGTTTTAAAAGGAAATATTAAAACTTCCTTATAGTACCAACTACAGAGTCAAATACTCAATAAGGTTTAGAGGTGCTCACCTGCGCACTGACTTCTCCATTCTTACTTCTGTGAGGTGCCTCATAACCTGTTATCTGAGCATTGGAAAGTTTTCCAGTCCTCTCAGCCAGTTCGCGCCATCGCACCCCTAGCTCAACAGCAGTGGACAGAATGACTGTGTTCTGGATTAAATGGGCAATGAGGCCCTGAGCATCCATTTTAAACAGCCCCTACATGGATGACAGATACAAAATATTGAGAACCAACACGCTTGCAAACATCCAAACAGCAAGGTTCTCAAAAAATCCAGATACAAATCAAAGGGAAAACAGCTGGCCACTTACTGTTATGAGTTCGTGCTGGAATTTCCTTTTGGTTTTGTCAGTGTGACAGTCTTCCTTAAGCTTCTCAAGCACGCAGGCCACCTTCTCTGCCTCCGTCTCGGCATGCCTCCTGGAGAATGTGTCCGAGATGTCTGAGTAACCGAGCACCTCAGCGAAAGTTCTCCAACAAGTCAAGTGATCTGTGACTAGGGTCTGAATGGCGGAGTACATGTACGTGAGTTTTTTGAATGGCAGGGTCATATTGTCCAATAGGGACTGAGTTGTAACTTTGACACCAGAGAAGTCAATGACTTGGTCTCTTGGGATGATCTTAATGTTCTTGCAGTGCACTAGGCCAACACTCCCCCTGAGAAAGCCAATATGCCACTCCTTCACCTTCAACTGGCCGACTGATTTAACAGTATCCCTGGTAAGCAAGGCAATGGTGTCCCCTTTGAAGTACTCCAGAAGATAGTCCACCCTTGGTTGCCTGAGAACCGACTTCAGTGTCACTCCATACCACTGAACATTCACTACCACATCTTGAAACTTTGGGAACTCTGGGATCAGCTCTTCCAGAATGGGCAGGGATCTGACCGCTTCCTTGTGATGGTCAAGATTCCTGTGGCCATGCTTGTCCATCCTCAGAGGAGCAGCTTCAGGGGAGGTGATGTGAAAGTCTGTCAGAGGGACGGAACCGGAGTCCTTCACCTGGGTGGCCAGTGTAAAAGGACCCATCCCTCCACTGTTTGTCCGGTAGAGCTCCAATGGTAGGTGGATCACTCTTCCCATTTTGAGCTGCTCCTTGCTGACCTGTTTGTTCTGATCTGCACATTTAACTTCAAAGCACGATTCTGAAATGCTTGTTGTGATGTGCAAATCTTTTAGGCCACCCGGATTGAATTGATGCTTTCCCCAAAGCTGCAGGACAACAGGAGGTAAGTTCTTGTTTCCCTTATGAATATCAGAGAACGGAAGCCTTGGGGGAACATTATTATGCCAGGAGATGACATGCACAATTTTAAAAGATGGGTGAATGTGCTTGGGGCCATAGACTGCAACAGTGATATGTCGGTCTAAGTAGTCCCATACCGAAGTTGCTGGGGGCTGGATAACCGTGGCTTCAGCTGCAGCAATGACATACATGTGCGACTTTAGCTCCTGGAGCTTAATTTGTAACATATCCTTATATGCATAACTATCCTCAACCTTTTCATAAGGTCCATCTTTCTTGGAAGAAACCAGACCTACAAATGTCGTCATTACTTGGCTCAAGGGATCACTCTTTACTTCAGCTGCCATTTTAATTTCAAGAGCAATGCCTTCCAAAGTGTTGAGGTTGCTCAGAGAAATTTCCACAAGAGGGCTCACAGTCATTGTGTAGTTACTGTTGATTCCTCGTGGTGGATCTAAGTTAGCTTTCAGGGCAATTTCCTGGATCTCACCTGAGGGAATGTGCCCTTGGGGAATGTGGGCACTGATATCACAGTCTGGTAACCGCACTGAACCTCCATTGTGGTTAATCTTGCACAAAATTTGTGTGTCTGTTGCTTGAGTCTGAGCCCAGCCAGGACTTTGTTTCATCAGATCCAGGTCCAAACAGGACCTGGTCAACTGCCTATGACTCAGCCAGGCCATTTTGTAAGCCTCCCTATCATTTTTCAGCCACTCGAAATCAGGTTTTAAAAATGCTCCTTGCGCATTAAAACTCTTCTGCTTCTTGGATTCCTTTTTTTCAAGGCTTTCAAGAATGTCTGAGGCACTCCTCCACCGTCCAGATCGATTAAAGGTGTTTCTCTTGGGCTCCAGAAGACGGACAAAATTGTTTTCTTCAGAGGACGTGCTTTCAGAATCTTCATTACTGTGGTCAAACAAAGCTAGACCTTCTTCTTTAATTATGGACACACTGGATTCTGTGGTGTTCCTGCAGACAATGTCATCTAGGAAAGGATTTGACCGTGACAGTTGGTTCCAGAAGGGGTTTGTTATTTTCGCAGAGTGCTGGACTTCTGGCAGCAATACAGGCCATTCTGATGTTTTGCCCATCTGTTGAGATATGTAACTCCCTGACAGAAACAAAAACAAAAAAGGTTGTTTTTGGCATAGACAGTGTACATAAATCTGGAGACTCAGTTTGGGTGAACTTAATGTCCGCTGGACAAGACTGCTATACTGATAATAGGCTAACAGCCCAGAAAACTGGGCATTTATAATCAGTTACAGTGGGTTGTATTGTTTGAACTACATTTGAATAATCTGCCTTCTGTAGACATTTTGACTTTTTTTGCAAATTCAAGCAATGACCAAATCTGGTAATGTAATGGTAAATGAAGAATACAGAATAAGAATGTTAACTTTGACTCTTGGGTATTTCTGATGTTAGCATTAATACAGAGCAGATATGATGCTAAACCTCTGAACTTTTATGGGCATGCACTACAAGGTTAACACGAAGATCATCTGGGACAACCTCGTCCAGAAAACAAGTAGTGTCAAAGCTTTGGCATGCAAGACGCCTTATAAAACTGGCTTGGTCATTGCGGTTGGGGTTCTGACAAAAGATGGCCATACCGAAGGATGTGTGGAGGTTTAGAGAAGCATTTCTGGTTATTCATGGAGATGATGACTAAATGGGCCTTCACAATGGCAAGGGCAAGGCACCAGAGCTCAGCAAAGACTTGCCAAGGTAGCCTTCGTGGGAGATCGCTGGCTTGCTATGGTTATCAAATACCAGGTATATGGGACCAAAAAAAAGTTCCAATGGTTATGCCCACTAATTAAAAATGTCTGTGAATTTAAAAAAACATCATATATACCCAGAAAAAGTCCCTAATTAAATGTTAACGCTCATTATTCCTTTTTATTTGAACTCTTAACTGCTTGACAATGCAGCACAAACAAACAGATCATCAGTTCCTTAATTACCATGCAAGCTGTTGTTGTTGATGGTTACGTTGTCATCGAGATCTATCAAGTTGCCTTCTGATCGACTTCGAAGCAGACTCCCAGTGCGGCGGATTGACTTTGTCCTAACAGCTGCCATCTTTCACATCTGAGAGCGGACGAAAGCATTTGGTCAGCAATAAATGTGCTTATATTATCTGATTATAGTCGTGAAACATGGTAGATGCTAGCGATGCACAGATCCCACAAACAGCATCGAACTGAACATTGAACTGGACATGAGAGAACCATAATGACTAATGTTTCAAAGTCATGGACAGAAAATCACAGACCCCATATTTCATAAATATACTGGTCACCAAACCTGGTTGAGGTCTAGTTCCAGCCACAATCTGAACTTCTTCAGAGTTCCCTGATTGGCTAGATTGTTAAGTAAAGGGGAGAGGCAGCAGCTTGGATGCAGCTGAAGCTAAACACAGCAGGACAGGAGGTCTCCAGGAAAAATGTTGGGAGACCACTGATCTAGAACATCATTTAAAAGTCCTCAATAAAGCACTGGTCTTGGACCAGTACTCTGTGGCAGAGTTAGCATATTGGAATAAGTAAAAGTTGGAATGAAGCAAAGTAAAAATGAAGCAAACTAAAAAAATTAAATATTATAAATTTACTGTGTGATGCTTGTAGTAGGGGAGACAACCTAACAGACTTTACTTTTAAATATTTATTTTTTTTATTTAAATGATACTTTCTATACTTTTGATATTTTATATCATTACATTTTTATAAACAAATCTATGTATCTCTACATCAAATAAAAATTTGCGAACCAGCTCACAACTGTCCAAACCAGACAGGACAAAAATAAAGTATCAAGTATATCACTTCCACAGCATCTGGTCAGCATTTGCTATTATGAATTATTATGAAAAAATGTTTTGAGGGGCGGTATGGTATTTCATTTATGGCATTTAGCAGACACTTTTATCCAAAGCGACTTCCATTCCCTAACCACAGGGGACAGTCTCCCTGGAGCAACTTGGGGTTAAGGGTCTTGCTCAGGGACCCAGTGGTGGTGTGCTGGAAGTAGGATTCGAACCTGTGACCTCTTGGTCCAGAGGCAAGTATACTACCCACTGAGCTACCGCCTCCCATGGTGTTCTCTCAACATTTACTTTGGGGGTTAAAATTAATCTGCACTATACCCTGACAGTCACTAAGATGTTCACATGCTGTTTTATAGCCAATAAAAGGGTGCATATAGTGCAGCAGGGCACTTATGAACCGTTATGGTGCAGGAGGGCAGTTATGGTGCAGGAGGGCAGTTATGAGCCGTTATGGTGCAGGAGGGCAGTTATGAGCCGTTACGGTGCAGGAGGGCAGTTATGAGCCGTTACGGTGCAGGAGGGCAGTTATGAGCCGCTACGGTGCAGGAGGGCACTTTTGAGCCGTTATGGTGCAGGAGGGCATTAATAAGCAGTTATAGTGCAGGAGGGCAGTTATGAGCCGTTACGGTGCAGGAGGGTATTAATAAGCAGTTATATTGCAGGAGGGCAGTTATGAGCAGTTCTAAAGCAGGGGTTCAGACTGCAGAAGACCTCACTGTTTTGAGCTGAATGATGAACTGG
>JBBPDC010000007.1:951866-963751 GCA_037974485.1 Hemigrammopetersius urotaenia | reverse complement strand
TGGTGCTGAAGGTAGGATTTGAACCCATGACCTCTTGGTCTGGAGGCAAGTATCCTACCCACTGAGCTACCTCCACCTTAGTATTAGAACTAGGGTATTAGAACAGAAAGAACAGAAAGAAGTACTGTTGGTGTTAGATGTTGCTTGTTGCTTGTCTTTCTCAGTTAGCAGACGGGATGGACACTCGGAGGCTAAATCTTGCCTGGCTGCGCTCTCAGCTGGGCCTGGTCTCTCAGGAGCCCATCCTGTTTGACTGCACTATCGCTGAGAACATCCAGTATGGAGACAACAACCGCGTCATCAGCCAGGAAGAGATTGTGGAGGCTGCTATAAGTGCCAACATCCATAACTTTATTCTTAGCCTGCCAGAGGTACAAAGAACTTTGTTTGTGAATGTGTGAAAATGGGCCCCAAAATCTTTCCTAGGCTTGGTCTTTGTTCAAGTTCATGTTGGAAAATAATAACTAATTCTTCCAGAAATACAACACGCGTGTGGGAGATAAAGGCACTCAGCTCTCCGGTGGCCAGAAACAGAGGATCGCCATCGCTCGAGCTCTCGTCCGCCGACCTAAAGTGCTACTGCTGGATGAAGCAAC
The DNA here is from genome assembly GCA_037974485.1 of Hemigrammopetersius urotaenia. Classification (NCBI taxonomy): domain Eukaryota; kingdom Metazoa; phylum Chordata; class Actinopteri; order Characiformes; family Alestidae; genus Hemigrammopetersius; species Hemigrammopetersius urotaenia. The sequence continues at coordinate 963,155 of JBBPDC010000007.1, read as the reverse complement.
TTCAGCCCTGGACACTGAGAGCGAAAAGGTCAGTGAGAGGGTCCTGGTCTTGTGTAGCATATTGCAGATACAATATCAGCATCATATAAACAAAGTACAGTACTGTGCAAAAGTCTTAAATTCCTGTACAAACTGAATGCAAAAAAACAAGAAGCATTAATTGTTTGTGAGGTGGTAAGGAAGCATAAGTTCAGTTCCAGTCTCCCCTCTATATCTCCAAATTTTCTGCATAATTTCCAAAATTTCTGCATAGTTTGGGATGCATTTGTCTTCAATACAAATCCAGCCATTGTATTCACTTTCAACCCCTGGTGAAGTGCTTATATGAATGAAATGAATGTTGATAAATTAGTGAATCTGGGCTATATTGCCTCACAACGCCCTGCATGTACTCCTCCACCATGAACAGTTTTAGTTTTAGGACACAGGTAAAACTAAGTCTCAGGCATCAGGTGGCGCAACCACAACCATTTCATGGAATACGTTTCTGTGAAAGAGATTAAAGAGGCAGATGTCATTCAATGCCACTTTGAATAATTTGATCAATTTAATTCTGCAGGAAATATGAAAAACAATAGAGTTTCCCTTTATTTTAACAAGGCTAAAGCTCTAGCTGTTTCCATTACTTTTCTGAAGCTGTATTGGATGGATAAGAGGTAATACACTAGGGCTTGAAAGAATTCTACTAGGAAGAACATCTCTTGGAGGGTTGCATAACTACTGTGCTGGACCACTGTGACCACTAGATGGCGCTGCAGGATGTCTTTGACTCTGTTGTAGACTGCATGTTTCTTCTGCTTCTGCTAACAAAACTTCCCAAAAATAAGAAAAGCTGTTCCCCTTTTTATGAGTTTGCAATAAATGCAACTTGTACTATACACAAGAATTGTAAGAAGTGTCTATTTCTTCACGTGATTTGCTAATATTTTACTTTTGATCAGAAAAGCAGTGTAGACTACTATACTAAGAGATCTGGTTTGCCAAATAACTTTTCAGTGCACAGATCTATGACCCATATTTGTAAATGAGATATGAGGGACCTTTTTACAGTTTAATGAACCTCAGCAAAATGTAAAGACTTGGAATTACCCATACATTTTCATAAAACTTAGAAAATGCTCCTTGCACTCACAGACCTGTTTTTTGGGAATGTGGTTGCTAGGCTGTTACTAAGGCATCCCAGGTGGTTGCTATTGTGTTGGTTGGTGGTTGTTATGGTATCCCAGGTGGTAGCAAAAAGGTGCAGTTAGGTGGTTGTTAAGGTATCCCAGATGATTGTGGCGTTGCTAGTTGCTTTTAACGTATCCCAGGTGGTTGCTAATGTATTGCTAGGTGGTTGCTGAGATTCCCCATGTGGTATTTAAGAATTTAAATATATATATAAGATTCAACAAACAGATAAGAAATAAGTAACTTTGTGGTAAAAGATGAGAGTCCGAAGTCTTAACACGGGGATGATTGATAATTACCATTTTTATGAAAAACAGTGCTGATCGTACATCCCGTCTTTATCGTGGTGCAGGTTGTGCAGAAAGCGCTGGATGACGCTCGCCAGGGACGGACCTGTATCGTTATCGCCCATCGCTTGACCACCATCCAGAACGCTGACATCATCGCTGTCATTCAGAATGGTCAGGTGGCCGAACAGGGCACGCACGGCGAGCTGATGGCCCGGCAAGGAGCATACTATGCCCTAGTGAACGCACAAGTATCTCACTAACGGACACTATGCCTGGGGCCATATTACAGAAACCTCCTAACTAAATAAATCCTTATTTAGAAAAAATGCCATTACAGAACAACCGTTCCTAAGTCAATTTTCCTTTCCTAACTTAAATTAAAAAGTGTATTACAGAAGTATACTAACCTCAAAAACATAAATAAACTCTCCTAACTTAAGAGTAACCCTTCCGCTGCCTTAACTGTCGCCAGCTGATTATTTAGGCTGGTGGTCATTTGGCCAGTCGGCACGGGGCTCTCCCTCCCGGTTGTGGTACAATTAATAAATGCGTAAGTGTGATAGAGTGTGTGTAAGTGTGTGGCAGTGTGTGTGTGTGTGTGAGTGTTTGTCAACATAGCTTTGTGTGACAGCTCTGTCCCGATACATTTGTCCACATTGGCCGGTTCGTCTGGCTTAATGTTCAGAGCACGACGTTGCTTTATATTTTGAAGATAGTAACGAAGATGCTATGACGATACGATGTTACGCACTGTAGCCTCGTAAAGTTACTCGTGGCAGCAGGTAACAGTTACTTCGTGAGATGACATGTTGCGTTAGTTGCTAGGTAACAGACATAAAAGTTATCATCGATGTTTGATTGCTTATTTAGGATTCCTAACTCGAGTTAAGATATGGTTATTAAATTCAGTTAGGATTTGCTTCGGTAATGCCAAATCGTCCTATCTTAACTTTATGCTTAAGATAGGAAGTTTCTGTAATAAGGCCCCTGGTCTCCAGGATGAACATAACAGACAAAAGAGGTGATAAGTTTGGGCTTATTAACAAACACCAAAAAATCAAAGTCCCACACAAAACGAGAAACAAGACACCAGCTTGCAGGCCGGAGGACCTGGAAAAGCTTCTGGGAACAGCCGATCAAGGGACAGAATTATATGATGGACCACCCCTGGAACACAGATACAAAACACCTGGCTACAGAACAAGTCTGACAACAAATCTGACAAACAAATCTGTTGACACGTCTATAAACTGGCTGTTACTGACGGGGACGTTAAGTGACTGTTTGATATATCTCTCCCAATTCAGGGGCATAATCATTCACTGATGATGGTCCACCTCCGCTCAATTAGTTCAATATAAGATGTGCAAATGTTGTGATGGCCCGGGTCAACAAAAAAACCCAGAAAGGTTTGTGGCATACATTGTGAAACTTTATTACAAGACTTCAAGTCTTTTTCATTCCTGTGATGATTTGGACCCAATAATGTAAATGATACGGCCCCTCAATACAATATCACAGTCAATACAATACTGATATTTTGACCATATCACACAGCCTTGGCATGAAGCTAAACTAGTTGGTTTGACCTCACAGCTTCTAAGGGTATGCAGGGTAGCAACTTTTACTGGTTCCCAGTTTATCTGAACTGCAGTGTAGAAATCTAATGTAAAATTATTAACCTTTATTCTTCTAACTTCATGAATTATCAAGTGACTGCTGTGAGAAAAATGTCAGATGGTTGTACTAAGTTTTCTAGTACGGACATGACAGTGGGAGGTTTTTGCTTTTCGTGTATTTCGTTTCCTTTCGACATGTTCCAACCTGTTCAGGTCTTACTGGAGAGATTAATGAACTCTGGGAACATTTCTATGTTCTTTTATTCTTTTCACTTAAATTTACTGAATCAGATTGGGACAGAATGGGAGTGGATGGATTAACTGTGGAAAAAACACTGTAAAAAATCAGACTTGGTTTAGAGTAAACACCTAGCCGTAGAGTAATTTCATTTCCTTAAAGTGAAAGTGAACAAAACCAGACCTCTCCAATAGAAATCCACTGTGAGCGTTTGGTGAATTTATTAATTCAATAATACAATATCAATTAATTAATTAATTAATTAAATGAAAGGTGTGAGGGATCTAATTCCTAATTGTAGAGAAACAGAGCAATTATTTGTTTTTCGTTTGTTCATTTAGTATTCAAAGCTCAATGAACTCGAAATGTGAAGTCAAAGAATGTCACTCACACATTAATAGAATCGTAGTACGTTCAGACTTATTGAGAACTTTATGGCAGCAATATATTATGCAGAAACGAACGCATAGATTGTTATACAGCTCTATACATATTTAAAATTCTGTTTGTAATTTTAAAAATGTTTATATGGCAACTGTAATATTGAGTTAGCTGAATGTATAAAATAATAAAAGTTAATAAAGTTAACTAATAGTTAATAAAAAAGTCTATATTTGCACACTGTTTATTTACTGTTTGAAGATTTCTGAATTGCCAAATTAAATGTAGCCCAAACACTCATTTTGTAAACGCTGTAAGCAAAAAATGTATGCATAATTTTCTACTTGTTTGAATTTTAAATATAATCTTGAAAAATTATTGTTCTGATTGATTACAATTTATAAATTATTGATTGCTTTTTCCAAGTTAAATTTTTACTAGAAATTTTAAAGTGTATTAAATAATCACCATATTTTTTTAAATGAGGAAGGCTGAATACCTTTTAGTGTCACTATTGATACTTTGTAAATTAGGTTAATTATATATTAATTAAATAATACCTCATATAAAATGTTATTAAAAAAGAATGAAATTGATTTCGCATTTAAATACCAGAAAAAATATCAAAATCAGAATCAGAAAACTTGACTGATCCGAAGAATCTTTTTTTTCTGATTCGGATCTCTTTCATGGTATTTAAGTATGAAATCAATCTTTTCATTCTTTTTTAATCATGTGCAAATGTGATGTTTTTTTAGACGAGGTGTTATATCCTTGCATATTAAATGTATTTTGTGTTGATTTGAAGAGAAGATCCGGACTCTGGTGCTCGGACCCGTGTCAGCTTCAGAGAGCGCGAAAGGGACTTCTATGCTTGCTCGCAAGGGGGCGCTTCTCTCGCACTGTTTATCGTTCAGAGAACATACACTCAGAATGCTCCTGCTTCCACGCAGGCATAAAAGTCAGAGACAAAACAGCATGTGGAGCTCGAGTGGTCAGTAAACGTTTGAAAAAAGTGTCCAGGCAACTTAGCATGAACACCTCTGGCTGACGGGGAGGGGAAGATTTCATCATGATATTAGCTGTTCTTAAGTGTTAAGCATTCAACATATATAGCAGCATGTTTACCACCCTGTACATTTTACAGGTTTTACTGTACATTTTACGATTTTACCACTGAAAAAATGCACAGTACTGAATGTTTTAATATTTGTGGACCGTGCTCAATATTTCAATAAACTGGACAAAACCGGATATTTTAATTAAAAAAGGGCAGTACTGAATGTATTCAAACAAGTGGACTGGGTAACAGTAATAAAACGGAAGGTGGTGAATTACTATTGAATGGACGCTACTAAATATTTTAATGAAAACGGACAGTATTGAATATTTAAATGAAAGCAGTACTTGACATTTAAATAAAAATGGACAGTAACTTAATGAAAATGGACAGTACTGAACATTTTTATAAAAAGGACAGAACTGAATATTTAAACAAAAATGACAGTACTGATTATTTTATAGTGAGTATTTCATGAAAATGGGCGCTACTTTAATAAAAATGGATATATAGGACCTTTCAACGAAAAGGATCAGTACTGCATATTTAAGTGAAAATGGACAGTGCTGAATATTTAAATGAAAATGCACAATACTGAAAGTTTAAATAAAAACGAACAGTGTTTAATAAAACGTGCACTACTGGAAAATTATAGTTGTAACTTACTAAATGTTTTTAATGAAAAATGACAGTGCCGAATATTTTAACCAAAATGAATAGTGAATTATTTTCGCAACTTAAATCAGTTCCACCCAAATGAGCGGAGTTTTTTGTACTTTGCTAAATATCTTCGAAACCTTGGTTTAGAAGAAAGAGGAGGAGGTGGACGATGAGGATGAGCAGAATTTATTTTAGGCGGTAGGGAAACTCTGATCCCATTAAAGAAGGTGAACGTAAGAGTCACGGGGAGGCTGTTGCTGTAACGGTGAACTGGGGAAGATCTGAGATCAGAGAAGTCTAATGTGCGCATGAACTTTGATTAATGGTGCGGATGAAGTGAAGAAGCAGAGTGTGTCCGTTTCTGGTTGGTTTTTTAAACATCATGGTTTGCCTGTGTCTCCTATAAACTGTTTACTCCCATTTAGAGAATAAAAAAAAGTTTTTTCTTTAAATCACAAACACGATTTCTGGGAAGTGAGCGTGTGTGTTTGTTTGTACACCAATTGAAATACTGTTAATAAAACTAACAAAAATATATTTTGCTTTTAAATACAATTTTTTGACATCTTATAAGATAATGACACAAGTTTTTGAGCAAGTGAATGTGTAAGCTTCTATTAGTTAGCACACCTTTAAATTAATTTAGAGTCTAATAAGGATTAAAGCGCTGAAATATTTGCGATTTCAGGAGCTGAAACTGTTCTCAGGTGCGGAGTACTACATATAAATACAAACCATAAAATCAACAACCAATACTGATTTCATTAGTTTCTAAAAAAAAAAAGTTTCACAAATCAAAAAGTTTCAAAAGCGTGTTCGGGGCTCGATTGAAAAAACCTCAAAATTAAAATTTGCAGAATAAGAAAAGATTCTATAGCGTTATAAACATAGATCCCCGGGATCTCCAAGACATCAACAAATAAAGCTAAGATGGTTGAATAGCTTAATTTTCTGAGAAAACTTTCAATGTTCTCCTTTTTTTCAGACTCGACTTTAAATTTCTCTTGCGGTTTAACTGACAATTTGAAAATTCCGTAACCATGAGGCTCTAGTGACTTTAAAGGCAAAGTGAACTCTGACTTTATTAGGTGGCTTTGTAAGCCAGTCTTTAAAACTGAAGACCTGGGAAACGAATACCTGCATGCTCAATCAACCAACCAAACAAACAAACAAAGAAACAAACAAAAATATCAAAACAAAACAAACACTGAGGAAATTTCGTTTTTGTACAGTTTAAAAGTGCGATTGTGGTGAAGATCGACTTCCCTGATCACCACCACAAAAAACAAGAACCCCAGCAAAGGCCAAATTCATGGATAAATAAGACGTCTTGACAAAAATGCACCTCGGTACAATTCTGGATATTTACTAGAGTAAAGATTTAACAACTAAAAATACCATACAAAACCAACACAATTTTACAGCCGCGTGTTCGCAATAAAGTTCCAGACTAGTCTATACACTTCTTCTGGGCTGTTTACATTCAGGAAATGAGCACATCTCATACAGACACACGCAGCTTCTCCAGGAGAACCAGCACGCCACGTTCATAGATGCTATGTTTAATATTTTTAAAGAAATGAAAGGCAACACCACGGCAGGGGTTTATTATGGAGCGCCCAGTCAAGCCACACACGGATGAATTTCAGCAGTGTTCGTGAATAAAGTGCCACGGTTTGGTTTGGAGAAAAATAAAAAGACCGCAGAAACCATCTATTGCTGGACCACATCACTGATTGACAATTTTTTTTAAAAATCCTTTTTGTTTGTTTGTTGTTTTTTTTTATCAAAGCATAAGTGAGGCTTCACCTAATACGTACCCATGAATAATGTGCGATTTAGGCAAGCTCGTCCTTTAGAGTTCCTCAGTTTTCCTCAGAGTTTCTAAAAGTTATTCAAAGTTCCTCAAAAGTTTCTCCGAGTTGTTCAAAATTCCTCAAAGTTCCTCAAAGTTCCTCATAGTTCCTCAATAGCTCCTCAGAGTTCCTCAGAAGATCTTCAGGGTTTGTCCAGGGAAAAAACTCGTCCCACTACATTCTTATTTGACTTTGTTTTCATGTTTTTAAATCATTCCATGAAAAAGAAAATGGCCAAATTCCATTCGAGGACCCTGTTTTGATTTCTCCAGCCCCCGGCTCGCCTTGGTTTGGGCTAAACTAAAGCCCCAGTTTAAGATACATTTTTGACCAAGGTTACCAACCAAGCCCCCCGAGTTCAGGTCCCGTCTTTTCCCCGGTTTGGGTAAGAGAATCCCATCCGGCTTCATACCCGGGTATATAAACGACCTCCGGTCCTGTCCAGTCAAGTCCAGTGTTTTTGCCCCCGAATCGGGGCTGAACAGGCTCACGCCTCCGCAGGCTGGAGGAGCTCGGGAGTGCCACAGTGAGGGCTGCCCGCCCCGCTCTGCTCGCTGTCCGTGTCACTGCTGCCCCGCTTGCCCACTCCCGGCGTCACTCCGGATCCGGACCCACCGGGTCCCGCGGCGCCGCTGTGTGTCTTCACGTGCTTGCTGAGGTGGTCGCTGCGCATAAAGCGCTTGCCGCAAACGGGGCAAGCGAAGCGCTTCTCTCCGGTGTGCGTGCGCAGGTGCCGCTGCAGTTCGTCGGATCGCGTGAAGCGCTTGCCGCAGAAGAGCCAGTTGCAGACGAACGGCCGCTCGCCCGTGTGCCAGCGCAGGTGTGCCTTGAGGTGCGACGTCTTTCCGTAAACCTTCCCGCAGCCCGGGATGTGGCAGCTGTGCAGTCCCTTCCTGCGCAGACTGGCGGCGCCCGCGGGTCCCAGCCGCTCGGCCTCCTGGCAGTTGGGGCAGTCGCAGGTGGCTCGACCCGCGTAGCGACGCGCCGCCGACGAGCGCGGCGACGACGATGAAGACGACGAGGAGGACGAAGACGTTGTCGTTGTCGTTGGTGGGCCTCCGGCGGCCAACATTGCGCACGAGTCCCCGTACGGCGACGAGAGGACGGGCTTGAATCCGTCCATCAGGTGCTGCCCGCCCAGCAGGTGTGGAGACGCGGCGGCACCGAACGCCGCGTGACTCAGGCTCGCAAAGTCTGATGAGGAGCCGTAGCCGTGCAGTGGCGGCCCCGCGTGCAGCGCCGGAGCCTGGGGTTGCCCGCCAGCGCCCTGCACGTCTACCCAGCCCGCGCTCACGTCCCACCAAGCCGAGGCGTACGGCTCGTACGGGTGCACGCGCGGGTAGATGCCCTGCAGTCCGTCCACCTTGGCCGACAGGAAGACGTCCTGGGAGCCCCCTGAGGGGAACACTGGGTACTCGCTGGAGAAGTGGGATCCGGACGGGGCGCCCGACGATGTCGTGAGGGAGAAGGCGCTCGTGCCGCTCCCCGTCCCGGCTCCTCCGGTGCACAGCGACTCGCCTCCCGCTGCCACGCCGGCTCCGCTGTTCCGAGCGCCGAAGGACACCAGAGCCGAACCCGCGCCGGTACCGGTACCACCGTGTCCGCCACCAATACTGCAGCTGCCGCTCATCGCCGCCGCGCGCTTCCACGGGTGGAAACCCTGAAAACTCTTAAAGGATGCCGGGTTGTCCGGTACAGCGGACGGCGAGGGGCTCGCGCTCCCGATCTTGTTACACGTCGCAGCCAGCATGGCCAAAGGAGTGGAACCCAACCTCGGCTCCTCCTGCAGAAAAGAACAGGAACAGAGGAGGAGGCGGAGGAAGAAGAGGAGGAGGGGGAAATAAAAACAGACGAAGAGGAGGAAGAGTAACAGAAAACAGAGAAGAATTAAAAAGAAACCAGAAAATGATGAAGAAGGAGGAGAGAAAGAGATAAAGGCGATGAAAACGAAGGGGAGAAGGGGATGAAGAAAAAAACAAGTGGAAGAAAAGGAGAAAATAACGAATAGGAAGAGAAGAAAGAGAAGAAGTAAAATAAAAAGATAAAGAAAGAGACAAAGAGATAACGGCAATGAAGAATAAGAGAAATACGAGGGAGAGAAAAAGAAGACGAAATAACTTAAAGAAGTGAAAGAAAAGAACAAGAGAAGGACGAGAAGTGCGAACCAGAGGTGAGTAAAAACTTCAGTGGAGTTTTGAATGTTTGTGTAAGTGTGTGTGTGTGTGTGTGTGTGTGCGCGCGCGCGCACTCACTTCGCCTCGCAGCCGCAGTGCACGTGAGTTGTGTGTTACAAGAGCCACAGGTAAAATAATGACAAGAAAGACAAACAGCAACATACACACATTCTCTCTCTCTCTCTCTCTCTCTCTTTCTCTCTCTCCCTTTCTCTCTCAAATACGCACACACTATCTCACTCTCTGTCACACAGACACACACACACACACACACACACACTCCTACACACACACACACTCTCTTTTTCTGACACACTCACGTACACGCACACACTATCTTTCGTGCACACTTACACACACTTTTTCTGACACACTCACACACTATCTGTCTGTCTTTCTCTCACACGCGCACACACACACTCTTACGAGTCACAGTGCGCTTCTCTCTCCTCACGCGCATGCTGTAAGCGCGAACTCCACAGGTTTGGAGCGGACACACACAAATGCACGCACACACTCACACTCACACACACACGCCCACCCATCCACGCACACACACACACGCACACATACACACGCACGCACATTTACATACACACACACACTCACCCCGAGCAGAGACGATGCCATCTCAGAAGAGTCTTCTCTCCGTCTCCTCTCCCTCTCTGTGCGTGAGTGTGTGTGTATATAGGTGTGTGTGCATAGGTGTGTGTGTGTGTATATATGTGTGTATGTGTGTTTCTCCTCTCTGGTTCTGCTCTCCGGTTCCGCCCCGCGCGCCTCTCTTCTCCTTTGAAGTGCCGCTGCGGCTCGCGGACCAATAGCAGAGCGCAACCTTCACGCGCCCAGAGCGGCTCTGAGCTCGAGGACATCGACGGAACCGCCCACCACAACACAGCGGAAGAGGAGGGGGAAAAGTTTATTAATTAATTTATTTTTTTACTTTTTCCCCTTTATTTGTTAATGTATTGACTTGAATAAACTGAGCGAACCGGATCAACTTACCTCACACTGCTATTATTATTATTATTGTTGTTGTTGTTCTTGTTGTTGTTGTTTGTATTATCATTGTTGTATAGTAAGTATTTTTATTATTATTATTGTGGTTGATGATGTTCTTCTTCTTCCTCTTCTTCTTCTTCTTCTTCTACTTCTTCTTCTTTTTATTATTATTATTATTATTATAAATATTATTACTATTATTGATGTTATTGTTGCTGTTGTAGTTTGTTATTTTACTTTCTTTTTTTTTCTTCTAACGACATTAACTTGTTTTTATTTATTTACTTGGCGAGGAGTGGTTGAGAGTTTTTAAAAGTCTCCTGTTAATATAAGAGCAAGACAGATGTATTTTTGGATTTTTTATTAATAATAATGTGCGTTTGTTTTTACAGGTTATGAATTTAAACTTAGAGATTTTGTTTTTTATTATTTTTATTATTATTATTAATGTTCTTGTTGTTGTGGGAATTATCGGCCAATATGTTTTTTAGATATATTATACTGAAGCAATGCTAATAATATTATTACGAATACTACTACCACTAATAGTAATAATACTACTATTACTACTACTACTACTACTACTACTACCACTACTACTTCTACTACTACTACTACTACTACTACTACTACTACTACTAATAATAATAATAATAATAATAGTAACATCATCATAATAATAATAATAATAACAGCACATTACTAACACGCGCTGGATTTAGCGTTCCCTGATTAACTTTTCAGTGAAACAGGCGAGCCCTACCGTGTGTATGTGTGTGTGTGTGTGTGTGTGTGTGTGTGTGTGTGTGTGTGTGTGTGTGTGTGTGTGTGTGTGTGTG
>JBBPDC010000007.1:901228-915388 GCA_037974485.1 Hemigrammopetersius urotaenia | reverse complement strand
CACACACACACACACACACACACACACACACACACACACACACACACACACACACACACACACACACACACACTGAGAGGAGATACAACCCTGGACTCTACTCAAACATACCGGTGACTGGAAAGTGACATTTCAACGCTTTTACTTTTTAACACATTTCTAGAAGACAAGCACACAAAGGGTCAACCACACACACACACACACACACACACACACTCTCTCTCACTCTCGTCCACCCTCTCTCAGCCCTGTGACTGGACCGCCAGACTCGCCCTCTTCAGACACACTCGTGTTTCTAACCACTGTGGCCTTGAGAGAGAACCCAAAGAGCTGTGTTTGGATCAAGGCTGTGCTCTGGCGCCCCCCTGTGGTGAAAAACTGCATTGACTAGTAGCACTAATGTCCAGCAGAAGCCGCGGAGCGCCCGATTACAAACCACTGATGAAGAAACCTGTGGGCGTTTTCTCCCATCTGCACTGCTGTGGAATTTTCTTACTTTCTTTTGTTTTAATCAGACTTGCATGTTTTAAAATTTCATACACAGGCAGGAGACACACATACACAGCTGAGCCTCAGAACCTGCCAGTCGTGCTGGAGCTGACGTGGAGAGGTCATGGGCACAGATTAAACATACAGGGACAGTTTAAAGGGATATTCCACACTTTGTTTTATCTGTGGCGGACACTCAGTCACCAGTTTCTTTAACACGTTCCCCTGACCATCTGCCCATAGACTTCTATTATGAATTCATAGTGTCCCTTTATAACATCTGTCCATTGACATCTGAGTTCACAGTGTCCCTTTAAAACATCTGCCCATAGACTTCTACTATGAGTTCAGTGTCCCTTTAAAACATCTGCCCATAGACTTCTATTATGAGTTCAGTGTCCCTTTAAAACATCTGCCCAAAGACTTCTATTATGAGTTCATAGTGTCCCTTTAAAACATCTGTCCTATTTTAACTCACTTCTATTATGAGTTTAGAGTGGATGCATCTTTGAGTTCAGGAAACGTGTTGCAGTCTATGGTAACCAAACGTCCACCACAGATACAGCAGAAGCAACCCTGGAGTTTCCCTTTAATGGACTCCGTTTGATGCTCGACTCTGTGAACACAGGGGTGAAGTTGAGCCCGACACACAGTAGTGGTTTTATTTCACAACCGTGTGCCTTTTAGCAACAGAGTTACTTTTCAGCACAAAGAGTTCGGGAGATTTTTTTTATGGATTGAGGTGAAAATGTTGAACTGAATTAGTGCAGAATGTCGTATTTCAGAACGTTGTTCTTTCCAGCGGAACAACACAGTCCATAACACAGTCCAGTAGAACCTCTAGCACCTTATTGTCTGTGTCACATGGAGGAATTTCATTCAAGTATTTAAAAAAATTAAAGTATGCATTTTTGTTTTCGCGAGTACTGTAACATGGAAATGTAGAAAAAAACAGGCTACAGAAGAAAACAGATGCTGTACAATTGTGTAAATGACACTTTCGTTTGTATGTTTGTTTTGTATAGAATAGTGTAATATAGGTTCAGGATCGGCATTTTTATGTGAAAAAAAGTGTAATTTAAGAGATTAAAGCAAGCCATGCATGGTTCAGACATAAAGCAGAAACTCTCTGTAGGCTTTTATGATGAAATAAAGTGGGGGAGGTTCTTGGGGTTGGGGGGGGGGGGGGTTGTGGGGTGGTTCATTGACTTGGGTGCGCTTTCTTTCGCCATGCTTCCCGTTTTTAACTTCGCACAAACTTGACACGTGTTCGGTCCGCTCCACTCCTGCTCGAAAGCCTTCAGTATCATTGCACTTAGGGCAAAAACTCCAAAAAAATAACGAGTAGATTTGAACCCATCGCTGCAAGTGCCATAAAAAGGTGGGTGTTGAATGAGAACCTAGAATGTGAATTTATCTTGTTAATACCCACAGCAAAAAAGTATATACTGTATACAAATCTTGCAATAAAAAAAGCATCCAGAGAAGCACTGTGTGTTTTTAGTTGTTTGTATCCAAAAAGTGAACCCCTAGTGGATGTGTTTGGGATTGCAGCCTCCTGAGTGGATGGGGTGGGGTAGGCAGTGGGGCGGCAGGTGTGGAGGATAGGATCATGGTGACTAAGGTGAGGCGAGTAGTAGGGCAGGACAGGTACTAGGGCAGGGAGAGTAGTAGGGCAGGGAGAGTAGTAGGGCAGGGAGAGTAGTAGGGCAGGGAGAGCAGTAGGACGGGACAGTGACTAGGGCAGGGAGAGTAGTAGGGCGGGACAGGTACTAGGGCAGGACAGGTACTAGGGCAGGGAGAGTAGTAGGGCGGGACAGTGACTAGGGCAGGGAGAGTAGTAGGGCGGGACAGTGACTAGGGCGGGGCGCGCATTAGGGCGGGACAATTATTAGGCAGGCAAGCAGTAGGGTGGGACAGTAATCAGGGTGGGGCAAGCAATAGGAAGGGACAGTGATTAGGGCAGGGCAAATAGCATGTTACATTGTCTGTGTGGTTCTCTAAAAACTGCCCTAATTCACTTTTCCACCATTTTCCAGCTCATTGTCCCTCAGAATAAAAGTGCATTTAAGTCTGATATATGCAAATGAACCCTGCTCTGACTGACTGCAGTCTTGTGCGTCATTCACCAGTCCAGGCACAAAAAACAGACCTTCACACAGAGTATTTTTAACTTTCATCACAAGTCAGTGTGTGAACTTTCTTCCCTGCTAGAGCAGCCCCAGCCAACAGTAAGTGTTCTGATACTCAAGGCCCCTCCTGGGCCACAAGGAGCACGCCGGACACGGGAGGACATGTCACCAGCTTTTCTTTATTTAGGGTCTTGTACACCATGCGGTTCCCCTCAGTGCCATCGAGCTCCTCTCGAACGAGCCGTGACAGCAGAGAACCTGACAGAGGATCATTACAATCATTCATTGTATGACAATTTTAGTGCAATGACAGACACAGACATGTCTAATGCAGTAAGGATGGTGGTTGTACAGGACCGTATGAAAACAGACCTCAATAAAAAGGCGTGGTAAACACATCTCTTCCGAAAGAGAGGAGAAAAGAAAAAAAGGGAACTTTTGCATTTTAAAAACGTCTCTGTGGTCTTCGTCCCTGAAGCTGTTGGCAAGGACAGAAAAAAAAATGCAACAGCAAAAAAAAAAAAAAAGTCAAGTCTAAAAGAAATTAGAGAGAAACCAATAAGCACAGAAGCCCTAAAAAAAAAAAAAAAAAGGCCCGGGACTCCCATTTTATTCACTCCGCATCACTTCGGTTTAGTGGATTAAGCCCGATCTGGAGAACCACCACAGACCTAGACAGAGCTCCACTGATTCCAGATCAGTCGAGACGTGTCTGAATCCAGAACTGGAGCTATGAGGCGAAAATCACTGAGTGAATAGTGACCCAAATCTCGACTCAACCCTCATTCAGCTCTTCATTAAGGTAGATCAGACTAGTGGACGAGGTTTAGGACCCAGTATGACTTACTGTGAGTTGTAAAAATGAACTGAACTCCTTCATTAAGGTGGATCAGACTAGTGGACGTGGTTTAGGATGCAGCATGACTTACTGTGAGCTGTTAAAATGAACTGAACTTCAGCGTGGAGACGACCGCTGCAGCAATTTTTAACACAACAGGGTCTTTCACAAACCGCCTCAGGAGCGCTGATCTAGAGTCAGTTTCTGCAAATATGGAGGAATCTGGTCCAGGATCAGTCAGACTTTATATAGTTCAGTTCATTTTTACAGCTCACAGTAAGTCACACTGTGTCCTAAACGACATCCACTAGTCTGATCACCTTAATGAAGAGCTGGATGAGGTTTGAGGGTTCGGTTTTGGGGATTCGGGTCACTGTTGACTGGTGCTAATGACATTAGCCTTGTATCTCCAAAAGCTACATTTGGACCCAAACACGTCTAGTGTGAACTGATTTTGCATAATTTCTCTGAAGTCCACGTATGAATGACGAACACGAGTGGATAGCAGACCACGGAGAGACACTTGGTCTCGAATGGAGGCGCTGGCAGTTGTTCAGAGCGCCAATAGTTAATAATTAGCACCTACTGGACTATTTTGGGGACTACAGTCAGCTCCAGAATCATCCGCACCCTCGGTGAAGTTGGGTAAAAAGTGAGTCTTGGAAAAATGCCTTGGCTCAAGCTCACTGAAAACGTGAGAAAACCTGAACCTGTAACTGATTACAATTGGTCTTAAAAATGTATGTACACTGAAAATTAAAAACTTGGGAATTGACTGTATTTTATCAGCTTGACTCATTTCTAGCCCCACCTTCTAAAATACAAATCTGCACGGTTCTCACAAGTATCATATCAACTAGAACGAGCCGTTTGATGATAAAAAAAAAACGGAGTAAATACTGAGTCCATGGCCTTCTGGGGCTCATGCATCACAGAGGAGACAAAGTCAAGAGACTGGGATTCGTAGGAAATCCAGTGCAAACTAAGGCTTTTTTTTTTCCTTTTTAAAAAAATTTTTTTTTGATGCTTTATGTATTTTATTTTTTTGATGTACACCGACTAAAAGCTAAAAGCGATGATAAAAGCGTGGGAATAGATACACAGACTCCTACTCGGCCTAGTTTTCGACTAAATGATGGTGTTTTTTCTTGCTTGAACGTCCCTGAACGATGAAGTGTTGCACAGTACTAGAAGTCGCTCGGTATAAATTACGGGTTGGAAGATTTTCTCGACTACAAACAACAGTCGACCCTCTGAGAGACGAGAGGAGGGCTCAAATTTACAGGTTAAATTTCATATTGCTCCGATTCTAAGAGAGAACTACCATTTCGTTTGTTTTAAACATGTGCGTCTTTTCAGGGATGTAACATCTCAGAACGTCTCTGAACGTTTCTGAAGCACCAAAAGTATATAAAAATATGACCCTTTCCTTTTTTTTCACTTTTTTTTCTTTTTCGTTTTTTTTTCTTGGTCAAACGTTTGATGACATTTGAGTTTGTATAGTGCAGTTTAACGTAAGGAATCATAACTCAAGTTTACACGGCAATCTGATATGTGATGAAAACAAGCTTGCGTAGTGATAAATGGAGAGAGGGAGAGAGAGAGAGAGAGAGGCGACGTCCCTGGCGGATTTTTACGATGAAATTCAGCCCCGAATGATGCAGTCAAAACGCGGTGCGGAGCCGAACGTAGTGATGCGATTTATTCCTGGTTACTTTACGTTGTTTTGTTTTTTTTCACCAAACATATCAAGATTTTAAAAGAAAGAAAAAAAAAAACAAAAACAAACAAACAGTACAAGTTATCAAGCATTGATCAATCAGGCACTCACAGTCTTACTTAAAGGGCAATTCCACCCATTTCCAAAATTTTCTGCACAATTAAGTGGTTAAAGTGTCAACGGAGCGGTTCAGAGCGGGTCTGCTGGGAAATGCTGAGTCACAGTGGGGGTGAATGGAACCAGACGTCCTAATATAAAAACTTCCTCACAGAAAGTAATTCAACCTAAAACTAAACCCATTCATGGTGAAGAGATACATGCAGGGCGTCGTGAGGCAAAATAGTCCCCAAAAAAAAAGAGATTTAGTTCAGATTCACTATTTTACATCATCAACATCCACATAAAAACATGGAGGTTCACTGGGGGGGCGATAGAGAGTAAAACAGCTGGATTTGTGTTGGAGACGTTTGGTTCCATTTGACTCCTCTGTAAAAAGTCAAGATTCTGAACCGTTTAGTCCCAAATCCTCTCTGAACCTGCTCTGTTTACATCTCAACCTCTGATGTGAACCACTGTGTCATTCCCCTTTAAACGAGTGCTCGGTAAAACCTCACTTCCCTGGAACTAATTCCAATATACAGGTCTAGGATTATTCTGCTATTCGCACATCATAGTGTACATCCTTATGGACAAAACAGCCATTCCTCACACTTTTGTGCATGATTTCCAGCTTCATTGCATATATATATTTGGCCAGACTACCTAAACCGGTAGAGTGTTTTTTTTTCTTTTCAGTTTAGAAACTGTTTCATTTTTTTGGAAACAGTTTTTTTAAAAAATCATTTGCTAATTTTTTTTTTTTACCAGGCCTTTTAAGGTCTGGGCTGAATAAATTAGTCACTTAGGGATTTTTTTTCTTTAAAAATTGAAGAGATGATAAAAGGAGCACGCTTACCGACAATTAAAGCTTATATCCACTCAAATGGTTTCTATCAAAAATGTAAACCCCACTTATGTAAGCTAGTAAGGGAACAGAAGGTTCCAATCTTTTAAAAACAAAACAAAAAAAAAATATCCTCAAGAATTCAAGACTCACAACTGAAACATAGCACCAACATATTCTAAGTTCATGGCAAGTTTTGGGTCTCTAGACTCTGTGGTGCACTTACAAAGAGGAAAAAAAAAAAACATTAATGAAAAGTGTACCCCAGACCGGAGGCTGGCCAATTGCTGAAGTTGCCCTGGGATTGGAAAGTGCAGTCACAGTGATCTCGGGTGGCAAAGCCCCATCTCCCAGCATGCCTCAGGGCCAGCCTAGTGGGGAGCCTCCAGCATCTCCATCAGGAACGTGTCGATGGGGGTGTCACCAATCAGCTTAAAGAAAAACAGATGCTCCAGACACTTCAGGCCAATCGAGCGCAACGCAGGCAGCCGGAGGAGAAGCTTGGCAAATCTGGACAAATTGGAAGAAATACATGCGTTAAGGGGACAATATTTTACGCAAAAACTCACTTCAGTTATAAAAGTTATAAAACATGTTCATGAAGATCTTTGCACAAAATCACTCTCACATGAAGAGATTCAGCAGCTTTATTCTTCTCAGTTTCAGCCCCATTCAAAATGAACTGTTTAAGGGCTCTGTCCCTTTTATGCAAATACGCTGTTGCTGGCCACGCCCCACCCATCCCATGCTTAAGCTGCGGATTTAAATTCTGGATTTTACATTAGAATCCATGTCCTTAACACCAGCGAAAGTGTTTCCATCCCCTCAGTCTGTGACCGTGGTTCTAGCCTGTATGGTGACAAGGCTGAAGGAAGGAATTAAGGGAAGAAAGGAAGAGTGAGATATACACTAGATGGACAAAAGTATTGGGAAACAGAGGCGCCATCTAGCCCTATATGTTGGACCCAGAGCAAGATGAACACAACACTTCATGAGTGACTTGCTTCTGCCTGTAGCCACAGCGCTCGGTGTCTTATGCTACTCGTAAAACCAGCAGACAAAAAAGGCGCATCTTCAACTAATCTAGTGGGCGGGGCTCGACAGGTGAGGAGCGGTTCGATGCAAATTTCCCTTATTATGAGTCACAATAAAGGAGGCATCCAAAGGGGTCGTTTTGAAAGGGATTGAAACTGTGAAGAATAAAGCTGGTGAATCTCTTTATGTGAGAGTGATTTTGTGCAAAGAACTTCATGAACATGTTTTGTAGCCCATAGACCTTGTGGGGTTTTTTTTTTAAAGCGAGTTTCGCATATGTGCCCTTTGTGTGTTTACGATACAAACATAGTGGTTCAGAGTGTCAGGACCGTTCACAGTGTTGGTGAATGGAACCAGACGTCTGCCTCCAAAATCTCCTTCACAGAAAGTTCATCATCAGATTGTTGTAGATGCGCCGTCTGACGCCTGAGACGTTGTTCTACTGGAGTTCTGAGAAGATTTTGGTCCTAAAACTAAACCCATTCATGGTGGAGGGATACATGCAGAGCGTCGTGAGGTAAAATAGTCCCCAAAGAAAAGAGATTTAGTTCAGCTTCACTATTTTACATCATCAACATCTACATAAAGACTTGATAAAGAATAAAATGGCTGGATTTGTGTTGGAGACATCCAGTTTCATACACCTGCTTCACACTATGAATTATGCAGAAATTCAGAATTGCACCTATTTTTCATGATTTGTGTAGAATAAAGCCCTGAGTGTACCACAAGGTAAACAGTGAGGAGAGAATGAAGGCCCATCACGGTTGTTCATACCTGCCCTGCTGTTCTGGGTATTTCTGCCTGCAGTAGGCCTCCAGGGACGCATACACTCTCTCTCGCAGGACCTCCACCTCACTGGTGTTAGTCAAACCTTTGGCATCTAAGCAACAACACACAGAAATAGTCAGTGTATATATAAACATCCTAGAGAGACTGATGATGGGTCATGATGCTGCCATCTTTTAACCCAATTAGATCAATGAAGTCTAGTCAGGAACACAATAAGACAACGCAAAGGTTTTCTGGAGGCCATAACCAGATCATCAGAGCTGTTCTTATTGCTGGAGGAAAAAATAATTGCAAATGGGCCAAACTGATATATAAAACCATATAGAAGTCTATAAAAACCTTACGTCACTCATTACTCTCACTGATAAAAGACGCACTCCAAAGAAAGATAACACATTTTAGGGGGCACAGTCACAAACAGACAAAACAATAAAACAACAAAACTGCACAAATGGCAGCGATACAGAATTGATCTATTTTAAAAATCTGTACATCACAAACTAGATCAGTCAGAAACACACTGCTTTTGAGTTTACTTTCATCACCATCTGAAATCATGTCAGAATGAGCGGGTGGGTGGATGAGTCAAGTGGGTGGACGAACAAGAGGGTATACTGGTGTGTGGATGGATGGAAGATGGATGCGTTGGAGGGTGAGTGAGTGGGCGGAGGGACAGGAGAGTGGATGGACAGGTGAATGGATGGATGGGCTCACTGCTGTTTACTCAGGGTGCTGCGAGAGCGTACCTGGGTTAAAGAGGACGATGGCCCGCAGGCAGCCCAGCTCTGTCTTGTCCATTTGCATATCCCGCATCTTATTGACCAGCTCCGTGAGAACCCTGCACCCCACACGGACAAGGAGAGCGGAGAGAACGACAAAAAAAGAAAACAGCAGGAAGGTGAAACTGAAAATGAATACCTAATGGGTGTATTTTCACTCTCTACAGTCAGTGATATCAGTGATGCTCAATCCAGGAGAGCTTCTTATTCTTTAAAGCAGAGGTTTTCTGATACATAATAAAAATGACATTCTAGGTTTAATAAAGGAATTTAAACAGTAAATGGACTGTAAATTAGGTAAATATCAAACATTAGTAAATATCAAATGAGCAGCATAGAAACTCTCAGCATTATTTAGATTAATGCATGTAAAGGAATATAACATTGTCATGGAGCGAAACTGAAAAACTCTTTATTTACCTGTCGAAAATTGCCCCGACCTCGGCGCTGTGTGCACTCTCTCTGCGGAGACACAAAGACAGTGGGGGTGAGGGACGTTTATCTGCATCAACATGAAGTGTTCAGACAAGCTGGGACGCAATCAACTCGTCATCTATTACTGATTAAATTGTGATTGTGTGTGTGTGTGTGTGTGTGTGTGTGTGTGTGTGTGTGTGTGTGTCAGAGACGTTCACAAGTCATTTGTATCGAGTCCAAGTCAAGTCTAAAGTGAGGGGAGACTTGACTTGTGAGTGAGGGGACTGTGTGTGTGGGAGGGGCGTGAGTGTGAGGTGGGGGTGTCCGGTACGGACAGAAAGGAACTATGAATTAATTAATTTACTAAATATTTGTATTATATTTCAACTAAATAGGTGTCACTATAATACACACAAGCTGGAGATTTCCAAAAGCTTTCATATGTTTGTGGATATTTCAAGTTAAAAACTTGAACAGCTAACTTTAGGAGGTTCTCCACTGACTGGTACCAGCTTGGTTCGGTTCTACTCTGTTCAGTTTGGTTTCGGACCTACAGTTTTCCACTACAACTGGTTGCTATAGCGACCAAACATTCTTAGCATCAGCCCTAGCAGAGCGCTCTAAGCGGAGGTAAACAACCCAGCATCATTACAATCACCAGCATGGATGAAATCAGAGGGGTTTAATTTCTTATGCTTGGTTTGTGGCTGTTTGCCACAAAACGGAGACAATTGGCTTAAAGAAGCAACATTAGGCTAATGCTAATGTTCAGTCAACAACACTGGCGTAACCATAGTGACCACCAATCAGTAACCTCCAATATGTACATGCTATCATTTAGTATTGGTTCAGCACGCTTGGAACCTCAGCCAAGGTGGTACCAACAATGGTACCGGGAACCGAAAAGCAAAAAAAAAAAAAAAAAAGTAGAAAACCCCCATAAGAAAAACAACTCTTTCATCATATTGTCTGTTCGTGCTATAAAAACATTGTTTAAGGCTTTAAATACTAGAGAAGCAGTGAAGGGCCAGGAAAGACACCCTCGGGGACCTCTGGGTTAATGGGACTACGGCGCTACCTGTCGAAGATGGTCTCCACGCCGCTGCTGTGGACGCTGTCCCGGGGCACGTGCAGCCCGGTAGCCAGCAGAAGCCCATCCTTCACCCCGATCGAGCGGTGTGAGAACGAGGCAATCAGGAGCTCATTCCACCCTGAGATACAGACATAGAGGCAGGACTCAACACAGGCAGCGTTCAGCATCATTAAATAAAGTAATAAATGAGTAAGTGTGTGAATAACATCACACAGGACTCCACACTAAACCTCTGTAAATCAGGATTCTTCAGGAAAAACTCGATTCATCATGGAATTTCAAATATGTCATGATTCAAGGACATTTAATACATTTGGGACTAAAGCAGCCGATAAAAAAAAAAAGCAAGGATTCTGTTTTTAATAAAGACTGTACAGTCTCAATCTTATTTTTAATAAAAACAACACACTAGGA
Source organism: Hemigrammopetersius urotaenia (assembly GCA_037974485.1). Lineage (NCBI taxonomy): Eukaryota > Metazoa > Chordata > Actinopteri > Characiformes > Alestidae > Hemigrammopetersius > Hemigrammopetersius urotaenia. The sequence goes on along the minus strand of JBBPDC010000007.1, from coordinate 904,736 downwards.
ATTTTATTTTCATCAAGAATTGTATGAGAAAAGATTTATTTCTTCTATAAAGTAGTGGATATTCTGTGAGCTGGTTAGAAGAACACAGGTTTGGATCCAGGTTTCTGCTCAGGGCCTTCAGTCATTGGGTGAATGAATAAAATTCCATAATCAGCACCTAATTTAAGCAAATGTAGTAAAAAGAGCCAAACCAGGGATTTGATGGAGCTGCAAATAAAACTAGGCTTCCATGAGGAAAGAGGTCTGGAAATGGTTCAGCGAACACTTTGCCACACAATAAATCACCATTTACTGTATTAATGTTGTTTGTATTTGTTGTAATGTAAGAGTTTTAACAGTATCTTAACACCACTGCCAAGCAGGAAACAGCTTTTAAGCAACATTTTCTCAGGGGACTAAGACTTTTGCACAGTACTGCATGCACCATAAATTTGATTTTTAATATAAATGGTGCACAATAAAAATAGCAGCACATTTCTCGGTAAGCGATCTGAAATTGCTTTTCATGGCAAGTATGAAGAGGGTGAACAAACCAGTTTCAAAATAAGGTATGGAGCACTCTAATGATTTACTATTGTGAATTATTGTGTGTTGTCAGCTCAGTTTTTTCCTACTGAAGGCAGATTTTTAATAATAAGTGTATTTTCTTTATTATACATAACTTGCGATATGCGATAATGTTGTTGAGTGTTGCGATGGCGATGTCGCATGTGCTAAGTAAGTAAAAACTTAGCCTTTATAGTGTTAATGTTTTTTTTTTTGCGATTTAATCATTTTAAATCGGTGGGTAGCTGGTCTGGTAGAGTTTCCACCAAGCCAGACGGTCTGCTTCACTGTCTATGGTGGGGGACAGCAGATATCTGTTGAGTTCAGCTTCCACAGCTTGTGCCAGTAAGCAAAGAAGATGAAGAAACTGCCCAGTGATTTTCTTGCCCTCTTCTCTGTGGCACTGGGTGAAGAGCTTTGAAAAAACACCATTTATCGCAGTCTTTCGCGTTATGAATATCGCGCATGTTGATATTGCGATGACGGTAAATTTACGATATATTGTGCAGCCCTAATCACCATGTATAATTAACAATAAGAGTGTTACTGTAAACTGATCCAGCTTGACCAGGTGGATGTATGGGCACACCCTGATTGGTTTAGGACGTGGTGCAGTCTTTGGGACACTGTGTAGTTTAGAGTGAAGGTGTTGTTAGAGTGAAACCCTTTACCTGCTCGGAGCAGGATGACCTGGTCGTCCAGAGGCAGCTCGGAGAAGTGTGGGATGCGCTTGGCCCACTCCACCAGGCTGAAGAGCTGCTTATCTGCTGCCTGGCAGATATTAGTGACCGGATCACTGGGCTGGAGGACCAACAAGTTAACAGCGTTACTGGACTTTCTACATTAAAAACACTTGCATCACGTTTACACCCGGTCTCTTCAGGATTATATCTGGATTAGACTGACCCACATGCAGGTGTAAACACATTCGGGATACATTTAAACCAAATTAAATCTGATCTACATTAAATATGCAGATGTGAAAACAAACGAGACGCATTTAAACCAAAATTTAAATCTGAACAAGGAGATTCGGAGAGACCTTCAAGACAGCAGTTCAGCAGTGTGAACACATACGTCTCTCGAAGATACAGTCAACGTCCTCTGTTACAGCGCCCTCTGCTGTTCTGCTTATTGAGAGCACCCCCTCTGGACTGGTGCCACTTACTGCAGCATCGTTGTTTATTTACTTCTACTCCTGATGTGATTTTTACCTCTGAGTGGGACTTTAATACTGTCTCTACTCTGAACAAGCTCCAGTTTGGTTAAACTTAGCCTCGTCGCTACAAAACTGAGAAAAGTTTTCCAACACAAACGGTTGTTGATTACACAGGTCAACGAAATTTTAAAAAAACTACTTTTTTGTAATCATCAGAAACCATAACACTTGTCTAAAATGGTTTTTCATGCTGATTTCAGATCTGATTTCAGTTCTTTTCAGCCACATCAACTATTTGAATTATGAGTAATATTAGATATGCAATAAACATGCAGTTTTTTATTAAACCGCAGCACCAATCAAGAACTGTGTCAATATTTTCAGTGTGAAGTCAGACAGGCCACAATGTGGCATAGATATAATGATCAGTGTCAGTCAGCTCCCACTGTTTCTTCAAAAACATTCAGCATATAATTATATGATCATTATACCAACTATTATGCAGCATAGAACTAGCTTCATCACAAACACTGTATGTGTGGGAAAACTAAACACAGATCTGAAATCAGCATGAAAAACACTACAGAACCCACAGAAACTAACATGATGATTCAGACCTGTTTACCTGTGTTATTCTAAACACTCTTCTTGTAAACAGACTGTGTCGCTACAAAACTAGACTTTTCTTTCAAACAGAAAAGAAAAGCGAGAAGCAGCAGCTGATTGGCTGTCGTATAAGAGCTGATTTCCATATTTGCCACAGTAATGGGGCTTCAGTCCGGCGGACCACAGACACATTTAAATAATAATATGACATTAGCATATACTACTTTCATCTACTACTTTCATCAACTTCTGTCAGTTTTCTCTTCATGGGAGATGGAGACAAAACTGACATTATTGGTTCTCGCATGCTGGTGCAAAGAGACAAACAAAAAAGAAAACAGAAGCCATTTAAGAGGAAAGGCAGAATCATTATATTAGGATGAGACAAAAACAAACAAGAATGAAGCATTCCGAATTGTGATTCACATGAGTAGGAATATGAAGTAACAAGGTAAAGAGAGACTATAAAATGTGTAATAAGCTCAATAAACTCAGACTCACAGAGCCGGTCGCTGAGCTGCCGTCAGAGTGAAGCTCAGTCTTGTGATCCATGGCTGTTTCGGCTTCCAGGATCTTCTCCACGGGCATCTCCTCGTTAGCAGCCGAACTAAACTCATACTCGCCTTCGCGCTCCTTATTCCGCTGACGCTCGTCCTGGACAGCTGAGAAAGACAACAGAGAATTCACTTTTGGGGCATTTTGAACACTTATTGAATAACATTTGGCAATAAAGTTTTATGAAAAACCAGTTTCATTGCGATTTTTGATGTTTCTTAGTCAAGTTTGCCACTGATTCAGAAAATCACATCAGTTTTTTTCCTTCCTTCAATGGTTCTAGATATAACAATTCTATGTATATTTTTCATTATAAGGTTGTTATGATACAGCTATTATTTTCATATGAGTCTCACTGATGCGTGTGTTTCACGCTAAATGCCAGAGATGTTCACAAGTCATTTTTATCGAGTCCAAGTCAAGTCTTTGAGCAGCAATGTTTACAAATGGCGACTCTAAATGTGGGGTTTTTTTAGCTGTAAATGTTCTAAATGTTTAGAACATATGCTAATTGGCCACGCCCCCCGATTACAATTGGCTGTTGCTTAGCAGGGGGCGGGGCTGCGTGCTGTGATATGCCCTCACCAACATGGATGATTTGCCTTAAATGATCTTAAATCTAATTGTTAAATATGAAAAATA
>JBBPDC010000007.1:827219-839497 GCA_037974485.1 Hemigrammopetersius urotaenia | reverse complement strand
CACACACACACACACACACACACACACACACACACACACACACACACACACACACACACACACACACACATCAAAGTGACTGGATACCTGGGGTGTGTTTAGACCAGTTGCATGCTGAGCGTTTCTCCATTAAAGGAGAAAGTGTGTGGGGTTTCAGCATCAGGATGCTTTGTTTAAAGCCTGGACTGTCTTTAGTCTATAAAGTCAGTGTTAACATGTCTTTCAGCTTTGTGAAAGTGTAAAGATGTGACTCAAATGTGCGCTTATTATAGTCCTTTTATCTTCATGTTTTTGTTTCCAGAGAAGGCACAAACACTCTGCCCTCTCTGTCAACCCACTTGTGCCACAATAATGTCTCGCTGTGACTTTTCATGGGGACCACCTTTGCTCTGTAAGATCAGAATTACAGTACGGAGTGTTCTATGCCGTCTCTGGAAACCACAAACCCAGACTGAGTGTGGGTGAACGCCAGGCAAGACCTCCCAACGCAGCTGCACTGGATGTAGCACTTCACAGTGGTTTGATTCATGCGGTTCATTTTAAATACTAAAATTCCTATGCAGTGGTGGCGAAAGGAACCAGGCATGTCTTTATCACAAATATCCAAACTGACCAGCGAACAAGTCGTGCTGAAGGTACTTTTTAGGGCAAAAAAACCCCACCCCAAACATTACAGGCTTCAAATATGCCACCTTGTGAAAAGCCCTTGTTTGGTAAATGTGCCTGTGTGACAAGATTAGCTCACTTTTCTCGTTAACTAAACACAGCGTTGTGGACAGTGCAGAGCTGTATATAAAACGTATTGCCAGAAACCCACAAGTGCAGCATTATGTTGGGTCTGCTCTGCTTGATTGCAGTGTTTTACGCCTGAAGACATACGCCACTGTGCCCTGTGTTTTTCCTGGGTAGATAAGTGTGTATTTCTGAACGATGTCCTACACATGGGTTTTATCCACCTGAGGTCTAAGGAGCACACAGAAGATTACGAGGGAAAATATCAATCTTTGTTTTGGAAATGTAGTTAAGTGTATTTTCCACATTGCCAATTCATTTACACTTAGGTATGGGGCAAATGGCCTTCACACTCTCAGTGTATTCAGCTGTTCACACCTTTGCCAAACGACCAGCGTTTAACTCAATTACAGTGGTGGTTCATACAGAGTTATAGAGTTGGATAACAACTTTGAAATTATGTAATGCCGAGGGGGTCCTCAGATTACGATGTTTACGGCGCTTAACTCCCATAAAAACCTTAATAAATTGAGACGTGAGTGTTTCAGCTCACACCATTATCATTGTACTTACAGACTACCTGGACAAACAAGCTCTGTTGTGCACTGCAGAAGAACATCGTTACTAAGTTACTTACTTTAGATTTACTTAATTTCAGATTAATATTTTTTTTTTATTTAAATTTTACTTACATTTATACTTATATTTACTTGTACTCATTTCATTCTTTTATTTGTGTTTCAGAAAAATTCCAGATCTCTTTAATTTAAAAATGTACTTATTGTTGATAATGTTTGCTCAATCAGTAAGGAGCGGTTCAGGATACATTTCACTGTGTGTTGTACTCGTATGACTAAGCATGTGACAAATGAAAGAATCTTGAATCTTGAACATGCAGTAATGTGACGTATGAGTGAGGGAGTTGGCGTACATTCACTTTTTCTGTGGTTTTGTTGTTTTTTATTTTCTAGATTATGTTAGGAGAGGTAAGTGACTTAGGCTGGAGTGTGTTTCAACTTACACCAAAATCCAGGTTATATCACTATTGTAGGGACGGAACAGTGTTGTAACCCAAGACCCCGCTGTAATAACAATTCAGAATTTGGAATCACTATGGTTGAGTTTACATTATAAGGATTATAGTGACACAAATCTGATCCGAGGGCAAATTCGGTCGTAGTTTGAAGTTCCGAAGGCATATACAGTAAACCCTCAGTCTAACGCGGATTTTTTCTGAGAACCGAACTGTATTACCGCCACCAGTCCAGCAGTAAAAGTTGTTAGCCGCCATAAAAAGAAGAAGAATAAGAAGCTGCTGCAGCATGTAGCATGACTGCTCCGTGTCTTGTCCTCGTATTTTAGTGTTTTACCCTCGCCTCCCAAATTATCAACAGTTTATTTCGTTTTACTAAGCTGTGCCCTGTCTAAACAGAGAGAGTTATTTCAGTGTTTCTTTTGTATACGAGTCTTTGCATTCTTCTAATGCTAACTGCTAATGCTAACATTTTTTTAAGCATTAAAGTCTTCTGATTCTGATTATTTATTTACCTTTACATTTTCTTTAAGGGTAATGCATTAAACTGAGTTTAAAGTGAAATTAAAGTGTCCTGTGGGCATATTTAGGGTTTACACTATAAAAATAGGCATAATAGGCATTTTATTTTACCAAAACACAATAACGTGGTTTTTCACTATACACCGATGCTCTTGGAACGGATTGCATTCTTGTAACACTACTGATTTAAGTTGATTGTGGGTCGTTTCAAGGTTGTAGGTTTATAATAAAGACAGATATGATTTATTCCTACTTCTATTTATTTCCATAAAATAAATGTAGCAGTGAATGTATACAATACATTTGTTAAGAAGACGCTATTTCTCAGCTTCACATGTTTCCAATCATTTGTAGAAACCTACATCCAGAGGTGATGTACATAGATGTAGATGGTTTTGGAATGGTGATCTAATAATATGCAGAATGCATCATATTTTAAACATTTTAATTAATTGTCAGGCAGGTAAATTTATCCCCTCACACAACATGTCATATGTTAATCGTTATCACAGTAATGACCATTAAAATACTGGAAAACAGCTGCAATGTACAGATGAGCTCTCTATCCAAAGACTAAACACTGTATTGCACACTGTGAACATCTTGGGCAAGGCATTATGGTTATTTGTCCATATTGTGCAATCTTAGTAGCATTACATCATCGTACTCAGAGTCCCATATGTGCTGCTGGGAGATTGCAGTACAGCTGGTGTGTGAGCTGATGGCAGGGTCATGGGAGAGCCGGAGCTGGAGCCACCACCAGCTTCCCACGCCTTTCCTCAATGGCCGGTGAGGAGCTTTGCTGCTCCATAGAATTTATGAGTACCAAGCTGCAGTAAACCATACATCGTTATATCAGGACTAACCCAGCACATAACATTCTCCATACGGCTAAACTGCGGGAGCTGGCAAAGCCCGACCCTGCTATTGACTTTTGTGGAACATGGTAATGGGACCGGCACGTCCTTGATTGAAACGGCCTGTGTTTGTGTAAATGGCTGCGGCGCAGCGAGGCCCTGTTTGTTGTTCCTGTGGCATTTTTTGCAAACCGTCACATGATTGTGAGTGGCACCATAATGAGCGAGTCCATCCAAGCCAAGAGTCACAGAATGATAGACAGCGCAGTTTTGCCGCTGCATGGCGTCAGACCTCCGTTTAACGCGCCGCAGTAAAACTTTTCGCCTTTGTCCTCAGCCTCGCCCCTGCCTCCCCTCTGTCCTGCCCTGAGAATGGACTCAGGAGAACAGCAACAGCTGCCACAGACTTGGGTGTTTTATGTTTCTGGCTGTCACTTTTATTTTGTATGGATTATGAGCTCAGAGGGGCACTTCAGCACGGCTGCATGTGCAGACAGAAGTAAATAAATTAAATATGGCACCAGTTGCAGCCGATCAGTTCTTCGAAAGCAAGTTAGGGTATTACATTTTAACATTGTAATATTATGATCCAACTGCAAGAAAAGGAGACAGCAATAAAACTGGGCTGTATTACAATTATAGGGTTCCTAACTGCGCCGTTAAACTCCTTGTAGGTAATGAAGGAAACTGTCTGATGTATTAAAGCAATAGCTTCCCCTTATTACAAAAATAATCAGTCAAGGCGTGTTTGGTGTCTGTTTGATGGTTTAGGTTTGCACTGGATCTGTGAGACTATGGGGAAATAATAATGTAGAAATAATGCATTACTTAGCATCAAACAAACTGTGTATCTAAATCAGCACTAATTTGCCTCAAAAACTGATCATCCTTCATTTGGGTCCAGGACTAATTTGTAAATTTGATTTTACTGCAATTTAATACGATTATAATGTCTCAACACAGCTGTAAAAACGCAGAGGAATAAGCCTGAGCTATTAAAAATATTCTAAACTCTTCCTCTGTGCTTCTGGTAGGTCATGATGGAAACTGTCTGACGTTTTTAATGAGGCAGTTTCTGAGCAGGTTAACAATGAAGAGTTTTGTTGCTTCTGTCTTTGCTTGTTTTCTTTTTTTTTGTTTTTTTTGTTAAAGAGAATGTGCCCGTGGCCCAATTTGCAAAAGGAAGTGACCACAATAATTGCCATCATTATCCCACTTCTGACGTCAGCCAGTCTCACTTTTGTAGTGCTTTTTTTTTAGCGTATTTTTCCCTGACCCCTGTGATTATTTCTCCATCCTGGGAGGAATAAATAAGGGTGGCTAGGGTGTTCCAGCCTCCGAGACTTTTTTTTTTTGTTTTTTTTGGGGTTGAGGCTTCCATGTTATAGGTCTGGCAGATGGCGGTGATGTCACGCAGTGTTCCCGCTCGGGACCTTTATGGCAGTATTGGAGATGTGTAATCGAATGTGCATTCCCTTATACACTACAAGGTCTCTCTGTTGTGGGCAGGGGCGCACATGTTTTACTGATCATGTGAGCTTCTAGAGCGCAATTCTATTTTAGCCTTAGACGGCTGAAATAATGTCTGAACGATGATCACCCTCGTGACCCGTTTTCCTGGATTTATTCTGCGCCCTGCCCTCAAACTATGCTACTGAGGGCCAGAGTGGAAACACATGGGCCACTCACCTTGCGGCAGGATGGAAGGACTTGGAGGTGTAAAGGAATGTCTGTATGTCTAGTTTCCACACTCGCAGGTAAAGTTTCATTAGTGTCACGCACAAGGCAGGCCTACTTGTGGTTACATTAAAATTCTTCCAATTTGACACTGTCATTTTTTTCCCCCTCCTTGCTTTCTGTCTAATAGTAGGCTGGTCTGGAGTCTGGTCAGGGGGAAGTCTAGTGCTTATGAGTGAGTAACTCTTTGTGTGTATTTGTGTCTGAAGTGTAGTTTCCACCGGTGGTGGTCGGGAGGGGGTTGAGGGGGGCATGTCACCCACATTTAAAATCCAGTTTGCGTCCTCCACAGGTTCAAAGTGTAGTGTAGACTGGCAAATACGTTCATGGTTACTTAGTTCGATTGTATTAAATAACATCGCTGATTTTGACATTTTAAATACATTCTTGATGAGGCTGCTTGCTGATCAGTTAGCTGGCCTTTTAGTGTTTTCCACTTTATTCTCAGACCTTTGCCTCCACTGACCAAATGAGTGTGTGTGTGAATAACAGCCAAACAAATAAACTTGTGTTAGTTATCTCACAAAATTGGTGATGCATTGGCTAAGTAACGATTAGGATATAAAACATAAATGTCTAAAATTACTGCTCGACATATTGGAAGTTTTGGTCATCGAAAATCGATAGGCGACTAAGTTACCTCACGTTAGCTAGTGTTAACATTACCAATAATAACACTTTAAATAAAGCAACTTTGTTGCCGTAGTAGTCAACTAGCTACGGAAGCTAAAGTAACATAATAAGCATGGTAGAAATGATTTAATTATGGTCATTTTTATTTACAGTTGTTATATGTGATTTGAGTAACAGATTTCATGGAACAAACTGACAGTCAGTATTCCTTGCATGCAAGTACACCGCGCTACACCAATGATGTAACGATACAGCGGGAGTGAAGTCGGTCCACAAATCATTAAATGGGACTTAAATGCACATCACGCGAGTGAGCCTGGTGCTGACTGCTCAGATGACCCAATCAGGAATTTTCCCCGTTTGTTGTCCTCTTTCTTATGCTTTGCCCACCTAGAGAATTTCACCACCCCTCTCCTAAAAAATTGCTCCACCAACTGTCAATAAGAGACCACTTTTCCTGTAGAGACATCATGGCTTGCAAACGAGTGTAGCATGGCAGTTACTCTATGGTACAAATGAGCACAAATATATTTTTTAGTTCCTTCATGCGAGCCTGAAGGAAAAAAGTGGGTTAATTCTATTTTCTCTGGAAATGTGCCGACACAAGCTTGAACAACTGCTTGTCTACGAGCCATTGCTATACACTGTAAACATTAGAGCATGTTGGCTCCTCCCACAACCTCCACCTTTTTGCGCTTTGTTTCCCGGCGGACCGAAAATAAACGCGACACTCGCGTCCCCCGGAAATCTGATAAAATTCAACCAATCAGATGACGGCTTCGACATTCCTGAAGTGTTTCCAGTTAAGTGTACCATATGCATCAGACGTTTAGCCAACGTTCCGTGGGCGTGACGTCTGAGGCTGAGACTATAGTGGGACTGACTAGAAGTGGCTGTAATTCTGCACCAATGTTTGGAAAGTGACTTCAGAGACAGTATTAGGGACCACTAAGACCTATAAAAGCATACAAAAGCAGCATGTCATGGGATCTTTAAAAACTGAGACTGTGTTTGAGTCCCAGTCCTTGGACAAGACTCCTAACACTTCATTTGTCCTTAACACAAATAAACTGTAAGTCACTGAGGAGCATTTGTCAAATACATATGTAGCGTTAAGTGCAGAGGTGGGGGTGCTAAAACTTAACAGCCCTGAACCCAGAAGACCCGAGCTTCTGAAACCAACATTACAACTTGTCTTGGCATAGGTATGTCCAGCATATACAAGCTGAATGAAAAGGGAACAGGACCCTGTAGAGGGGTGCTGGAGAAATGCAGTGACACAGTTTCCAAATCTGGCTACTGTGCTAAACTCCGGCTGTAGACGGATCAGTGTTTTAATGAGGTCAGTTATGTGACTCAGTAATGGGACTGCATTTCCCCCAACAGGCTGTGAAGGAATACATTCGCTAGCTGTGGGTCAGACCTTGTAGTGCCACAAACATTTCGTGTACTTTTCAGTTGACCAGGTTTTTAAATTGCTAGCGTATTTTGCCAACCATGCTTCACATGCCTTGTTTAATCTCCCCTTTTCTAGACTAAGCAAGATCCGGCTGTAGACTTCTTCAGACTTGAAAGAGCACTTTGGTAGCAGAGCTGAGTTTGCCTGATGCTGTGCCGGTGCTGTAGTTTATTCATTATTGAGTAAAAGTGGAGCTAGGGGTGCGAGTGAGTTATGAAATGAATAACGTATGCCAGTGTCCGTGCTCAGCCTGAATTTCCCCAGTGACTAATGACAAAAACAAAGAGGTTATTTATAGGTTCAGGTAATAAATTCCAGACAAAAAAGAATTTCTGTGGCCTCGAAATTTTTATTACAATGCAGGTTGTTTCCCAGGTGCAACCTGGTGACCCCTGCCTGAACCCTAGTACCAGCCAAGGCCATATATTTTTAAATGTCCTACATTATTGATTATTTAATTAACAAAAAAGTTTCAAGCTAGTGTACCAAATATGGCAGCATAAACAGCCCAGTTTGCACTTGTTTTCGTAATTACGCGAAGTGCATTTACTTATATTGCATTAACTATTCAGCCTATCACAGTTTAGGCATCTCATCCACTCAGACGGATTGGTTCAGCCAAGGCTGCATTTTAAATGGGTTACAACGAAAGCCCTGTCCCTGATTTAACCCTCATGTAAGGTTAAAACATACCACCTATATAGATCATATTACAAACTTTAAGTTATGTGCAGGCTTATGTGACTCTTGCCTTTATAGCAATAGATTTTCACCAATTTGTCCATTTCCACTACAGAGAGGTTCTGATTTATGATGTCACAAATGAGCCCCATAAAACTTTAGTGCCTTAATCATGGCCGCATGCAGTAGCTGTCCCCATACGCAACAGATACAGGATCTAGTGCTAGACCAACACCTGCTGCATGTCAGACGAATGTTGTTCTGGTGAAGAGGAGTCTGAGGGATGTGTTATTGTTGGCCGCAGACTCTCTTTTCAAACATTCAGAGGTGCTGGGAATCTAAGCCTGCAGTGGCTGTTTGAGAAGAACAGGGGTGTAACTAAAAATCTCTCTCTCTTACTCTCTCTCTCTCTCTCTCTTTCTGTCTCTTTTTCTTCATTTTTTAAAATGTTATGTCTTGTAGGTATGCACCAATGATGTTGCAATGAGTAAAGGAAAATTCCTTTCGAGAAATAACGATCTGGGCTTGATGAGGAAGATGTTACAGCTTTGGAATGAGAACGTTTCATTTTAAAAGGGTTCATGTTGGTTCAAAACAGTTGCAATTAAAGAAAATGAAGGCCCTGTTGTATAGTATATGGGTGCTTACTGTAAATGGTGCTTGGTTCGTTCTTGATGGAGTGTTCTCACACCCAGGCTACTGCCGTGCTAACATTTACACAGATGGCTGTGGCATGTGTGCATGGGGACGCAATCTTTGTACTCATGGCAGAGATACGGTTTGTCTCTCTAGTGCTGTATTTATCACATCCATCTAGAACAAGGGTGTTTGTCTTAGGGGTGGAGGTTTGGTGGAAAAGAACTAAAAAAGAGCCAACAATCTATACAGTAGATACATAAAAAAGGTTGTGTGATTGTTTTTACTCTTTATTATGTCTCCAATGTACTTCAGAAATGCAGTTTTAAAAGCACAACACAAATTTCTTATAAAGCATAAAACAGGTTTGTTCTGCTTGGGTGATTTTTTAGGTAAGTTAACTTCTTAATGGATCTAATCAACTCACCAGTGGTTTAGTCTATAATTTTGGGTATACTATGAGTTCGATGTGTCACTGTTAAATCAGTAGCTTGGTTAAAAAATGTAAGTTTTGCTCTTAATGAATCTATGTACTAATGACCTTGTTATTTAAATGATATGTCATTATAAAGCTGGGATTTGTCTAAACTCTGAAAGAGAGAAGTTCCACGTCAGCAGGATCTCATGAATGTGCTTATATGCTGTATGGTCAAAAGTATTGGGACATACCTGGTTTCAGGGGTTGGGGCTAGGCGCCTTGCTTCCAGCGGAGCACAATATTAATGCTTCAGCAGAGAAAGACATTTTGGACAAGAACCTTTTCTATTCCAGCAGGACTGTGTCCCAGAGCACAAAGCGAGCTCCATTAAGACATGCTGGAGGAGTTCAGTGTGGAAGAACTTAACTGCCCTACACAGAGCCCTGACTTCAGCCCTTTGAATGCAACGATCATGCGTCCCAATACTTTTGTTCATATAGTGCATGTATTGTTTACTGTATGTTTGTTGTCATAAAGCATATGTGTATGATTACTCATCTGAGTCACTGTTATATTATCTTCCCTTTATATGTAAGAAACAAGTATATCCATTATTGTGGATGCTTTCTGTTGGCCTTTGTCTCTGATTGGGACTTACAGCAACATTATATCCACAGGCACTGGACTCTAGTCTTTATAATGAGTCCATTAAACATCATCTGCTGACTCCATTGGCATGCATCGTTCCTCTGTAGGTTAAGAGCTGTCGTAAATGGACCGTACTTGTGCTTTACCCTCAGAGACTTTGCATGAAAAACACACATGGGAAGATCATCGCGTCAAACCACCAACATGAAAAGGGTACAACATAAATCATATAACCAGCTTAAAATTATCCCAAATTCATACTGTGGCTTGGTTGTGACTCATCTTGACATTGGTGGTTTGTGACTTCATAGTCGGTTTTGAGGAAAACAAGTGTTTCTGGCCAGGCTTGGTTCTCAAATCAATGACATAAAAACAAATAGTTCACCGTAGGCTCTGTATGCTGTAATTTTGACCATAGTTGTTTTGATTGTCTGTATGATTTACTATATAACCGTGGTTCCCACGGGTATTTAAAATGTGTAAAGGTTTGTGAAAATGGGCACAAATAGACTGGGTTATTGAAAATGCTTGAAGTTATTTATTTTCTGCGTTCATGGAAATTGTTAATGGAAGTTCTGTTGACATTAAACATTAGTAAATAGGATACATTCTGCAGTCAGCAGGTGTGTCTCCTGCCATCTGTGCATCCTCATCTGCCTGTAGAAAGTGTGACAGTAATGTGATACAAATGATACAGCTTGAACGACGGCAAGCAAGCAAGTGTTAAAGTGTTAAAACGAGCTGTTACAGGAATTACCTTTAATTGGGGTCTGAAACAATGCCCTTGGTTTTAAGAAACTAGACCTGAAATGTCTTTGAATTTGATGTTTATGAAAATTCAGGAACATTGTCATAAATAGTTTGGCTACTTAGTATATTTTTGGCATAATTCTGAACTGTATCAACCTAGCTGACTCAAATCCTGCTGAAATTTATACAAAAGACATTGCTCACTTTGTCCACAGGCTGTAATCCCTCATTATCTCTTTCGCACTGTTCTCTCAGACTTTAAGGAGACGGTGCCGTGTCCCATGGCTAGCCGAGCAGCCACCGCTGTACAGGCCTGGTGCATGTTTTTACCCGTCACCTAGGCAACCAGAAATTTGGCAGAGAGTCTCAGACGGGCTGGGTGACTGCTGTGGTCTAGGAAATATATAAATGTCTGACAAAGGTGGTATTAGATAGAGCATGCTGAAGAGCTTGCTTGTGTTTGCTGTTTACTGATGTGGTTTGGTGATTTATTGATGTTGCCCTCATGGACTGGGGGTAGATTGGGTCATGCCTGGGTCAGAGCAAAGGCTATTGTTTGTGGGTCTTGGTGAAAGTTTGCACGGGGGCTGTGTTTCTCCAACCCACCCCCACCCTCACCGCTGACCCATTTGGTACGATGCTGGAATGTCTTTAGAGGAATGAGCAAGCCATTCCTTCAGATTCCTCAGAGATTAGACGAAATCACCAGGCCCGTTTACAGTAAAACCTTTTTCTCAGCGCTGTGATACCACCCCCTAAAGAATAATTCAGTTGAGTGTTTCCTCTAAAGGGTTCTCTAAGGAACCGAAGATGCTCCAGAAAAGTATATGTAGTGTACTAGTAGGGGTGTCTGTTAAATACTCTTTAAAGTTAGCGTATGGGTGAGAGGGGAATTCACGAGGGAACATTCGTAAAGCCGTTACATTCATTTTCTAGATGTGACAGTGAATACATTTTTGAATGTAATTTTTTTTATCCAGGAGTTTTCAAACCATGTAATATTCATCCCAAAATGACTCTATTGACAAAATGAGGCATGACAGGATAAATGCTGGTCTTAGTGCACCTCCAAATCCTGTGTTGGCAGAGTACGGTGACTATTCCAAACAGAGAGTGCCTGCTCTATGTACATTTATACTGTGGAGTCAGGTCAAATAGGCATTTATCATCGTTTCAACCACATACAGAGTACATTCCTCTAGGACCCTTGTGCAACACAAAGAACAAAACTAGAACACCACAAGACTACACAAGCTGGGGCAGGGCAGGACTAGAGACAGGGTGCAAAAAATGACCGGACAAGAGTGAGAGTTAATACAGCATCATGACTCACTGTATTCCAGCAGCAGAATTGTTAAGTGTGCAAAAATGCAAATGATTGCAAAGATTGAGGTAGACAGCAATAACTAATTCTGCAAAAATACTAAGTAGCAGCAATAGGGTAAGAAGAAATGTTCAGTATATAACAGATACCAGGGATTTACAGTAGCAGTTGGGAAAGTTTTCTTTCTTTTTGTTTATGCTGTGTGATTAGGAGAAAGAACAGTTTATGTGATTAGGAGAAAGAAAAATCCAGAACAGTTGTGTGTGTGTGTGTGTGTGATTTAGAAGAAACTGTTCTCCATCCTGATAGTATAGGTCCAGAGGCTGCAAAAACGTCTGCTAGACAGAAGAATGAGGTGTTTCAGTGGTGTGTGGGGTTCGACCACGATACTGGTGCATTTGTAGACACAGCATGTCGTGTGAATGTTTGCTGCAGAGGGAAAAAAAATCCCAGTGAGATTCTTGTCAGTCCTTACAATCCTCTGTAGGGTCGAGAATGCTCTCTAGAGTCCCTCTATCCTCCTGAGAACCAAAGAAAAAAAAGTGTCTTACAGTTTCTTTATGTCATTTCTTTTCTATTTGGAAAATTTTTAACTTCTTTGAATATATTTTTTCATTTTAGTTTCCCAGCATGTCCACTGTAGAGGACAACAGAACGGTTTCTGCGTTAATAACCCAAGAACACGTTCAATTTGATCAAAACAATAATATTCTGTATCACTCTTCAGTTGTTATTTGCTTGCAAGGACAACAAGACCTGTATTTTAGTTCAACAGTGAATTATAAGTCATAGAACATCCTCTGGATAGTTTAGCTGTGATGGTCCTGGTTTTCTTTTTGGTTCTGCAG
>JBBPDC010000007.1:638682-650149 GCA_037974485.1 Hemigrammopetersius urotaenia | reverse complement strand
GCTCGTATTTCACTGTTTGCCGCCGTTATCCAACTCGAAAACACGCTGAAAGCCCCGCCCCCTCCGCTACGTGGTCAGAATGGCGCCCGTTTAGTGCAGAGTGTCCGTCGTTCTGCTCGGCGTTTTCTGGCCAATTTCAGTGCAGCACCCGGGTTCTTTCAGTGACTGAGCTTTAGCTCGGTTTTCAGTGTCAGCGCACTACGCCCTAAAATAGCACACTAAAAGTGAGCAAGTGCGCGGTTTCGGACTCACTCTTTGTTTTCGCTCACAGCACGCTGCTAATGCTAACCACTAATGCTAATGTTTGTCTAAGCAATGAAGTTTTCTGATTCTGAATATTTATTTGCCTTTACATTTTTTAATGCATTAAACTG
This sequence comes from Hemigrammopetersius urotaenia, assembly GCA_037974485.1. NCBI lineage: Eukaryota > Metazoa > Chordata > Actinopteri > Characiformes > Alestidae > Hemigrammopetersius > Hemigrammopetersius urotaenia. The sequence goes on along the minus strand of JBBPDC010000007.1, from coordinate 649,775 downwards.
GGTTTAACACGGAATTAAAGTGTTCTGGGAGCAGATCTGGGGGCATATTTGGGGTTTACACTATAATTACACATTTCATAACCAAAACACAACAGTATGGTTTTTCACTATACGCGGGTGCTCTTGGAATGTACTTATTTTTATTTGCTTGTTTTTATTCCTTCATTTTATATGTGTTATAGAACATTTCAGATTTGTGTTTAATTTAATTGTACTTTATAAGTCACAGTCACAAAGGAGCTGTTCAGGATCCATTTCTATAACTGTGCATGTGACAAATGAATCGTGAATGTTGAATCTATTGCAAACGAAAAACAATATCAGCACTTTTCCTGGTACCTTATAAGTTATAACAGAAAAAACAGAGCCTCTAAAAATGTTGGCAAACATCAACACAAATCAGTATTTCACACATTCGCACACATTAAAACATGCAGATGGTCAGTCTTCTTCAAGTATTGACCACGATATGTGATATAGGGTGATGACATTTGTCAAGATAACGATGAATAGCCATAATACCCTCAAGTTCCAACTAATTGTACCTTGTTAATATTAATATTGTGACATGTTTGTGAAGTAACTGAAGTTACTTTATTGTTTATTACTTTTATGACAGATAACACACCTGCACTGAAACAGTCTGAGAATTAGGGAAGATTTCTCAGGACTTACAGAACTCTGGGGTTCATGTTTCCTTTCAAAAAGATGTGTGGTTCTCTGGAGAACATGTCAAAGGACGGTTCTTTAAAGAAACAAGTTTTGCAAATGAGAAATGTATAGAACCTCTTTAAAGTTGAAATAACCTTCCCATAATCTAAAGGTTCTAGGAGGAATCCTAAAAAGGGGTTTGAAGGTTGTGAGAAGGTTCTTCATGCCTTTAAAGAAAGCTACATCTGTTCTTTCTTGGCGTTTCAAGGGTCCTTTAGGATATAGAACCATGACAAAAAAAAAACAAACAACTGGGTGTTTACAGTGTTCTTGCATGGTTAAACGGTTCTTCTCCACAGATCATGTCTTATATTGTTTAAAGAACCTTCAGAACCGTGCTTGAAGCAAAAAGGATTCCATGCGTTACTTTTAAAAGGTTCTGTCAACAGCAGAACTCTATTCGCTGTTGCACAGACGATTCTTAAATGTGTGCAAGAGGTTTTCAATCGTAAATGAACCCTTAAACCGGTATGAGAAGGTTATGAGAAGGTTCTATGTGCCTCTAAATGAAAACGGTTCTTTTATGATGTTTCTAAAGGCAAACCATTATAAATATAAAACCATGAAGAGGTTCTTCAAGGGTTCTTTAGTGAAGGCAGTGATTCTTTACAGATTAAAAACACATCTGTTGTGGTTAAATGCTGTCTCTTTGTTATGAACGACCTGTTGAATACGGTTCAGTTCTTTAAAACACCTTTTAGTGCAAAAAAGAGTTTCACTATTGTTCTCTATTATAAAACACTTGTTCAGTTTGGTTCTTCAAGCACCTTTAGCTTTAAAAAAGGGTTCCGTTACTGTAAAAATACATCTGAAAGATTGGTTCTATGTGTGGTTAAATGGTTCTGCATGATGAGCCATTTGTTACATATGGTTCCATTCCAAAAGGGTTCCATTATTGTTCCATGGCAAGAAAGATTAAACGGTTCTATATCATGAACATGTTTAATACGGTTCTTTAAAACACCTTTCAGCACACAAACGGTTCTGCTGTTGTTACATGACAAAAAAGATTAAATGGCTCTATATAATGTTCACTGTCAGTATGGTTCTTTAAAATGTCTTTAGCTTTAAAAATGGGGTTCCTTTATTGTTACATGACAGGTTTGATGGTTCTATGTGTGGTTAAACGGTCATTTCCTATTATGAACAAGTTTAATGTTTTTTTAAAAGAACTTTTTGCTCTAAAAGGGTTCTGCTATTGTTACATGACAAGAAAAAAACAATTGCGTTTATGGTTAAAATGGTTCTATATGATGATCATGTTCAATAATGTTCTTCAAAACTCGCTAAAAAAAACATCTGAAAGATTCAGTGTTAAGAGTGGGGCGTCCCAGGGTCAGCAGGTTCATTATTATTACCCACGCAGGCCCCTGAAGGTCACTTGGGCCGAGGGATTCTTTGGGTTCTTGCGGGTCAGTGTCAGTCTATATTCCAACATTTTTTTAACTGAACCTCTGAACCAGTTCTTTTAGGTGGTGCTGTGCTTGGTATAAACGGCGTGCGATACAAATTTGGCCCACGGGAGAGATTTTGATCTCTCAAAAAAATGCTGGTCATGTGACGATAACCATAATAAAATATATCATGTAATATTTGTTGACAAACAAGTACGAGACTAAATGTGTTTTCCAAATTAAAATAAAGCTAAAATGTCTCTTCATTTCAACTAAAACAAGACGTTATTTCCCGTACGACAGGGAGAAATGTATTGGGACGCTCGACTTTAGTGTCGAACAGCATTACGTCCCAATACTTTTGTCAATTAAGAGGCACTTTGAATCCAGAGTGGACAAAAGTATTGGGACGTAGGGCCATTAAAGTGCCAGAGAGAGAGAAAACACACATACACATAGTCTCTCTCTCTCTCTCTCTCACTCACACACACATATACACAACATTTTGATACGCAGCCTATCCCATATCCATGAGAAAAAATAAAACCTGATCCTAAACTGTTCTGATTTGGCTGTGTAGACTATATTTGTTCAAGAATAACAAATATTAAGGTACGTTCAGCAACGCCTTTGCTATGGACATAGTTTACCCTTTCAAAAACAGTTACATTTAAAGTTACAGATCAAATTATATACCGCGATATATACCGTCTCTGGCTCAATTTATATCGCAATATGAATTGTGTGTCATATCGCACAGCCCTACTTTTAGGCCTGAAAATTGTAAAACCTTTTCCGAGTTACAGCCCCTGATATTCGCAGCCTCCCAAGACCATTTAATCTACACAAGCCTATTGTCGCGACACAACAAAGGCTTCTGTGCTCTAAAACAAGCCGAGCTATTTATTTCTGATATCTCAGACAGCACACACTCACATTCTCCACATGTTCCACCAAACTCGGCAACTAAAGATGAATAAAGGAGGCATTCAGGTCCGGCCCACCACTGACAATCACAGAAACCAGCAAAGAGTGTGTGTGTGTGTGTGTGTGTGTAACAGAGAGGGGGTAAAAAAGAATGCAAGACAGAGGAGGGGGGTCACTCCCAATTTGCTTTTCAATACTTATTCAAAAAGGTGGGGGGGGGTCTTCAAGGGTCCTTTAGGAAAGGCAGTGGAGAAATAAAGAACACAGACAAAACAACTGGGTTCTCGCGTGGTTAACTTGTTCTTCTACATAGAAAATGTCAGAAATTACTTAAAAATCCTTTAAAATGTGTATCTGAAGCGAGGCCTGTGTTACTTTTCAGCAGGTTCTGTGCACTGGAACCATAATAGTACTAACACTTTTTGGTTCAACTGAAGATTCCTAAATGCGTACAAGAGCTTTTCCATCGCGGAGAACGTTTTAACCATGCGAAGAACCATCCAGGGTCATTCACAGGTTCTAGACATAACCACTGCCTTTGCTAAAGAACCCTTGAAGAACCATTTTTAAGGCTGTAGGGTGGACAATATGACCCCGTTTTCATCAAATAATGTCTCCTGTTGTGCATACTGACAGTTTTTACACTAAAAAACTGCATGTTTATCACTATTATGACAGAATACACACCTGAACTGAAACAATAAGGGAAGATTTCTCAGGACTAACCCTAACCCGAACTCTGGGGTTCATGTTTCCTTACAAAAAGATGTGTGGTTCTCTGAAGAACCTGTCAAAGGATGGTTCTTTAAAGAAACAGTTTTGCAAATGAGAAATGTGAAGAATCTCTTTAAAGTTTAAACAACCATCCCATAATCTAAAGGTTCTAGGAGGAACCCTTAAACTGGTTTGCGAAGGTTGTGAGAAGGTTCTTCATGCCTTTAAAGAAAGTTACATTTGTTCTTTCTTGGCATTTCAAGGGTCCTTTAAGATATAGAACCATGATAAAAATAATAAACAACTGGGTGTTTACAGTGTTCTTGCATGGTTACACTGTTCTTCTCCACAGAGCATGCCTTATATTGTTTAAAGAACCTTCAGAACCGTGATTGAAGCGAAAACTTCGAAAAGGTTCTGTCTGGGAACAACAGCAGAACTCTATTTGCTGTCGCACACATGATTCTTAAATGTGTACAAGAGGTTCTCAATCATAAATGTTCTAAGAGAGAACCTTAATGTGAAGGTTATGAGAAGGTTCTACGTGCCTCTAAATGAAAAGTGTTTTTTAAAGGCAAACCATTATAAATATAAAAGCATGAAGAGGTTCTTTAAGGGTTCTTCAGTAAAGGCAGCGATCAGTAACAAGTCCAAAACACATCTGTAAGATTAAACGGTTTTTCCACTGAGAAAATGCACTCAGTGGAAACATTTTAAAGAGAGCTTGATTAGTGCTGTTTAACTGGAGTTAATGCACTCATTGGTAAAATGCACTAACTTTTGTTTTGCCTTTACTCACATGTTGTCAATATTTTCCAAATATTGTAAACAAAACAAACTCAAATTAACAGATCGGTCCGAAACGATCAAAAATAACCCAAAATAATCGATTAGTGCAATATAATCGATTAGTGCAATATAATCGATTAGTGCAATATAATCGATTAGTGCAATATCGAGACAAATCTCATATTCAAGTCGTGGTTTTCTGTAACAACATCCATAATCCAGTTATAGAAGCCATGGTAGCATTAAATTACCACAGTTTCTTAAATAATGGTTTGAAGAAAAAGCTCCGGCCTTTACTATAGAACCCCCAGAGAAGCATTTCAAGTGTGTAGGGGTGGAAATTCTGACCCTATTTAATGTAAACTGTCACATGTTGTGTATATCATGCTTAAATAACTCCAATTACCTTAATGTTAATAAGAGATCTTCCTGTTTTACTGGATTGATGCAGTAAAATGCACTCGTTTTTGTTCGTTCTAACTAGGGGTGGGTGATATGACAAAAATATAAACACAAATGACTGATATTCAATATTTCACACACTGTGCTGCACTAAATCTGACATGAAACATGCAGTTGGTCGCTCTTCTTAAAGTTCTGATCATGACGTTCAATAGCAGGCGATGGCGTTTATCAAGATAACGATGCATCATACTGGCCCCAGTTCAAATGAATGAGCCTCAGAAACGTATAAATATTGGGTACAGCTGGACAATATGACGCTTTTCTGGAGTTCATCAGTACTTAGAGAACACTGAAGAACATGTTTCCTCACAAAAAGAATGGATTTAGCACCGAGCAGCATGAGAAATGTTGAAATATATGTGTATATAACATGTGTATGCATATATATGTATGTTATATATACACACACACACACACTATATATGGCAATATGCGTGCACACACACATTGAGCTGTGTGTGTATATGCATACACACACACACACACACACACATATATATATATATGCACTCAGGGTATGCACACATACACATTGAGCTGTGTGCGTATATATGTATATGTATATATACACACACACACACACAATATATATCACCATATATTGCGTATCGCAAAAATCTTTAAGCACTGATATGATATTTTAGCCATACTGCCCTCCTTATCTCTGCAATCACACTGTTTTTGTTGCAAGTCACTGAACCGTTTTGAACCTAAACAGCACCTTTTTTTAAGAGAGCACTGTCAAAACATTACAAGCCATTGGCAGATCCTAATAGTCCTAATAAACATCAGTGCGATCCCTCCATACGTGATATCTGAGAGAACAGCAGAAAGATCACGAGGCCGAACAGACCGGCGAGTCGTCTGCACCGGCCGAGAGAATAAAGAGGAGGTCAGAGAACACAGCGCTGGAGACTGACACTGACGAACTAGCAGACAGGCCAAAAGAGCAGCCGAACCAGGAAAAGCATTACAGAGCACTTTAATGATTGTCTCTGAGAGGATCCTGCACTAACTAAACAGCATTCCCTTCTCTTAGAAGGAGCGTTTTTGATTTTTCGTTGTCAATATTTTCCATTCACAATTTAGCACTTTGAAAGTGAGCGAAAAACAAACCGAAATTAACGGACGGGTCTGAAACATTCAAAAAAATAAGCCTAAAAACATCCATTCTGAAGTGTTGTCGATGCAAGACACGTGATTTGTACAATATCATATTCAAGTCGTGGTTTTCTGCAGACAGTTTGTCAAACGACATCCATAATCCGGTTATAAAAGTCGTGGTAGCATTAAATTACCACAAAATTAAAGTACATTCCTATGAGGCATGTCAAATCCCTCCCATAAAACACTGAAAAACAAAGTAAAGCTTGGATTCCACAGCTACCGAGCTACACTGAAACCATTCAAATTAGCATCGTCTTTGTTTTGTTGTTGTTGTTGTTGTTGTTCAATCCAAAGTCTTTGGTGAGAGGTTGGCATCACAGTTTGGAGGGAGTCAGTAAGGATTTGCTCAGGTCTTTGGCCTCACTGGCTGTTCTTACTCGCTCGTAGCCCAGGACAGACATGGCCTGGTGGCAGTAGTCCTCCACTTGTTTGATCTGCTGGATGCTCAGGAGCGTCCTCCAAGCGCTGGCGGCCTGCGTGGCGTTCCTGGACGACACAATGAACGGTTTTGAGGAGGAGTTTGTGCCGTTGGTCATGTTGAGGGCAAAAGACTCAATGTCGTGGTTGGCACTAAGATTAACAAAGCGGTAAACATGGCGAAGGACCTTGACTGGATTTTCCACCAGGTCCTCGTAACGGACAGCCAGGTACTTCCCCTTCAGCCAGCCGGGCGGGTTCAGCGCCGTCCTCAAGCTCCTGTGGGTCCTGTCACAAATCACCTCCATAGCTCCGATCGAGTGGTAGTCCGCCCCGTCCTTTTTGCTCATTTTATGCCCGGCGTCCACGAACGGTATCCGCCTGAGCTTGGGGTCCCGGCTCCTGACCACCTGCAGGTTCTCCCGGATCAAGCCGTGCCTGGACTTGATCCTGGAATTGGCCACGGCCCTCGGGTCCCTGACCAGGTGGATCACCTTCAGGTCCAGCGAGGGGTCTTCCATCAAAGGGGCCAAAACGTTGACGTCCAGGATACGCACCCCCTTGATGACGATGGTGTTGTACTTCAAGCATTCGTCCTCCAGCAGCCGCAGACTCTGCGGCGGGCACTTCTTGCACACCTTGTCGTCCACCAGGCCCACCACCTCCTTCCTGTAGGCGGAGCAGAGTGGGTAGGAGCAGATCACTTTGTTGAGGGTGGCCCCGAACAGGCCGAGCGAGGTGAAGTTTTTGCCCCCGGGGCTGTTGTAAAGCTGAAACACGGAGAGGTCGCATCGATACAGGGAGCTCAGCATGTCCCGGGCCGCCCCCTGCAGGGACACGGCGTCGCCGGGGTACAGCTTCTGCCAGATGTGCCACATGGGCTCGTAAAGGAAGAACACCTCCGGGTTCTGGTTGAAGAGCTCGCCGAAGAAGGACGAGCCCGACCTCCAGGTGGTCAGGACGTAGACCAGCTGCCTCTTCTTGGCCAGCGAGGGCCTGTAGAGGAAGCGGATGTCCGAGCGGCCCTGGTAGGTGGTGCTGCGCGTCTGGTGGCTGCACTGCTGGGGCTCCTTGCTCCACCTGTAGTTGGCCAAGTTGAGCATGGTCAGGAGCAGCAGCAGAAAATAGGCGATGAACAGAATAATCCTCTTCCTCCTTAGCACTTTCATCACGATCCCTGGCTGGCCGATTATCTTGGCGTGGTTCTTGTAGGTTTTGAGTTTCCTCCCATAGTCGCCTTCTGTCTCTCGGGGGGCAGCCGGTTTGAGGGGCTGGTACTGTTTGCCTCTCATGGGCAGCAGCAGACAGGGAGAGTGGCCTAGCACCACTCCACGTCGGGGTAGACCCCAATGCAGCAGCAGCAGCCTGAGGAATGACGTCCTGGTGCAGAGTGGCCTACATCAGTGCATGAACAAAATCGGACGTAAAGCACTCCCCTTGGTTAGGTAACAGTCATGCAAGCCTCATCACAGTACCAGCCCCCCAAACGGTGCCCTTACTGCACTGCGCCATCCCGCACGAAGACCCCCAAAACTGACAAAACACACATCCTCCTGCAGAGATGCTTCAAAAAATACCGTTTATCAGTTGATCACACACCAGAAGCAGGACGTCTGGACGCAGCTCGCACCGATGCCAAACCGCAGAAAACACAAGGAGTTCAAAACAAAGACAAGGATCCGGTCCGGGGCTCGTTTTAGACCCTAAAACGGTCGGAAAGGTGGTCCCCAGCTCCTCCGCTGCCCCTCACCCGGAGCTCCGCTGCCCTGATGCTCCGGACTGTTTTCAAACTACTGGGCGGAACTGATTCTGCCTTTTTCTCCCTCTCCGCATAGACCCGCCCTCTCTCGCTTCCTATTGGTTCGTTCTGGGGTCTGATGTCACAGACGGACCTCCTATTGGCTGCTTGCCACGTCCATCAAATCCCTTCTCTCTTTGTCAGCAGCTGATGCTGGAAGAAAGATGTTTTCTTATTGTTAGTATTGTTGTTTTTAAAACTGAACTGAATTAAAACAACAGAAATATATGGAGAGTGAACATAAACGCGTGGAGAAAATCTACTCGCTTCAAGGTCGTATCCGTGGTAAAAAAAAAAAAAAAAGAGGAATAAAAGACTCAATGTACAACAAAGACTATTGAAGGCTATATAAATAAAAACATCATATTTATAAAGATTGAACGATATGGGCAAAATATTAGTATTTCGATTACAAAACTCTGATACCTTTTACTGTAGTAACAATTAAAATAGTAATTAGTAATTAAATGTTAATATTAAAGGTCCCATATTAGGGCCCATTATCTGGAGTTTAAAAACTGTGGAATTATTCGATGGTCACTCATTCTTTCATACAGTTCGCATATGGAAGCTAAGCTGCAAAAATTAAGCCCGTTTTCAAATCATGGTTTATTTGTGATGTCACAAAACCTACACAATTACATATAGGTCTTTTGAACAAGCTATAAAATCATCAATGTCACACAAAAGCCTTAAATGCACCGTAACAAAAACAGTGCGGTTTCAAGGGATATGCAGGAAAATAAATGAATTATGAATTATGAGTAATGTTTTTGGTACAAAATCATTTTGCAACAATAATAATAAAACTGTAATAACTCTCACTGTCCTGAAACTTGAATGTGTCCTCATATCGTCAGGCGCTTGTAGTAGTAGTGATACTACTAACACAATACTACTACTACTAATAATAATAATGATAATAATGATAATAATTTGTCCTGATATTCTATCAAAATGAGCTCAGTGCAGACTGAATGGTAAGAAATGGGGCTGGAGTCTGTATTTGATATTTGTATTTGTTAGTAGTTCTACGTAGCCTTTATGAAGCTTAACAGCAAAGTTAAAGGTGAACACTACATTGCATATCACTCACATGTCGGAATCAGTATTTAACCTGCAGCAAAGAACAACAAACAGCCTGAAAGCCACTGAATCTCATTAAACCCACATTTTCATTAGTACATATTATACTGTATAATTTACATTATGAAAACACATGCAGTTGAAAAAAAAACATGATAAAATGTAGCAGAATAATGTATTAACCTTTAGTTACACCACAGCTCAATATGAACTTCTTTCTATGCATTTAACCCATTCACTAACAGTGTGGACGGTACCTTGCTGGTCACACTAGCAGTTGGGATTCGAACCCACAACATTCTGATGGCAGGGCCAAACACTGAACCACTTGGCCATCCAGCTGGCTATTACGTATTTGTTATATCAGTGCTACCTTACCATTCATTCATTCATTCGTTCGTTCATTCGTTCGTTCATTCGTTCGTTCGTTCGTTCGTTCGTTCAGTTCTTTATTATCTAATCTAATCTACAGACCAGTCTGATGAGGCCTTATTGTTGAAGGAGGAACTTTGATAGAGGAGAACTCAGACCTGTTGTTTTGGGCTGCCATCTACTGGTCGGATGCAGTACTGCATGTGCGAGTATTTTTCTCTCCAATTCTATTTGGAGTAGATGAATATATAGTTTTATAAACTTCAGTAAAAACGTTCCTCTTCTTTAAGGCCTTAATTGAACATAATCAAACCTGTAGGAGTGTGAGACGTGGGGGCGAGAAACACATGTTCCTCCAGAGGTTTGGAATATCATGTGATGTTGGCGCTTCATCACCTTAATTTAAAGCACATTCAGCAAAGAAACATGAAGTGCGGACACAAACTTGGATAGAAATGTTAATTTTAGCCGTTTTCTGGGGGTTTAAGTTGCTGGTCAAACCGGTGTCAATTTGTAAATGTGAAGTTTAATTTACACAGAACATTTTATAGTAGACTGAAGAAGGTAGTACCTCAGTGTGGCTATGTTCACCACTGCCAACATTGATGTCTATTAAGACCCACTGGATTCAAGTCCCTCTGCATTTGCTGAGGTTTAACATTATATTGTCCCTGAAGTGATGCTCCACACTCAGCTCAAACTCAGACTGATAACTGAGAATAGACTGATCATTTAAATTAGATGGATTGAAATCATACTACAGTGACGAAAGAACTCATCACAGACTGATGATTGAAGACATACCGGTAATTAAAATAACTGAGAATAGACTGATTTACAGCAGCGAGACCAGCGATGCTTTCCGGTTTGGAGATGGTGCCAATGAGGAAAAGACAGGAGGCAGAACCGGAGGCTGCAGAGCTCGAGATGTTGAGGGTCTCTTTGGGAGTGAGGAGGACGGAGAGGATCAGGAATGAGGACATCAGAGCAGGGGCATAGCAGCCAATTTAAAAGTGTGGGGGGGACAGTGTGGTGATGTGACCCAAGGGTGTTCATACAGTATAATAAATTCTAAATAAAAGGACAATGGGGCATTTTACAGCACCACAGTGGCAATCTGAGGAACATGCAGGATAATGAACCTATTTCTGTGAAATCATACTCATAAAAATACACAAATAAAATACTGCAGGACACAGGACTGTGGAAATCTATACTTTAATTTTTATGAAGTAGAAAATTATATGAAAAAG
>JBBPDC010000007.1:555268-568646 GCA_037974485.1 Hemigrammopetersius urotaenia | reverse complement strand
GAGACCAGTTGGAGGTGAAACACTACTAGAAGCTCCTCAAAGCTCATTATTGGCGTTTAGTTTAAGAGAGAAGCAGAATTTATTTGGAAATGAGGAGAAATACTGTCAGCAGTTCTTAAAAATGAAGGTAAAGCTGCTCAGTTCAGTACCAGCAGCTAGAAAGGAGAGAACCTGAACATTTTTGCAGTGCTCTCATCGTTTTCCCTGACCTGCACACATACATATAAATAAACCATGCAAACTCAAAAAACCTCTGTATTTATAAGTGGCTCTTTGCATTATTAAGAGGATGCAGTATGTGGTTCTGCAGAGAATCGTCTAAAAGTGCTTATATATGATTATAGAGCACAAAATGGGTTCTTATTGGCAAAAGCCCTTTTTGGATAATATACAGAATAATTATTTCTGTACAGTTTGTGGACTAGGAATATTTTTAAAGGCACAATATGTCGGATGCATTTATGGCTCAAGAGTTGTTTATTATAATTGATCTGATCTTGGAATTACAGTCAATCATTTTGATGATGATGATACAGTGCCATATGTCAAGCTTGCAAAAGCCAGTGCTGCATACACACACACACACACGCACACACACGCACATGCAGGAAAATGCAATACTTATGCTTTAGCGCAGCTTCTAACACACACAGCTCTAGAAGTCTTCTCCACAATGTAAAATATGCACAAACAATAATGTATAGTTTTTATATTAACTATTGTCTAATTTAGTTTGTATACTGATTGTATATTGTCTATAAAATCAATGATCAGTCTTTAATCTGTCTTTGACCCGTTCTAAGCACATGCACTTCATATAACCTTCATACAACCTTCATAGCAGGATTCAACAATCTCCGGCACATACAGGGTTATACAAGTACAACATGTAGTGAAACGAGGCCCTACATCGAGTCCTAAGATCATCAAATTATACAGAGAAATGTGGAAATGTAATGGTTTAGTGGCTGAATGGCGTTGGCGGCGCTGCTCACCCGGTGAGAAAATGCCGTCCCCCCGGCCATCTTCCCAACCAATGATCTCCCTCATCTTCTTCAGAGTGACATATTCCAGCAGGACAAACACAGGAGCCACCTCATAGGTGAACCTGGCCGTCAGGAGAGATCACACGACCCGATCACAGGCAGCCGGATCCGGAATAACAGGGTCAGGGAAGAAAAATAAATCACGTCACCTTGAGTATTTCAGAGTGATTATGTCTGAGGGGTTCTGAGGTTTTACAGCAGTCTGTCAGGGAGATGGAACATGCTTATGGATGTAAAGCAGGAGATGAAGCGTTTACCTCAGAAAACACACAGATATTATATAACGTATACTGTGTATATTCATGTATAATGTAAACGTCCAGAAAAGCATTCATGAACCGAACCGTGACATCTGTGTACCGTTACACCCCTGATAGGTTTGTGTGTGTATTTCTGTGCACAAGCCCATGAAAGATCATTGGGACTTACTGTTAAAAATGCTGTTCCATAAAACTGCAATTAGTTTTTTAATTAAACAATTAAAAATGAGGAATTAAACAGTAAACCACTGCATATTTATAACAGAATCTGAGCTGATTTCAGATGCATTGAAATTATTCTCCACATACATCCAATAATAAAAGCCCTTTTGAAGAAGAATCAGTTAAATCATAATCTCCCCAAACATGGGAACATTCGGATGAGCTTCAATGAATGCGAATTTTAATGCTGCTCTAATTTTCTCCCCCTGAATGCTCTAGATAACGGGGCGGCGGAGGGTGGGCAGCGGCCACCATTCATCCCACCCCTATTCAATTTGCCGCTATCAGCGAGCGCAGAGAGAGGGATGGGACAGGAAACGGAAATGACCGCCACTCTCTTTGTGTGGGAGTTTTTTTTTGGATAAAACAAGCTGCACTCACATATTAGTATTGGCAGTCGACGTCAGCCAATCTGCAGCCAGGCCAACCATGTCTAATCCGGTGGAGAGCTGATTGAAGTACCTGGGGTGTGCTATAAATAGACAGAATAATGAGAGAGAGGGGAGGGAAAGCAGAGACATTAATGAATCTACTGACACTCCTGAGCTTATGTCTGATTTCTGTTGGTGGTGGGATGAAGGTCAGTGAGGTCAAACTGCTGCAAGGACTATCAAAAACAAAACAACATCAGAATCACAATCAGAAAATCAGGAAATTACTAATGTCACGACTGCACAGACACACAGACACACAGAGACAAGAATATAAAATATAAAGTCTACATACATCCAATAAAAATCGACTATGAAATATACTACACAATATACACAAATGCTGAATACAGATGTTAGGGAGTCACCAAGCAGAAATCATTAACAAAACACTGTAATATTATCCACAGACACACAGAGACAAAGAGGCAAGAACAGAATAAGATATAACGTCTAAATAAATCCAGTAAATCCAGCAGAAAATACTCGATATCAAATACACTACACCATGAACACAATTCTACTATAGATGAGCATAAGCAAGCATTCTGATATCATTAACAAAACGCTATTGTATTATATCCTAATAATTGTATTATAATTGACATTATTATGGCTTCATATTCCCTATTTATTTTAGTGAGATCTCGTTTAAAATGTGTTCCATACAGCAAAAACTGTATCCATCCGCCGCTCACATTAAAAACGCGCACTGACCGATCGACAAAGGAGGAGAAATAGTCTAAACCACGGCGCATAAAGGACCCGTTTTAATTCAGCAATATACGCTATAAAATATAGGTTAGAGAGAAGATATAGTGACTTCAAATCTGGTACTAATAACCGAAATAATAAGAACAGCAACAACAACACCAATAATAATTATAATAATTCGGTATGCTCGGTGTTCAAAAATAAAATACTATAAAATAAGATAACCCTGCACTGTTCCATCAGCAAAGTGGAGAGAACGAAAGAAGCAGCATAACCGATAAATCATAGAATAAAAGCTATATTCATTATATACATGGTGAACTTTTTATATTATTCTGTTGTGCTGAATAGTTTTTATTCTACTTCAACGTTCGTACATATATATACACACACACACACACACACACGCACACAGACACCCACGCACGCACACACATATATACATACACATATAGACCAAATAAATAATGAAACCAGGTGAAAGCAGCGTCCCACCTGTCTTGATGGCGTATTTTAACGTTGCTCTGCAGCTGATGAGGATGTCGTCTAGAGTCTCGGGCTCGTCCGAGAGCTCCCAGTTGTTCCTTTGCAGCAGCTCGTTCGGGTAGTGGAAATCAATCACTTTGGTGGATCGATCGAAAGACTCCACGATGTAGGCCAGCAAGATATCCACCACCTCCTGCAGGAAGTTCAGAGTCTTCATGTCCCCGTCCAGCGCGGGCAGGAGGTCTACAGGGCGGGAACAGCGCGATAATTAAAAAAAGTAAAAAAAAAAAAAAAACCTATTTTTGGGCGTTAATGTAGGAAAAAAATAGCTGAAGGGCGACAGTGCTTTAAACAATGAATGCAGTAATTAAAACTCAAGTCAATAAAATATAAGTAGGCCTACATCCACAAAATAAATAGAACAATAAATAAATACATTCATACATTAATTTAAAAATAATATATAGGCTCACGCGTCACGGAAATTAATTTCGTATTAAAAAACAAAGCCCTTGGGCTGTATGAAAATGAAAATGGTGCATGTCCAGTAATATGGATTATTTTTAGACAGCGGGTTATGTTTTAAATAAATAAACATGCCTTTGCACAAATAAATAAATCTCATTTTGTATTTTGTATTATGCATTTGATTAATGAAAAATGAATGCGTGTATTTTTCCTGATCTGTTTTAGAGATGGATTTGGTGTGTTAACCTGTTTAGTGTGTTTTTTGTGTATTTTTGTTAGTGAAGGTGTGTTTACCTGTTGAGTAGAGGTGTGAGAAGCCCACAGTTTGTTTGGAGCAGTTGCAAGGCTTCTCCTCGCAGCTGCAGCCTTCAGCCAGAGCCCCCACCTGTCCTACCGCGGGGGGGTCCGCAGCCTTCTCCATCTCCCCCACGTTCAGCAGAGCTAAACATCCACATTCACACTTTCTTTTAGTTTCACTTCGTCACTCCTTATCATTATCACTTTTATTATTTTTATCATCCGCTTCTGTGTCTAGGCCTCGCTTTTATCACTGTGCACAGTTTAAGAGCCTTTGTTTTATTCCATAGGAACAATCAAGAAAATACTCCTTCAGACCAATTTATCGGCTTAAGGGTATAAAATAAACCTTAAATTCTAAATAAATAAGAAGAACTCACCACATAATTTCGAGCCGATGCCTCCTGTGAATTTCTGGGCCGCCGCTTGGCACCATGCCCTTGCTGGGGTGAACGAAAAATAAAGACAAATTAATATTTTAAAAAGGATGTTTTTATACTATTCATTTTAGCTCAAGATATCAATTATAATTGAATTTTAATTGTCCCTTTATTATAACGAGACACGAGATTTCGGGAATTTAAAAAGCCTCGAGCGCGTAATTGTTTTTGCCTCGAAATGGGTAAAAAAATGTTTTAAATTACATTAATGGTACATTTCGAGTTATAAGTGGTGTCGGAGAAGCTTGAGCGGCTGTGTTTTTGTTTTTGGCCATTTTACTCACGCGTGCTGCTGGCGCTGTTGTTGTCTCCAGGGTTTTGGGCACCCAGAGACCAGAAGCCGTGCGATGCCATGGTACAAACAGACACAAACGAAGCTCTTTGCAGCTAGGAGAAGTGAACAGAGCCCATCCAGGGGTGCGGAAGGGTGGGGGAAGGAGAAATGAAGGGGGGAAAGAGGGGAGAGAAGGGGGAGAGGTGCTGCCGAGCTCCCTTCAGGTCCTCCTTGGATGCCGCTGGAGATGCTGATGATGCTGCTGGTGCTGGTTCTGATGCAGAGCCTGGTAGCGCCTGCGCGCACCGGTGCCACTTTACGCAGGCGATTCACCGTCGTGCATGCGCCGTTTTGGCGCTACCGCCTCGCACTGCATGATCCCGGACACCTCCGCACCCACTCTGGCGCAACAAGGTAGGACGTGTGTACGAATTTAGCACGTTTTTTTTCTTTCACCAGGTCCTCTCGTAATCCAACATGCATACACACCCACTCACACACAAACACACGCTCACAAGAAAAAAAATGTAAAAAGAAAAAAGAAAAAAAAAGAAAAAAAAGAATAGGACGGGTCTTTAAAACGCCATGCGCAGCAGTGAAAACGGTCCGTGTGCACCCGTGCACTTGCGCTTTAACCCAGATTCACCCGCAGAAATTCCAGCGTGATTAGCTTCGTGACGCGGCGCTCTCTGCGTAGCGCGAGTCGTGACGGGGGTTTTGGCCCCTCCTGTGGAGAGGAGAGCGGCGGGGGGAGCTTCGCTTGCATCTGTAAGAAAATTGGGCTCAAGCTGTCAAAAAAATGTATGTATTTATTTATTTCCGGGGGGGGGGGGGGGAACACGCAAATCCTTTCTTTTGGTGGAAAAAGAGGCGCGCGTTACGCAAACCTTCCTCACTCCCCGTGACTCACGTTGTTGGGTTTTAAGGATCTGCAGACATGCGGCTGTTTCTGCGACAGGCTCATGAAAACTGGACAAATACCTCGATCCCACACTACACCACACTACAAATATATTTATAATGTCTTCATATTTTGCTACCAGAGATCCAGACTTCCTTGTATTTTTATGTGGAACAGTTCTCCAGGCTTCCTGAATTACTCTCGTTTTCAGTCCAATCCCTGAACCCTCATTTAATCGCTTCAATATATTCAATATATACGTCAAAGATGAGACCGTCTGAAAGGAATAAAATAACATTTTTGCAACAAGGTGATGCAAGCGAAATAGGGTGGCTCAAGATTCTGACCCACGAAGGCATCGTCTCCATAAGACCTCTGATGGTCTGTGGTTTCTACTCCAATTTCCGTGAATTGTGAGGTGGGCCTTCATGGATCAGACATTTGAAATTTCTTTATCTGAACTCTTTGTGACGTCCCTCTAATCCCCATGGTGCAGGTAAAGGGACATTCGGCTGATTTGACTTAGTCATTAGTTACAGGGACAGTCCCCCAGAGGGTAAAATGTCTTGTTCGATGACACAATAGTAGAAATTGGGGGCAAGCATTTTACACACTAGGACACCCCCCCCCCCACCCCTTGCCTTGGAATTCTGCTCACAAACAGATGTCCTAACATTTCATTGCTCCGCCAATGACACCAAGCTGCTGAAACCATGATACTACCACCACCTTGTTTCACAGAGGAGGAAAAGTAGTTTTATTTCTCAAAATAATGTGTTCATCCACAAAACAGTGGCCTTCTAGCTGCTCTAACACTGGCCAATGTTGCTCAAAGGTGCCCTGGGTTCCTTCGCACCATTAAGGGACTGGGGAGCATAAAAATGGTCTTTAATTCCCTTAAATTGCACGTAATCTGCACATAATCAGTATGATGCATGTTAACAACTCAACAAACGTGTCGTGAACATCCGACTTTTATGGATCACTGTTCTTTAAATGAAACCCAATCGCTAACCTGAGGACTCCTGAATGTAATTTATAATTCAAAATTAACTTCTAATCGTAGAGAAGCCTCTCACTGATATGCAATACTTGCCTCAGTAAACACTTTCAAGCCCCATTGTTTAGAATATAGACAGATAATCACGATTAAAGGAGGTAGATGAAAAAGGACAAATGTGCATAAATGGCTGAGGAAAGGTAATAGATCCATGGCCTACAACGGATCACAGTTTTGAAGATCTGAGTGACTTTGAAAGAGGCATGTATTATAAGAACGTCAGTTACGAAGACTGCTCAACTGGTCAATGTTTCCTTTAGAACAATGACTAGAGTGAGTTCTGCAGTCAGATCTGTGGGAAAGACAGTAAATAAGATCAGACATTATGGTGTAAAGTGAACATTTAGTGAAGAGCAGCTAATTCTCAGGTGACTGTTCTTCTTCCTCAGGAGGAGCAGCTGTTCTTCAGTTGACTAAAATGTTGTGATCAGACTGTGTTTATAAAAATAGCCCTTCCACATACCCAAGGGGAGAGAGATACTGAGGTTGGTCTGCAGTGATGATGGGCAGATGGTCCAGGGTGCTGCTCCCTCCTGGTCCTGGGGTTCCTTCACCCTGGAGAGCTCACAACCAGCACACACTCGATTCTTATATGTAGATGCTCTGAAAGCCTTTCTCTTACCTCCACCAGTTGCCTTTAGTTTACAGCTAAACTCTGCAGGGTGGTAGATCTCCAGGATCACAATTCAGCATCTTTTGAGCAGAACTTTAAGTAGTTCCTCTGACCTTCTAGAACCAGAGATTTCTGTACATGCTGAGGTGCTCGGCAGAATGTTAACTGCTATTGTCTCACTAATAACTGATACTGTATCATGCAATACACTTGTTTCCCCAGTTACCTGCATTTATACAGCGATATGCTGGCTTCTGCACAATTATGGCACCTTTTAAATTTAAATAATGCAATATTTAATATGCAGCTTTCCAGCATAATTTCCCCTCACAATGCCTCTGAATGTTGTTTATTAGCCCAGTTCTTCTAATCTTAATAAGTTAAGCTGTGGACTGGAAGAGACAGCTCCAGAGCTGCTGGCTTTTCACTGTGACTGATGGGCTGCACTGGCTCCCATTGTAGTTTCAAATGAAACACACTGGCCTGTTTAGATAAGGAAATAACAGAATGCAGTGGTTAAGTATGATGATAATGAAATCTCCTTTGCCAGAAGAGCATTAACTGAAAGGTGCTTTCAGCAAAACAGGATCTAATCAGACATTAAGTAGCAAAGGCAACTTAAGCTTGTTCTGAAAAATCAACGTCAAAAAAGTAAATTGGAGAAATGATGAAGACAATTAAGGACGACTCTGTCAGAAAAACAACAAACAGAGACATGTGAAAGGTGTAGAAGCACACATTTTAGTTCCCATTATGTCTCCTCAAATGAGAGCAATAAACTCCATCAATATAACTGGACCATATATACAATGTAGCAACATTTAGCAAATAACGGATCCAGTTACAGCATATTACAGCATATTTACAGTTCTGTCATAATTATTGTTACTTTTTACTTTGTAAACATTCTGGTAATTTACATTGTGAAAAAATGAGCAGAGCTGCAAACGATGACACAGCACATAACAGAGGGGCGAGAATCCACACGGATCAATCAGCACAGCAGAGTCCGGCCGTCCGGCTTGTGCCTCTGGTTGTAATCAACATTGGTTCACATGTAGTTCAGCAGTTGTGTAAGAGATTATTAACCCTTAGAACACAAGCGGCATGGATACAGGATGTCATACAGCAAAACAACTCCTTATATGGAAGTTCCTCTGGTTTGTGTAGGTGCTGAGGTGTCAGACATCATGCTGTTTGGTGTTCCTGGGAGAACTTTCAGAATAGTCTCCGCCCACAAGTGGGTGGGGAAAACCCACAGAGGGAGGGGCCAAGCGCCAAGAGAAAGAGCAGCAAACGGCGAGCGTGAAGGAGAACAAACACTGGTTCTAAGACTGTTTTACACTGTTCTAAAGGTTAAGATTTTTTTTCTCCATTTAAATGTGTTCTTCTTCACCCAGAGAGCAGTACAGCCCACGGGTAAAACTCAAGCTGGCGACTCAGAATGGACCTGGACGGCAGCACATTAAATACACAATAATTATTAGAACTCACATAAATAGGTTAGCATCTCGATTCTCAGACGCTTGGCTCGTGTAGGTTGATAAAGACAGCTCCGTCGGCTTTCGTGCTCGGCATTATGGCTGAAGTCTTCCTTTAATAACCTTTAATAAAGGTGTTTAACACACTACAGTATTTACCAAATGTGTATAAAGCAACAGGCTCGTGGCCTGAGAGGCTAGTACTGCTTGATAAGCCGCCTTCTTTGGGAGGTCTTTCTCAGCAGTTTCCTGTAGTCGTAAGGGTTGTCCTCGTTTTGACTCTCTGTAGAGGGCATTCTGGGAACAGAGCGCCTGTGGACAGAGAAGAGCAGATAAAGCTCAACTTGGTTAGCAGAATGTAAGCAGAGGACAAGCAGCTAGAGCAGGGAGACTGTGTGTGTGTGTGTGTGTGTGTGTGTGTGTGTGTGTGTGTGTGTGTGTGTGTGTGTGTCTCACATGTGTGTATATCTATCTCTATCCTTGTTCACATTCATCACTGTCTGGATATTTCATACAGCATCACAGACTGACTGGCCACTTTATCAGAAACCCCTTCC
The DNA here is from genome assembly GCA_037974485.1 of Hemigrammopetersius urotaenia. Taxonomy (NCBI): domain Eukaryota; kingdom Metazoa; phylum Chordata; class Actinopteri; order Characiformes; family Alestidae; genus Hemigrammopetersius; species Hemigrammopetersius urotaenia. Next base: position 559,396 of record JBBPDC010000007.1, on the reverse strand, counting down.
CTTTAGCTCCACCACACTGATGTACATTTAGAGATTGTGGCCCGTGTTATTCACACTCAAGTCCCTTATTACAAATTATAATATTTTTGTAATATTGCCATTATGGCCAGGACTGTGTGTACTAGCAATTGCATGAATTAATATTCAAGGTTCAAACAAGAAATCTGTTACAAAACTATGAAAATATTTATCAAACAATTCACAATATTTACATTTATGGCATTTATCAGACGCTGCCTACAGGGGGCAGTCTCCCTGGAGCAACCTGGGGTTAAGGGTCTTGCTCAGGAACCCAGTGGTGGTGCAGGTAGGATTCGAACCCATGACCGAACCCACTACGCTACACTCTGTTTGTAAAAGTAGTTGATATTGTGTGACTCCATCAGCAGCTCCTTTAATTTAATGAAGGATGATTCTGATGAAACTACAGTAATACTGAACTTCCACTAGAACTCACTGATATACACATCACTGTTTACTGCAGGATGATATTGTATCTATTCTTTTTAGTTTTATTCAGTATATTTAATAATATTAATAAACCTGCACTGCTCATATTATTTTCCCAGGTGCCTTTTGCACAGTACTGTAAAAATGGACATAAGGACACGACGTTTTGTCTCGACAGTGATGATATGCTGTCCTCACCTATTCTCTTTTGGGGGTTTTGGGGTGTCAGACTTCGGGACGTCGGACAGGGGTCGCTCAGTGGACTGTTTCCTGTCAGCAGGGCTTTTCTGCTCACTGGACCTTTGGGTCTCGCTGGGAAGGCAGCTTGTGGACTTGCTGCTGTTCAGACCTTGGTAGTATTGGTCATCAATGTCCAGCAGCTTCTTAGGACTGGTGAACAGAGAGAGAAGACGCTACAGTCATCACAGGATCATTGTATAAAAGTGTTCAACCAACACAAAAGGTCGCATGAGACCCCGCTGCTAACCGACCTACACTGGAAACCCATGGAGTCACTAACTTGCCTTCAGATCTGGGTCAGCACCCAGCCTTAGTCCCATCGTTCAGGTTTAAGGTCCTACTCATTCTCTACACACAAGGTAAACCAAACTGATCTCATTCTGGTTCCCTGCTGGTGGAGAATCCCTCTCTATCATCAAAAACCTCCTGAAGACTTGTCTGTTCAGAGAGCATTTCATCTCCTATCTATCGTCTTGCACTGCTCTCTATATACAGATCTAACTCAGAGAACTCTCCTCTGGTTCTCCCATTGTCCTGAAATTCTCCCATGTGTCCCCATATTATAAGCCGCTTTACGTCTGACAAAGGAATGTAATGTCATGTAAAAGCTGGAGAACTTTTCCTGCTATAATATTAGTGGAGAGCATTTGCAGAACTCAATAAAAGACACACTGCCTGCAATTCTGAGCCAAATGTGTTAACGGGGCTGAAGTCCAGGACACACATAAAACCTATTACAGCTATAGAGTGAGCAATGAACTGGGGCTCATTACACAGTGGTGAGTTGCATCCACTGCTAACTGGCCCAGTTCTTTATGCTCAGAGGTCTTTGAGATGATTCAGGGGCAGCGATGCACTCAAGTAGGAATTGCTTTTCCAGTGAGCTCCTCTTGGTCTCGGGAGTTACGTAATAAAAATAGTGCTCTATGTGTCGGGCAAGCCTCGCTGCTCAAGGCTTCTCAGTCAGTTCCAAAGGTCTTATATCACCCAGCTCCTCTGTATCAAACAGAGTGTCTTCCTCTCTCTCTCTCTCGGTGCTGCCAGAGATGCTACATGATGATGCTCAGGTCGAGAGAAGAGTACATTTATTTTCTTGCTTTTTCTCCCACTACTCTCTCGGATAAACTCTGCTGTCCACCTTCATTGCGAGCAACTCTGGAGGTCATCTTTTCTCACCGAAGCTATTAGACATCCTTCTCTTTCTCCCTCCTTCTCTGCAACCAGCCCTTCCTTCAGGCAGTGAGACGAAGTTGCCGTCAGCTTTCTTGCTCTTTGTTATGTAAACTGCCGCTGTCCATCTCTAACTGTGTACACAAGTCTTATGAAACCGTGCCACACTGCTAACAAATCATTTTCCATAGTAAATATGGCAACACGAGCCGCTCGACGGCAGGGCTAAAAGCAAGCCTCAGCCAGGCTGACTGTATCACTGCTTTCTGATTGGTCAAAATGTTGTCATGACAACAGACAGACTTAGAAAAGGCCATTATTTTTACTGTCCATGCAACAACGAGGAAACAAACTAACATCTGAGAAGTTAATGATGTTCGGTCTGTTTGGGCTGAAGATCAGTTTCAGAGTTTTTAATTCAGAATTATGTTTTCATCGCAATTCTAAAGAATAAAGAACAAGACAATAAAAATAAAAGACTACAATAACAAAAACAGCTCTAACAGAAGTCACTACAGTGTGTTTTAGGTACAGCACAGTTTCTGTAAACCAATAGAAAAGCATCTTTAGACCTGGTGAACCCCCGTTCCCCCCATTTTGCGTTTTCTTCTCTCAATACACATAACACAGAAAATGAAGATCATTAAATGACCTGAATCAGGTGAACAAGATGTCACCCTAACTGGATTGGGACCCTCTGAGCTGCACAATATAATGTTCCTAATCACAAAATCAGCCTTTGCAATACCGCTATTGTGAAAGTGTACATTCTCCAAATACCGCAGTACAAACGACTCTCACTCTGTGAGGGGGTTGTGATGTGCTGGTTTCTGTACTGCAACACAGTACTGTCCTACTGCCATAATTCCTACACTTTTGTATTGTTTATTCATTACAAAAACCTAAGACCATCCTGCCTCCCCCTCATAATCTAACAGAACTTCATTAGAAAGTATGTGAATTAGTTTGTGTTAATAAGGATCAGACCATTTTCTTCTCCAAACTACTGTTCAAACACGTGTTGGTGCTCTTTTGGTGACCTTAGGCTTTATTCATAAAATAGCACTATTTGTAAATCATATTAATAATAGTCTGAACATTATTTTACTGTTTGTTTAATTATTATAACGTTATAAATATCATCACAAATAATGACGTGTGACATAGTTTCCTTCACAATAAACCAGTTTTGTCAGTATTCCACACCGCAGACTGGAATTCGCCTCCATCTGAAACACGAAGTGTCAAAGTCTATAAATCTATAAATCTATAAATCTATAAATCTATAAATCTATAAATCTATAAATGTGAATGTATTGTGAAGCCCTAAAGAAAACAGGCTCATTAAAATACTCTGCAAGACAAAGGCTGTGTTGTGTTCAGTGTTCTCTGCTAACGCTGCTTTGGGGAAAAGCTTTATTTTACGCTTAATATTTTAATTCTGTTCCTGTAAAGCACATTGAATGGCCTTGTGTGTGTAAATTTGACTCTCCTTCCCTCCATTACGGTTTGCTTCTGTTGGACTGTGACTGTGACCGTCCTGCAAGCGTGACCTGCCTACTTTGGCTAGTCGACACATAGCACACGCGTTTATTCACCTCTGCTTGCGCGGCCTCTTCTTGTCGTCCTGGACGGAGCGCTGTGGGAACAGAAGACACCGTTAGTGTGAAGCAGAAAGCTTGCTGTGTCTCACAGTACATTACAGACCGAAAGTGTGAGCTCACATGGATGAGGGTGTAGTAAGTGGAGTCTTCCGGCGTGTTGAGCGTCTTTGGTTTCTGGGTTCGGCGGGGCGTCCGCGTCAGCTTAGAATCAACTGTAGGACAAAATTCATGGACCATGAAACGCGGTTCTCAGAGGTCAGTCTATTTTTGACATACACTGTACAGTGCAAAAGTCTTGAGTCCCCGTTATTTCTTGATATTTTGCTCTGAATCACCTTGTTGGTGCAAAAGATACTATTTTATGCCTTTGAAACTATCTTTTCCGTGTCATACTGAGTAGATGAACTTAAAGAAATCGAAGCTAGTGTTTTGTTGCGACAGGCTGAAGATAAATGTTAAGCCTGAATATTCATTTGTCATTCTATTCTGTAGAGTTTCTTCTAGAATCTTGGTGCTGATTTCGGTGGTAACATTTATTTTCATGAATCTTCAAGGGTTTAGTTAGAAACGTCATTTTGAAACGCTCTTCTGTTCTACTGATAACTTTCTGCAGATTAATCTGGTGTGTGTTTGTTGTACATGTAGGTAACAGGGTTGAACTCTC
>JBBPDC010000007.1:519440-530361 GCA_037974485.1 Hemigrammopetersius urotaenia | reverse complement strand
ACGCTAAGCGAGTCACCATCATGCCTAAAGATATTCAGCTGGCCCGCCGTATCCGCGGAGAGCGCGCTTAAACTGACCGCGCTAAAGGGCCCCAGTGTGGAACGCCCACCCTGAGGAGAACACAATCCACTGTCTGCTTTAAAAAAAAAAGACTTAAAACATTTCTATGCAATAGAATTTACTCTTAAAAAGGATTATAATTGCTTTTTAATTTAATTAATCTATTCTTTAAATTACATTTTTATTTCTGGATAAACTCTGTAAAGTGACTTTGGGAGTTGTGAAAGGCGCTTATTAATAAAATCTATTATTATTATTATTGTTAATATTATTATTATTATTCAAGATTCTTTATTTGTCACATGCAGTCATACAAGTACAACACACATAATAATATTATTATTATTATTATGTCAGAGATATGTTATGAGCAATACTCAATTATCTACTAAACTAGGAGCCAGTGCAAGAGCCTGAGATCTGTACTGATGTGATCTCTTTTGGTTTCGGTTAGAACAGGGCTGAAGTCGCCTATGCTGTTCATTTCCACCAGTATTTCATTTTTTTGAGTGAGTACACTTCCACTGGAGTCAGCCTGAAGTCTGAGAGTAACACAGCTCTTGTTGAGTTCGGTATATTCCAGAAAACGAGGCTCTGCATAATCAGCTTCCCTCAAAGAGCCGTTAGTAATTGCTGTGTTGTGCCTCTGTAATCATCATTTATGCTTTTGCCCGCGCATCAGAGAGATTGCAGCGCTGACGCGAAATGAGGGGCTGGATCCATGATGCTATTCAGATCACGCTGCAGCTATGTTTTAAAAAGCTTCACTTTATAACCGACTCTAAGCTTCCTCTAAATAAAAACAGTTTAAATAAACGCTCTCCTCGGGACACATCTATTCGCGAGGATAAGGTGGGTGATACAGAAAAACTCCATTACAAAACTAAGAAAATGTTACGATGATCCATGTGTTGTCACGGGAATTCTTCAGACATCACAAAGACGTAGAAGCAGAGCCACAGCAGTTAAGTACAAGGAAGTGCGTCAACATAACTGCCTGCATTTGACCAAAGCAACCTCTAATTCGATACGCGAACACGCGCAAGATTCTGCAAGTGCGTCAGTACGAGTGTATAGACGTGTCCAGTGTGTCCGTATGTGCGTATTAACATGCCCTGAGTGTCAGCACGTGTGTTTGTATTGTGTACTTTTTATACGGTACTCTATCGTTTATTCTATTCTCTTTGCTGCTCCCACTCTAATAAAGATTTATCTGAAATACATCCAGTGCATCAGTACCGAGCAGAAGAAGAAAACTTTGTGTTATGGAAAGCCAGCTAAAACATTACACAAGTATCTAAAAATGTGTTATTTTTAGATTGACTGTAGAGCCACAGTGAGCTTGAAGCCACATGTTATCACTGCTCTGTGTCTAGTCGTCACATTTCAGTGTTTTTAAAAGTACTTGTTTTATTTACAAGAGTATTTCAGTGTAGTTAGTATTAGAAAGCTGTGCTTCTGTGTTCAGTGATCATTACATTAATTTGGCAGATGCTTTTTTTCCCAAAGTGACAAACAATTTGAGGAAATGTGAGAAGCTCTAAATCTTTATGCCAGAGTAGTGAAAGAAGAGAGGAGGAGAGGAGAGGAGATGCTGAACAGACTCCAGGAGGTTTTTGAAGCATCCATGTTGTGTTTAGAATGCAAAGCTATAGGCTCAATCTAAGAAAATGCACACTCTACCTTTAGACTTTAAAATGGTCCAGTAACTGACAGGTATAAATGCTCTGTGGATTACTGGAACATTCTGTAAACATCATTATTGGGCCATGTGTCAGTGTGTACTGATGCTCCTACAGAGCTGTGGATGAGGAGGTCGTTAGTAGGAGGGAGGGATCAGGTTCAGTTTTCCCTGAATGGTTTCAGCCGCACGCTCCGCACACTCACACGGCCTGGTGGACGACGCGGGACTTCTCCAGGAGGTATTCCGATATCTGAGCGCCCACCACTGTGCCCCCACACGTGAACTTCATTTCGAGATACTTCCCGAAGCGGCTGGAGTTGTCGTTGATGACGGTGCAGGCGTTACCGAAGGCCTCCACCAGGTTGTTCACCAGCAGGATCTTCTCCTGGAGGGTTCGGTTGTTTGCCTGCAAAAAAAAAGAAACGTGACGCCATTACGTTTAATAAACATATCTATATGAATACATAATTAAATGATGAACAAGATTTGCTGTAGTCAGAACAGTGCTATTTCACAAGCAGCTCTTTCACACAACTGTATCATTTTTTTTCATTAAAAATCGACACTTACTTGACATTTCTAAAACCTATATATTTATAAAACCTAGATTTTTACATAACTTAGCTTTAGGGATTTACACATACACAGTTACACAATTTATGTACAAGTTTTAACATCAGGAATCTGTTTACTGTAAAATAAGTACATTAACATTTATGGCATGCTTTTATCCAAAGCGACTTCCACTCCCTACCTACAGGGGGCAGTCTCTCTGGGGATTAAGGGTCTTGCTCAGGAACCCAGTGGTGGTATGCTGCAGGTAGGAATCGAACCCATGACCTCTTGGTCCACCACCCCCCCAAATCACCAAGTAGATACTCTCTGACTTAAATAACGACATTCTGTAAATGTTGCTGCACAATTTCTATTTATTCATCTATTTTAATTATTTCTATTACCCCATTCCAAATGTCTCTTTCATTCAGTTTCAATCGTTTGATAACTGTATAGCACAGTCTTGCATGTCGCCGCTGGGGCTCATTTCACTACGTTATTGTATAACAACGTATGTGAAAAATAAAGAATCTTGAAACTGCAAGCTACTGATTTAACGAAGTAGAAAGGTTTTATTAGCTACTCTGACGATCACTGACTCGTCGTTTAAAGGCTGCTGGCTGCCCACAAACAAAACAAAGGGAAATTTTTCCGCCAGACCTTGCCGAGCACCGTGAGCTGCTGGACCAGAAGATGGGCGCTCTCCGTCTTCCCTGCTCCGCTTTCTCCACTGATCACGATGCACTGTGGATGCGGAGGAGAGATTCAACAAAGGCATCAACCCAGTACAGAAACTCTGTTAAAGTACCTCGTGCGGAAACTAAGTTGCAAAAATAGCCTGTTTTGAATTCGCTGTTTGCGTGACACCCCTTAATGAGACATTTAAGGGCACATTAACATTAACATGCCTCTGAATAACAGCAGCCGTGGCTAATGCTCATGCTAACAGACTTGGGAGCTTCCAGCTTTTGTTCACTAATGAAGGTGTTGTTTGGTTCGACACTAGACTACATTTATTCCTCTCCAGAGAAAAGTACTGCCAATAAAATGGGATGGTCTGAAGCCAAGTATTTGCTAGAGGGGGCTGAACAACCCCTGCATTGACAATGGAACTGCTGGAGTGATGGAGCGACATCCAACATGAGCTGGAGTTGAGTTTGTTAGAAACCTTTATCGGTATCTGACCTCACGAATGTTCTTCTGGCTGAATGCAACAAAATCATCACAACAATGTTCCAGTATCTAGCCTAAAGCCTGTAAAGAAGAGTAGAGACTGTTGGGGGGGGTCAAACTTCCACTTAATATCCATGATTTTAGAAGAAACGCTGGATGAGCAGCGGACAGGCAGCGAAGAATGCGCACATTTTCTTCCTTCTTCGCTAGAGACACTAGAGGCACTTTGCCACAGCTATAGAGGAACTGTTCTGTACCTAAACTGTACTGCAAAAGTTACTGACACAGTTCTCTCCACAGTTTCTGGCCGGTCGTCCCAAAACCGCGTCCCTGGATTCGAACCGGCGGAGAGTTTTTCTGTCAGAGCCGCTTTTGTTATTGTGCTCTTCTATTATTTCTAGTCTTGTTTGAGTGTTGAATGTTCTCTCTGCGTTCTTTATCCGTGTGAAGAGAACCGAACCCAGAGAACGTGTTAGTGACGTCCTGGATCTCCTTCACGTTTCTCTCAGAGTTAAAGATAAATCTGTTGGAGTCGTAGAAACTCCCACCGAAATGTATCTTCAGCCCAGACAGAGAGTGGAGCTGGAGCTTCATCACTTCCCAGCGGTTAGATGGTGTCTCTGTTGTTGTTTTTTTTATTTTGTGTGGACAGTAAAAAACAATGGCCTCTTTCCAAGTCTGTCCGTTGCCATGACAACATTCTGACCAATCAGAAAGCAGTGATGCCATCAGCTTGGCTGAGGCCAACTTTAAGCCCTGCTGTTGAGCAGCTCAGACTATAAGTAATGCAAAAACATTTGTTCATGGTATGGCGGAGTTCATTGTACCAGTGGAAAAGCACCATACAGTGATCAGCAGTTGGTCTGGTGTGGTGGGCTGCACATTTGGGTGGTCCATGGTGGTCAAACTCGTCTAGTGGACACATGAGCAGAAGGAGAAAACAGGAAGACTGTGACGGTCGCCTTGCCCTCCTCCCGCGTTTTCTGTTCCCCGTCTCCTGAGTATTTTATTTTATTATTCGTTCGGTTTATTCACGTCTCCGGTGTTCGGTTCCCGTTCTGCCTTCATTGCGTCTCCGCGTCTGTGTCTGTTTCGGTTTCCCCTTCTGGTTAGTACACTACTTCCCTGTGCACTCCATTCTCCCTTTCTAGTCAGCACACCCCGTTTGTATCATGTCCCTTTATCATGAGTTTCACGTGTTTCATTTGTTCTGTGTATTTAAAGCCCAGTCTGACCCCAGTTTCCTCGTGCTGGTATTTGTTATCCCTTGTGTGTGAGTTCATGATCTCTGGTCTCTGGTTTCTGGTTTGTGATTGTATGTGTAATGTTTCTTGTTTTCTGTGTTGCAGGCTCCTGCTCCTCCATAGCTGGCTCTGTGTTTGACCGCTGAAGCGCTGGTTCTCTGTATCTCGCACGTGCTCGAAGGCACGCAGTGTCACGTTTCTCTCGCCGGATCGCGAGAGCGGTTTCTGATTCCTGATTCTCGTTTGGTCTGAGTGCTGGGAGCACGAGCCTCGCCGTTTCAGTCCTGCTTTGGTTTTGGTTTCATTATTGTTATTTTGTCTCTGTCTGGTTATTTCTGAGTGTTATTCTTGGTTTTCTTGTGTTTCTTGTTTTGTACTAATTTTGTTTGTATTAAAATCTCAGTTTCCCTTCCTACTTTGCCGCAGAGTCCTCCCCTTTTCCCAACCCTCACACATCATGACAAGGACAAAACATTTCCCCTGCAAATATATCTCAATTGTTTAAGGGAGGGGTGCCCAGCTGTGTTAATGGACATCTACTGTCCTGTAGGAGATACGTCCAATCGACCTCAGCTGGTCCACCTAATGAAGATGTCCAGCAGCATCACGACATCAGAGGTGGCCCTGGATCACTGCAGGAAATGAAATCTGCACCGAATGGCTCATTTACACATTACTTATGTATTTTCTTGTTAAAATGACACACAGGTGTCAAGTCTATTCAGTTCATTGTGTGAGGGACATTCAGAAGGAAGTCTAGATTCTTCACCAGATACAAATGAAAGGAATGACTCAGCAAAACAAAATCTAATTTACAGTTTCCCCACTGATGGTGGATTATAATTAGGAGCAGGAACAGAGAGAGAGAGACAAAGAATGAGAGAGACAGAGAGGTAAAGAAAGATGAAGAGAGATACTGAGAGTGAGAGAGACAGAGAGAGAGACCAAGCATAACAAAAGTCCTGTAATATTCATGTAACAGTTTTAAACACACATGTGAAAGGGTCGCTCTATTTGAACAGTTAATAAAACTAGAACTTTTCTCACAGTAGCGTTCCCTTTGTTTTATTGAATGCAGAGTCTGCTGGACATTGTCTTGGCTTTGGAAACATTTTGGAAACTGTACAGAGAGGCAGGCTTGAAAGGCCAAGCCAAGCCTGGACCACACAGACCCTGGAGGGGCTTCCTCTCACAGACCCCTCGCAGAGCAAACTGTTAGCAGCGAAAGGAAAAATGCAAATATGCGTGAATGCGGTACACGGCAAAAACGACTCCCCATTCTTATTCATGAATTCTGCATTTGCTACCCATTATGCAGTGGAACTGATTGCTTTGTTGCCTCCACATCTCTTCTTTCCCCTCATAGACAATCCACTTTAAATATGTTTATGGGAGAAAAGATAAATCCGGCTAAATTAGACGTCGAGGGCTGGCGAGGAGACGCAATCGACGTGCAGTTTGTTGCTGAAAACTAATACTAACAAACAGACTGATTGTCATAATCATGCTACTCATCACTGAGTGCTTCACACATAAGATCGTCCTGCCGACCCGTCCGTTCTCCCTAAACACATCCACTCTTAACTGTTGCACGGTTTGACAATAGGAACAAAATCCCATTCAACCTAAAGAATAGCCAATTCAACGTAAGTGTGGCGCACAACAATTCCTTATATAAACTAGACTGATACAACATGTTTATGGCCAGAGCAGCTTCTACACTCAGGCCATGAGACTCTTTAACAAAGACACGCATCTCGACTTTGATACTGGATTGTTCTTTTGACTTTTCTCTCCTGCCTGACCTGCATTACTCCAAACGCACCTGCTTTTAAACGATCACGAATGTGTTGTCAGCATGATGTTTGTTAAGCCTTAGATTGCGAGCTGTACAAATCCTTGTTGGAGGTGCAACATACGGTAAAACAACTCTGTTCTGCCTTTTATAAGTTACGCTAGATTATACAGTTTCGTAACCTGCCCTAGAGCTCCCTCTAGTGGCTTCTTTGTAATATTGTTTTAATTACGTTGGAAAAAGAAAACATAGAGGAAGCGAAAATTCCAAGATGCCGAAGTATTATTGCTCTAAGCTGATATGGACCTTAAAATGTTGTTGCTTTGGACGAGATTTGTCCATAAGTATGAATGATGATAAAATAATAATTTTTTGTTTTGTTTAAAAATTGAATAATTTGTACGTTTAAGTGAGTATGAACGGTTTAGCTTGTTAGCTTGCAGTAAGTTAGTTTGCAATGTTAGTTAGCTAATACAATATTTTGTATGTTTTCAGTTTTACGACGGTCTAAGAGTAGCAATGGTCAGAGGCCATTCTTCAAAAAATCGGCACGAAAAAGGAAAACAAGGCTGCTTATTCGAGCATCGTTATCTCGCCGTCTAGCTGGTGAACACTAGGGAACGGCATGAACTCCTTATATGGAAGTTCCCCCGGAGTGTGTAGGTTCTCGAGGTGTCAGACGTCATGCTGAGCTTTGTTTGGGGTTCCTGTTACACGTAGAACCAAGGTTACGGTAACTTTTGTTCTATTCCTGTAAAGTGCATTGAATTACCTGAAAATGCGCAACAAAACTTGACATTCTCAGTTTTGGGAAAAACAGCAGATGATCAGGATGGGAACAGTTACACGTTCCCATCGGCACATTTTCACCAGGTCTTAGCCCAAATATTCTGACTAATATACTGTCACTGCTTGTCCTGATGAGATTTTCCTTTTTGATGAGCTTGCTAGAGACGGTGGAGATTGGCTGAGAGGCATGTCAATCATTATTATGCAAATTATGAATACATTGTTGATGCTTTTAGAGAAAATGTTACATAATGTGGGTGGCTTTGTTTGTCACAATTATATAAGTATAGCATGTAGTGAAATGAGCTCCTAATGCATGTAATAAATTAAATTAAAGAAAAATATGGAAAGCCTAAACTAATGTTGAATATTCCAATTAAACAAACATTATAAACAGAAGCAAGAGTTTTTAGGACACCTGAGCAAATGATCCTGCAGCGATGGGAAAGAAGATCCGGTCTTTGGCTGAATGATAAATGCTTGTTTGAATTGCAAATATTAAAAGGACTTAAATCCAGCGAGGGAATATTTGATTACACCATGTTGCATTGATCGAGCTGGGAGATCTTTGGCCTCTCAGGGCGTAGTGGCGGTCCACCGCGAGTCCCTTTAAAGCACACATTACGGAATTTAAATGCTAATGCTCATCCAAAACATAGCGGGGGGGTTATCTGAGACACTCAGGCGGCCATTTACCCAAAAGGCAGCTGGAAATTGCTTTCAAATTGTCTCGCGGATAAATGTTTTGAAAGCTGCACGTGGGCAATGGGGGCGATTAAACATCATGAGATCAGTAATGAGCTCTCAAATTGCACTTTCCCCAAACATGATCCTTTTCATTAGCACAAAATCGCATGTTTCGCATTGTGTGTGTGTGTGTGTGTGTGTGTGTGTGTGGACATAAAATACATGAAACCAATTCTTGTGAAGCAGATGAGGGGGATTGTGTCAAATATCAGGATCATTACAGCGGAGGCGCAGAGGCGCAGTTGTTCCAATCACAGTTTTTATAGCATGTCTTAAACAAGACCAGCGGCTAAAATAGACTCGACGCACAGCGCTAGCGGCAGCTACTGAAGCCGCGACAAAAAAGGTCTAACATTCTCTGGTGATATCCAATCTCCGGCTGCTTAATTGAATGAATGAGCTGCTTGCTGTGTGTAGTGGAGCGAACTCAACCTTATTAAACACCTGCATGTCGCCCATCGGGCCCTGCCACTCGTCTTCCCGCAAGTGGAGCAATTAGGGCGCCTGAAAGGATTTTTTTTGGGCAGCTCTGCTCATTTACGCCCCAGTGATTCTCTTCCCTCTGCCAAGGACAGGTTCATGTCTACTGAGTGTCTCAGAGCACTAGTGCTGTCCTAACATCACGTCCCCTGCAAACATATCTCAATTGTTTAAGGGAGGGGTGCCCAGCTCTGTTAACGGACATCTACTGTCCTGTAGGAGATACGTCCAACACTTCCAGGTCTAATCGACCTCAGCTGGTCCACCTAATGAAGATGTCCAGCAGCATCACGACATCAGAGGTGGCCCTGGATCACTGCAGGAACCAAGAGTGCATTGAATGGACATGATTGGAACTTGTAGATCATTTACTCCCTATTTATGTATTTTCCTGTTAAAATGACACACAGGTTTTGTTCAGTTGTGTGAGGGACATTCAGAAGGACGTCTAGATTATTCCCCAGATATGAAGGAAAGGAATGACAGTTTCCAGTTTCCCACTGATGCTGGATGTCATTGATCAGTGGGACATTGTCAATGCAGGAGGCAGACAGAACTACAGAACTGAGTGCTCTGTGTCTTGTCCTCGTGTTTTAGTGTTTTAACACCCCCCCCCCCCCGCACAGTTATCTCAGTTTATTTAGTATTATTAAGCTATTTCAACCTTTCTTTTGTGTACGAGTGTTTGCACGCTGCTAATGCTAACCACTAACGCTAACCGCTAACGCTAACCAATAATGCTAACACTAATGCTAAAGTTTTTTTAAACAATAAAGTTTTTTGATTCTGATAATTAAATTACCTTTCCATTTTCTTTAAGGGTAAAGGGTTAAACTGACTTTAAAATTAAACGAAAGTGTTCTGGAAGCAGATTTGGGGTTTACAGTATAAAAATAGTCTATAAGGGTTTTTTTTTTCCAAAACAACACTGTTTTTCACTACACGTCTCTTCAATGCTGCAAATGTATTTGTTAACGGAGAACACCACCTGCACTTTTAGTAAATATTAATTTAGCAACATGCAAATGTAGCCAAATGTAGTCATTGAGGTCCATAGGAATTCCACATTCAGCCTCCCAGCCTGAGAGGTTCTGCTAACTGTCTCCACACTGAACAGAGAGACGCATCCATCATGACCTCAGTCACTGAAAGGCCTTGGGATGGTGCTCTGAGAACCTTGTAATCGCACAGATCATTTGTCGGGGTGAGGAAATGCATGGACTGCATACACACACACACACACACACACACACACACAGCAGCGATGGCTTGCTCATGGCCACATCTCATGCAGGAGATTAATGAGTCTGGATGTGCTGGACAGTAGCAGAGGGACGCTGTCACTGGGCGTAAATCTGCACTTCATCCTGCTGCTGTTTGGATTCCCCTCGTTTCAAACAGACCCTCTGCCTCTCACTCTTATCTGACATTTAACATCAAAGGCAGCCGCGGCCCTGACACGAACCCTCATGCGCGTCTCCCCGGACTGGCTTCGCTCTCGGCCGGCCGCCTCTGATCTCTGCACTGACTGGCGTGTGTGTGTGTGTGTGTGTGAGGGGGTGGGGGTTGGGGGTTATGGCCAGCTATGTGTAGAACAGCTGAATATCTCTGTCCAGTCGAAGCCCAGCCCCACAAATACCCTTCATTACTGCGGATTATCTGAAAATGCCATGCAAATCTAAAAAGGACAACTGACTCTACATGTGTCCTCGTCCCTTTTGTGGCATCTCCAGCAGCGGACGTGTTCGTTTTGCCCTGCTGTGTGATTTGAGGGCACTAGGGCTGCATGACGCATCTTTAATCCTGGGCTTTTGTAATACAGACTCTTGTTAAACGCAAATGAAAACTTCTCACCACTTCTCACAGTTTCTCAATTCAATAATTTCATTTTCTCAGTCTCAGCACTCCTTTGACGTATTGTGGCCACGGACCAGCTATCGTAAAGGGTTAATTTTATCTGTAATTTAAAAAAATTATTTGATTTTATGCTTAAATGTTTGTCTTGTTTCTTTTTATTAATCAGAAAACTTGGTTGATCCCAGGGAAAATTCTTAAATTGCTGAAATTGTTTCTTCTTCTTCTTCTTCTTCTTCTTATTATTATTATTCAGTCTTACTTTTTGAAAGCCATTTAAAATTAATATATACATACAGTAAACCCCCGAAATTCACAGGAGTTACTGAAAAACTGAAATCTGCTCCCAAAACTCTTTAATATCATTTTAAATTCTTTAAAGAGAGTGTGAGGGTAAACCCTTATCCGTACTTTACAGTTTACACTGAACTGCTGTCTCCCGCAGTGCTAGAATGTAAATAGAGATGTTACTCCTGTATAGACTGGACTGTACAGTTTACACTGAACTGCTGTCTCCCGCAGTGCTAGAATGTAAATAGT
>JBBPDC010000007.1:487746-498911 GCA_037974485.1 Hemigrammopetersius urotaenia | reverse complement strand
TGTTTTACACCGGTTATATTTACTGAATCAGAGTTTACTGATACACTCTGAGTTCTGAAAGTAAACGCCGGTTCTAGACTGTTTTACACCGGTTATATTTATTGAAATCGACTGAAGTTGTGAGCATTCCAATGTCCTAGAATGGTATTTCCCTGCCAAGAACATATTTGAAATTTCTAAGAGAGGAGTTTGCTCTGCCACAGCAGAAGCTCAGATGGTGTTATAAGGTGGGTCTGATATCGTCTTATCTTCTTCCACCACGTCGAACAGGGTTTTATTGATCTTCTCTTGAAAGACTACAGCGTCTCTGTAAAAGCTGTTCAGGAGCCGAGCCAAAACGTGCATATGAACTTCCTGGAGTGGCTGCCACGCTCTTAGAGGCCTGTATTTTTCTTGCTTTGCGTACTGATGCAGGAGTAAACAGGCTCCCGGGGAGGAGGAGTACTGCGCCCTGGGAGAACGCTGGTGCCTGGGAGGTGGAGGGAGGAAGCTCTAATGAAGGTAAAGATGCTGATGCTCGCTGCTTCAGCTTCAAAACCGCACCCATCAAACCGAACCCACTGGTGCGATCACACAAACGTCCTTCAGATGATGTTCTGCATCGGGATAGAACACTGCGGCAAATCCCTGCTGTGACTAGAGCCGCGCAGCTCATCACCTGTTCCACTTAAGAACCCTGGTGTGAATTTAATGACACACTAAAGCAGAAGAAACTAAAGAGTTTGGCCACAGCTGTTACTTTTTCTGGGGCAGCTGGTGGCCTGGTGATTAGGGTGTTACACCTGCAATCAGAAGGTTGTGGGTTTGAATCCCAACACTAGTTGCACCACAGAGGTACCTTTGAGTAAGGTACCCCCACACTGTGCTCCCCGGCACCCCCTGTTGGCAGCAGCCCCCTGCTTCACTTGGTGAATGGGTTAAATGGTTTAAATGCAGTGAAGGAACTTCACACTGTGGGGTGTTGACGCGAAACTATGAGAGACCGCTTCATTATACAGACAGTGTATTCGGGGGTTCATCCCAAAAAGGGTCTGATGACCTGTAACTAATAATCTTCCTCTTTGGGTTTTTAAATTGGTTGTAATCAGTGTGATGGCGTCAGCATCTCTGCTTCTCTAGAGAGTTTTTCTGTACGTCTCAGGAATCATTTTCCAACCTTTGAATTAATCAGGCTGTATTACGCCTCTGAGCTGAAACACTCTAAGCGAATGGGCGGGGCTTAACTGTCATAGGCTGAACAGGTGAAGATATGTAAATGTGTTGGTTTTTGTTACATCCCAAAAATTGCATTCACTGTTTTTAAAACTGTAACGTCTGTAACCACAGCAAATTAGCCAAGACAGGCCCTTTAGATCAGTGCTTCCCAACCTTTTTTCCTTGAAGCCCCTCTTTCCTGAGTCCAAGACAAGCCAGCCCCCCCACCCGCAACCCCAACTCCTACCCGCATAGACACACAAAAAGAGTAAAGTGATTAATTACAAACTTTTATTTGCAAAAAATAAACAGCGGTTGTATGTTTTTGTTCTTATACTCATACACACACACACACACACTTTTACATCTGTCAGATATTGGGATTTTATGAATTTAATGTCTGTAAATATCGTTTTGGTAACCTCAGTGCACCCTCTGAGGGGGGCACGGAGCCCAGGTTGGGAACCACTGCTTTAAATGAAACTACTTATCGTTTGTCCAAAACGAATGAAAACTGACATAATCCGACATGACAGACGAAGAAGAACACAGACTATTTTTGTATAGAAATATTTATTGCAGAGGAGGTATTTTATGTACATGCTATCACAATATAACACCATATAAATCTACCAAATCTCCAGTAAGTGTATGCTATTAGTTCGTCATACAGCATTTATTATAACAACCACAAATTACAGTGGGTTAAGTACAGTTTTACTCACTATACAACTTGTAACAGTCCATAAAAGACCAAAGGTTATTATTTATTTCTCTTTTTCTTTTCTTTTTTTCGTTTTGTTCTATCAAGGGCAGTGTAACATCAGTCCTACTAATTTCATCGTATCATGCAGAAGCCACGAGAGCGATAGTTAAGACATTACAGCATTAAGTGGTAGTAGTAGTAGTAGTAGTAGTAGTGTTTCCCCAAAAGGTCACGCGAGTTAGGGGCCGAGCTGACATTACCAAGGAAAACAGGTTTCACTTCGGGGAGGAAAAATATAAGAAAAACAGAAAAGTAAAAGGTCAACTAAACGCCGCACTAAGACGATGTAATAGGGTTACCAGTGACGACAGGCCACACGAGTGGAGCGCTCACACCGTTACTACACAAACTGAAGAGCTGTAGATTGGTGGACGGACTCGGGTAAGCTAGGTAGATGCAGCTACGAAACAACGACCATTCCCAGAAACATTCCCTATGTGATGATGATGGCAAGATTTCACACGTCCATCTAGCAATACACTAAGAACAGCTATAACCACACTGACAGAGGTTCTGTTCTGGTTATATGATCATGGAATGCATTACTCATATAAGGGGGACGAGAGAACTGATGCATTATTTTTTGTCATTTTTCTCTCTTTAAGTGAACCAGGAACACATATAACCAATATGGATGACCTCGGTTCATAAATATCGAAGGGATATAAAAGCCATTACAATAAATCTGGGAGGGGAAAGAGACTTTGTTTTTTCCAGGCTACACTTCAGCAGCCAATAAAACACATATACAGGCTCTCACATATTTCAGACATGACCCCAGGGGGTCGCTGGGAAATGTAGTACAGAGGGGTTATTCTTTTATGGAGAAATCTTCGACCTCTTTGGTACATAAAAGATTATACAGGGTGGAGCTACTGATGATCAACAACAGTAACGAAAACAAAAACATAGTGGATGCAATTCATAACCAGTACAGGCATAGTGCGCTTGTATACCGCCGCTCACTCAAACCGAGGAATGTATCGTTTTGTCACGACCCCCAACATTCATGACGAGCACTTCGAGTGACATTAATACTAGGCATCCTACTGCAGAACAGTGCATGCCAAATAGAGAACGAGAAACACACATTAACTTGATTTAGTAACATTGACAAAATGCCCCTGTGCTGGAAAAAGAAACAATGTAGCTAAATATTCCAACAGTTTCCGTGACACGATATGTATTCACACCTAAGGAGAAATGATCAGGCATTTCATTAGAATGTACTGGTTAGTGTAAAGGTTAGTGTTTCTCAAGACATCGCTACAGATCGCTTTCTGCTGGAGTGACAAAAATATATTAAGTTAGAGGTATAACCGGACCATTGCTATTGCAAACAATAAATAAATAGCTAACATTTTCTTTCGCAGTCTCTCAAGTTCAAGGTATTAACGGAGTAAATGTGAAATACAAACGGCAATGTAGTCAGTAATTATTTAGAGTAACGTGACGGTGGGTTCCGAACCAGTTTAACTAAGCTACACTCTCGTGCTCAACAGGTTCTAGCTACCGCGAGGTACTAATTCCAAAGTAATCTTGAGATAAAATTGTAAAATTGGGACTGGAATTGACTACTTGTGGTAAAAGTGGGATCAATTCCAAGACAGTTTAACGAAATTACACTGAAATGTTAACAAGGTTTAGCTATTGAGTAAATAAAAGATTATTTTTTTACTGTAAAATGATCAGTTTTAGCCAAAAAATAAATAGGAAAGACCCTCATAAAGTACATAAGCAAGTAAAGACTTTGTACTGAATTTTTAACTACCTGCTTTACATTACCTTAAAATTTTGGGTTTGTTTGTACCACCTTGTTAATCCAAATAATTATGCAAGAATGAGAAATTTTACAATGCCTTTATCAGCCTAATATCTACAACAAGTTAGATATTTGAGTGTATTTACGCTAGACTGTCTGAAAAAAGGCCTTTAATTTTAAACAAAATAGTAATGGGACTTACTCATGTGACCCCAAAAATACTTTGAAGTTTGTACCTCACATTTACCCAACACTTAGAACTTAAGGGATTGTACAAAAGCAACTTTACTAGATAAATAAGCTTAATGACTCCTCCTGGCATCCCCAAAAATCATTAATCTCACTTAAAATGAGGTGTAGTGTATCCTGATATATCCTAAACATAAATGCATTTCAATATTAGAAAACAGCTGAAAAATTACAGTCATAAAGGTTTCTACACCCCTGGTAAAAATGAAAATAACACATTCATTAAATAATAAATGTGCCATAAATGTATGTCCCCCCACCAATATGTTAAATTTAGCCTGATGAAAAGTAATTGTGCGTTAGAGGTGTGTTTTCTATGAAGGGTGGGTGCATATTTTCACCAGGGGTGCCGAAACTTTGTTAAAGACTGTGTTGTGTCTTAATCATATTTGACTCTCAGCCTACCGGAGGGTCAGCACAGGGCAGGACAAATCTGTGCTTTCCCCGATACAGCCTAGGACTGAACAAGACTCTTCAATTAGGCACATTCAGTAATACATACCAGCAAATTCGGAAGCATCAAAAGGGCCTTTCGACATATAGGATTATTTAAATTGTGGTCTACATCATGTGGCAGATAAGTAAAATATATGTATATATATAAATATGCACATGTATGTTTGGGGTGAGAATGACTAGATCAATAAATGTAACTAGACTAACTATGAATGCAGTTACAGCATGTCTTCCATAGACCTACATCTCTTCGTCATTGAATATGCTAGTTACTAAAGTGCTACAGGCTAATTTCTCCCCAAAACATCCACATGGATTGGGCTCACAAGAGAATGGTAGGGGGATTAAGTTATGTGTTCTAGTTCTCTTGAGCATTACTCAGACGATGCCTTCCTACATTACCTCCATCTTTGGCAATTTCTTTTGACATCAGTTCCAAACCAGCATTGACTTAAAACACCACAGATCATGCTAATCCTAAAACAATTCATGCATGCTCCATCTGAGTATTGTTAAAATACATAGATCATTTCAAACCCTTCCTGCTTCTGCAGGAACTTGGAATTATACAATCTCACATTACAGACATAGTCGAGAAGACCATGCTACAGATGCAGCTAGTGTGGAGTTATGAAATTCACGTGGTTAATTAATGGGGATACGAGTGATGAGTATAGGCAGGTTTTTTTCCCCTACATTGCACATAAAGAGTTGCATAATTGTCAGACTACTGTTTGTATTTAAAGTTTCAACAAGTATTTTGTAAGAATCTGGAATGCTTGATGATTCGTTGCATTTTTTTTCTTCTTTTTTCTTTTTTTCTCCAAAAAGCACAAAGGAAAAAATTTATTGGAAAGAAAGGCAGCTTGTGCGACGTGATTTTATTCCCCCAAGTCTCCATAAATGATATCTAGAGTTTGTATTCCAGGGTTTTTATAAGATGACACAATGCACGTACAATGAGAACTACGTTTTTTAGTGGTCCAGAGAGGTCGAGTGTCATGCCTTTTTTGCTGATGTTTGGTCATCGAAGTCCCATGGGCAGACATCTGCCATTTTGGCACCACCAGTAACTCCCCCTTTGGAATTCACACCTTTCTGTCTTGCTATGGAGGAACCAGTACTTCTGTTAACTTCTTTAGGCAGTGCTGCATCCTCAAAATCCCATGGACATACATCAGCTTGCTTGCTTTTCCCTACTGCTGTGTTTGGACTTCTTTGTTTTTCCATCGCCTCCTGACTGCTGCCCACATCCCAGGGACAAACCTCGGCCAGCTTTGCTTGGCTAAGAGGTCTTTCCATTTTACCCGAAGCAGACTTATCCTTAGACTTTGTTTTGGCTTTTTCATCTTCTGTAGCCTTTGTCTTCTCTGAGAATGTTCTCGGGGTGGTAGAACCGTTCTTAGCTCCAGGGTTCTCCTTTGTTTTAGAAACCTGAGAGGGGCTATGCATCTTGTCAGAGGTGGGGCTTAAAGACTCATAATCCCATGGACAGACTTCTTCTTTGAACGGTAGCTGCAGTGAGCTGACTGGATGTTTGGGAGGCTCAGGGAGAACATCTTTTGCCTTGCCCTCAACGGGGGTACTTCCTTTGCCTTTCACGTCCGACATATTGGAACCCGTTTTGCCTTTGACCTCTGCAGGCATGCTTTTGGGCCTGCCATGGTCAGAGGAGCGGGCAGAGTCTTTCGATTTGGTTGGTAACTCCTCAAAGTCCCAAGGACAGACGTCAGCTCTTTGAGCTTTTGAGCTGTCTCCAGATGCCAGAGTTTGAGACTTGGCAGGTTGACTGGTGGAACTGGCCTTTGATCCATCTGTCTGACCCTGGCTTCCATTATTACCTTCCTCCCAAGGACATATTTCCGATCTGTCCGTGGCCTTCTGGTTGGGCCGTCGGCTGACGGAGGGTGACTGATCTGTGCCTTTCTGTTTTTGTTGCTGTTGTTTGGATGCCTTGGTGCCACTCCCATGGATTGTTGTGGTCTCATCTGGAGCAATGGACACATGCTTCTGGACCTTCTCTGAGGGAGTGGGTAAATCTTCCACTTCCCAAGGGCATACCTCAGCAATATCGAAAACATCCTTGCCCTTTGCTTGCTCAGAGCAGATGGATGGTTGGCTCCCACTGACCTGCTGCTTCATTATTCCAGCTTTGGCAGCCGTCTGCTTATACTCCACTGACTGACTGACGATCATCTTCGTGTATCCTTCCTTCTCCTCAGGCTCAACGGCTGTTTTAGCCTCTTTGTTCTTTTGTTGGACTTTCTTATTGGGATCCTCCACACTCTGGCTTTTCCCAGTCAGTCCCAGTGTCTTCTCTTTGGCGCTGGCTATGACACTGAGGGACTTCTGTAACATAGATGTTCGTGGGTGGAGAGGTTTCTTGTCAGCTGTCAGATTGTGTGCACTGGCGGACTTGCACACCAAGGGAACCGACTCAGTCGACTCGCTGGCAGCATCTATCTTCTCGGATGACTTCTTCTTTACTAGTTTCTTGCCCATCAAGGTTTCAAGAAGAGATGCCTCTGTAGTGGATACTTCCATCTTGTCCGTTGCTGAACTGCTAGAGTCCTCACTCTGGTCTCGCACGTGGTCATAGCTGCTGTGAGACTTCTTCAAGGAAAATACTTTGCTCTTCAGGGACTCTTCCTTGGCAGGCTTTGCCGAATGTGAGGGTTCAAAAGGATTCTTCCTCAGGGCACAGATGCTGTTGCGGTTACTACCATGTTCCCCCAGCTCTTTGTCCTCACGGCTGTGCTGGCGACCCATGGTTTCTGGGATCTCAGTAATGCGTCTCATGAGGGAGCGACCCAGGCCTTTCTTGGAGCTGCGTTTCTTTTGCAGGTGTGGATTGTTGGCCAACATCTTTTTCCTTTTGTATATCTCCAGCTGTGAATAGAGCTTCTTTAGTTCCTCCTGTGAATAATGATACGAACAATAACAAAAAAATACATTCATTAGCGACAAACACCTTAGATGAAAGAGTGTAGAGGCATCGAAAATGGAACCACAGAAAAGCAGACGTTCTATTGCACAGAAAACATGCAGTACGGGTTATTGCACGCAACTACAGACAGTGCCGCAAAGACGATTGAACATTATGACATGCTCTTTGACAGTGACTAAAAACAGGACAGTCTGGGACAGTATCGACATGTTGTGTGTTCTCTTGTTAGGTCTGAAACAGCCTCTGAAGAATTTGGTTTAAATTAGAGTTTCCCCCTCACTGACTGCTCTCTAAAGCAGAGACCCCTTCTATCCCTCTAACAAATTGCCAGTGCCTCTTGCCAGGGTGAGAGACTTCTTCAGCTCTAACAAAGAAACGAAAACCTCTGCTCACGTTGGTACGTTTTTCCCAAAGACTGTCGCAAGACCTTACGCCACAGCCATTAATAGAACTGAGCTGGCCCATTTCGTCTGGTGTCTGCAATAAAAAACTGCCATGGCTCAGTATTTTTGTCAGTCATAAGACAAGGAGATCATGAACATGTGTATTTACAGATAATGGGAAAGGCAGAAAGAAGGAGCAGAATGGAAGAAGGGCTTACTGACCCGTATGTCCTCCGGGTCCAGACTGTGCTCACTCCACGCGGAGGTGATGCTGCTGTTTAGGTACGACCCAGAACGTCCCATGTCCAGCTCGTCCTCATATGCCTCGGTCGCAATGTCATCTCTCAGGTGTGTCCCCGCAAACAGGAACTGGAGGACAGAAATCAGAAAGTAGATATTTATAAAAATGACCTCGCGATTCCCTTGATTAGAAACCTTCTACTTCCACTCAAGGGATACTTTATTGGAGTCTTCCCACCACATAACAGAGTACAGTTACAGCCCTTCTGTAGCCCATCTGCTATCATGTATTTACACAATATCACAGGAGATCCACTTTTGGGTCCCCGAAGAACCTTTCAGTGGATGGTTCCTTAGAAAGACATTTTTGTAAATGGGTGTAAAGAACCATCAAATAATTCTAGGAAAAACCCTTTAATTATCATAGAACTTTTACATAATGCAAAGATTTTCAAAAATACTTTTAACAGGTTTTTAATTCCCACAATTGTTTTATCAAACATGACACTATAGGGAACCACAAGCAGGTCTTCTATGGCATCACTCAAATTTTCTTTTTTGCTCCTTTTAGTTGAAGACAGCGTGTTCATCGATAAAAACAGAAAGACAGAATGAAATCTTTTATTTTGAGAATAAAATTCCTCATCTCGGTCATGTGATATGGTACTTCAGAAATTCAGCCCACAAGCTAGCAAACAGAGTAAAAAATAAACGCACTTTGTTTTTAATTGTGTCTGTACCAGTCCGTGAAAATATTGTTTACATGAAACTAAATAAAGCGCCCCTTGATTGTATTTATCTGGGATTAAATGTACCTAGTTGTGAGAGTGAGATTCCACAGACTGAAAATAAAGATTACAGATATAAGTTACAGATATAAACCTTATGCCTTCATTTCTGTTTTACCACACATGAGGCAGATACCCATGTTTGTAGAAAAAGAGTTCTATCAAAGAGAAGACATAAAAACCCCCCTGTGAACTAATCCAGTCCAGACAGGTTTGGGAGGCAAGTGTTTTGTTAACGGGAGGAACAGCAGTGTTTATGGGTGATGACTGAACCTGTGAACAAGGTAAGGTCTTTGGCCACCTAAGAGACAACCACGATGAATGAAGGCCGTGCGAGTTACCTTTGGAACCAGTAAGAGACCAAGTGTCACCGTCACTGTTAAATGTGTGTGAGCGAAGAAAAGCATAAGCATCCAGTCGGGGTGCAGCTCCTGGGCAAGAGTGAATCTGCAAATAGATAAAGAGGGAAAACGGCGCACAAATCTGTTTAGAAGTTGTACAGGTCACATAACGTTTAACAAGTACATTTTTAGACAAACATTTCAGATCAAACCAAAATGAACAACTGTGCGACTCAGGAAATCAGTTCTTGAGAGAGTTGTCCTTTACGCTTGTCACCCTCCCCTACGCTCTGGAACCAGGCCGAGATATAGACCCAGCATGAACCACCCTCCCCTACGCTCTGGAACCAGGCCGAGATATAGACCCAGCATGAACCACCCTCCCCTACCCTCTAGAACCAGGCCGAGATATAGACCCAGGCTGAGATATAGACCCAGCACGAACCACCCTCCCCTACCCTCTGGAACGAGGCCGAGATATAGACCCAGCATGAACCACCCTCCCCTACCCTCTAGAACCAGGCCGAGATATAGACCCGGGCACAAACCACCCTCCCCTACCCTCTGGAACCAGGCCGAGATATAGACCCAGCATGAACCAACCTCCCCTACCCTCTGGAACCAGGCCGAGATATAGACCCAGCATGAACCACCCTCCCCTACCCTCTGGAACCAGGCCGAGATATAGACCCGGGCACGAACCACCCTCCCCTACCCTCTGGAACCAGGCCGAGATATAGAGCCAGCATGAACCACCCTCCCCTACCCTCTGGAACCAGGCCGAGATATAGACCCGGGCACGAACCACCCTCCCCTGCCCCCCGGAACCACCACTCCCCCGGAGCCCGGTGCAGAACGTTTTTAATTTTGGTGCTCATAAGAGTTCTGCAGCACAACAAATGATGTCAACCCCCGCAAATAACATACTGATTGCTTAGATTGCCTTAGGAAAACACCATTTGAGCCCCGTTCTCATTCTCCTCGCCTTGCTGGTATTCTTAGCTGGCATTTAATCTGCATTCAGCCTGCACTCTAACTGTGATCTGAATAGCGTAATGCTATAAGGGTCATTCACTGTAGCACTCATTCAGAGAAGCCATTGAGTCATAGCTCCTGTGAGACATGCAGCCTACAAAACTGCACTGATCAAATACATGACGTAAGCTTAGTCACTCCTGTTGTTTTTCTGAATATGTCATGTATTATTTGCCACAGTTTATTTTTTCTGTCCATTTACACTCCCCTCACTGCAGTGCTGGACGTCACTATGGAGGCTACGTCGAGGCCACAGGCCTGGAGTCCTCTCTCTCCCCCATCGCTCTCTGTAAAACCTGCCACCTCCTCATTATAGGGCCATTGCTTAGGCGATTGTGCTACTCAGGAAAAGGACTAAGCTTAACCTGTCTGCGTAAAACTAGCCCATAATGCTCCAGGCGTGACGGAGGGCCGCTGATTATTGCAGCACTGTCAGTCTTAAGTGTGACTCAGTGGCCGCAGCAGGAGTGAGTGATGTGGGTGCTGCGGTTAATGGATGAGGAACGGCGTGGAGAAGACAGTAAACCTCTCCAGCCATGCAGACAGCGTGAGAGACAGAAACAGGATATAGCGGGTATGCATTAAGTGCCTGTGAATAGATGTGCTGTCCGCCCGGACTCGGCCGTATTTCTCACCTCCTGTAGTTCCCAATATTTATTAGTGCTGCTCCAACACACGGTTCCATTTGTCGAGAGAGTACCTGGGATTGTTATGGCAGAAACTGCTGCAATTCTTCACTCTCTCTCACTCTCTTCGTGCTTACTAACAGCAGGAAATATGCTTTGTGGACAAAAGTATAGGGACAATCCCGTTTTTCAGGGTTTAGGCTAGACGCCTTCCAGTGAAGGAGACTCTTAATGCTCCAGCAGACAAGGACACTCTGGACAGCACCAGGCCCCAACTCTGTGGCCCCAGTTTGGGGAAGACCCTTCTCTATTCCAGCAGGACTGTGTCCCAGAGCACAGAGCAGCTCCATAAAGACATGCTGGAGGAGTTCAGTGTGG
>JBBPDC010000007.1:141514-153596 GCA_037974485.1 Hemigrammopetersius urotaenia | reverse complement strand
TTTTATTTTTGAAATATTCATTTATCGGCCATTATAAATGCTGATACCGATAGTTTGGAAAATGCCTAATATCGGCCTGCCGATAAATCGGTCGGGCTCTACTGTATTACTTGTTTATACCAAAGAAAATGCCCGTGCGTGAATTACAGTACAGTCTGTACGGGCTTACCTTAATATTTTCGTTAAGGGTAATGAATTAAAATGTTTTGGGAGCATATTTGGGGCATATTTAGGGTTTACACTATAAACATTGGCATTTTTAGGCTTTTAAATTTTTTTTACCTGTTAGGTTGAAACTATTAACACAACAATGCAGTTTTTCATTATACGCGGGTGCTCTTTTTTTGGTAAATATTTTATTATATGTTTTCAAGGGACAGCACTGAAGATATGACAATGTAGTCAGTGTACAGCTTGTATAAAAGTGTAAATTTGCTGCTCCTCAAAATAACTAAACACACAGCCATTAATGTCTAAACCGCTGGCAACAAAAGTGAGAACAGGGCTGTAACGATACACCAAACCCACGATTCAGTTCGTATTGCAATTCTTAGTGTAAGCAGTACCATTCGAGACGCCTTTTTGTTTCAAGTCATCCTCATGTTTACCACAAAATTATGAATCAATAAAGGCTTCCACGCTGCTTCTTTTGCATTCAATCTGTACTGAAGACCCCAAGGAATCGCCACAGGCTGGCAGAACATGTCGCAATTCTGCCTTCTCACACCATGACTCAGGTTCGTGGATCCGAGTGTTGCGATTTCGGTTTCATATCGTTACAGCCCTAATACACCTCCAAGTGAAAATGTCCAAATTATGCCCAAATTGCCATTTTCCCTCCCCGGTGTCATGTTCACGTTACAAGTGTGAATGGGGAGCAGGCGAGTAAACTTGGTCTTTTCGCCCTCACACACTCATACTGGGCACTGGAACATGGCACCTCATGGCAAAGGTGCTGGACTGGCCAAGCATGTCTCCAGACCTAATCTCTATTGAGCACCTGTGGGGCCTCAAGCATCCACCATGTCATCATGGAGGAGTGGAAGAGGAGTCCGGTGGCCACCTGTGAAGCTCTCGTGAAGCTCTAGTGAACTCCATGCCTAAGAGCATTCAGGAAGTGCTGGAAAATAATGGTGGCCACAAAATACTGGCAGAGTTTGGACATTTTCATTTAGGGGTGAACTCACTTTTGTTGCCAGGGATTTAGACATAAGTACACTGACTACTTTACATTGTATCAAAGTGTCATATCTTCTGTGTTGTGCCATGAAAAGATGTATTTACAAAAATGTGAGGGGTGTACTCACTTTTATGTGACACTACATACACACCCACACACCCACACACACACCCACCCATACCCACACCCAATGACAGACGCACCTTTCGCTTCTCGTCCACTTGAGCAAACAGCTCGTCCATGTCCATCAGATATTTATCCTTCGGACAGGAGCACAAAGACATGGATGGATTAGACACTCTTTTTGACTTGTATGACTGTGTGTGTGTGTGTGTGTGTGTGTGTCTCTCTCTCACATGTTTGGATTTGATCTTGCCGATTTCACTGTCGATTTGATTGTCATCCACCTGCTTCTCTCTGTAGTCCTCCATTTCCCTGCAAACACACACACACAGAAGACATGAAGCCCTGTGAGGACGGAGTCGCAGTGAGTTTAATCAGACAGCGCTGCTACCTCTCCCTCTCGGCCAGGATGAGTTTGGTGAGATAGGCGTGCAGCTCGTTCTCCTGGCTGATCCGTTTCTCCTCCAGGCTGTTCCAGCGCTTCTTCTTGGCGATGCGCAGAGCGCTTGGAATGTCATCGCCGAAATTGAGCCGCTGCTCTTTCGCCAGGTTGTACGCTGTGGACAGAGACACGGTCAACACTGTTCACAGGGGGAGGAGTGTGTGGTAAACAGTGACACGTGTGGACATAAACATATATATATATATCGCATACATCATGTGTGGAGATCCTTCACTCTACACACACAAACAGCACAGAGACCTGCACAACCTGCAAGTCAGTGTTAAAGTAACAGAACCGGCGCTCTGCATCTGAAACGGCTCCGCTAGCTAACATGGCTAACGCTAGCACAGATCTGCTTTCATGGTTAAAGATGTGAGATCTTTGGCTGCAGTACAAGGCGAAGGCTAATGTTACAGAGAACTTTAATTTTCTCAATGCTGTTGTTAATGCCCTTACTGTATATACATGCACACACACTATATCGCCCCCTAATCCTGCTGTAGTGTGTTACAGTCTGTCAGAATAACTGAAAATAACAATAGATACTATAATACACTACAGGAGGATTAGGGGGTGATACAGTGTCAGAATAACTGAAAATAACACAATAGATACTGTATCACCTCTTCATCCTCTTATTACAATGTGTCAGAAATGTGCGGGTCAGATATGTCCAGATGTGTGTCCGTGAGTGATCAATGATGAGAAAGAGAGAGAGAGAGAGAGTGTGTCTGTGTGTACCTCTTTGCAGGTTGCCAATGGCTTCTTCATAATTCTCCAGCTCCAGGTGACACTGGCCCAAGAAAAAGTGTGCCTTCACCGATTGGCTGTCGAGCTCAAGTGCGTGTTTGCAGTCAGCCAATGCCTTATCGTACTGCTGTAGCTTCACGTAGCATAATGCTCGATTAGTGTAGTAGACTGCTACTGAGGGGTTCCGGTTCTGTACGTACACACACACACACACACACCCCTGATTAGCTCTTGATTAGTCCATAACAGTCTGTTCGCATGTAATGCAGCAAAGCTTGCACACGCAAATGAATACAATAAATAAAATTGAATAAATAAATACAAGGGTGTGAAATTATTCTGAATTTCAGGTTTGACTGGAGCTACTAAACACAAAAAAGCAGAGTCGGCCCCACCAGCAATTCACAGGATTCTAGTACTTGCTGGTGTTTCTGAATTAGTACATTTATTCACACATCCTTAACGCACACTCATTGTTTATTATCTGTTAGCACACACTCAGCCGGTCACAGTAAAACAGTTGTTCCTGTTTCATTTAAAGTGCTCAGTATGACAAAGATCAGACAGTCTGACAGAATACAGTATTTTTGCATATAATGTAAATTTGCATAAAATATAAAGAAAGGAGGGGTGGATCAAGACTTTTGGACAGGACCGCATGCATGTTAATAAACATTTTAGCCTCTCAGAACCACTTGAAAGGTCCTAAGAGCCCTGAACTCCAGTGATGATTACTGACCTGTGGCATTCCCACTATCAGTAATGGGAAAAACTCAAAACGAAATACAGGAGCCATAAAGTAGTGTAAACAACTGGCAGCACACAAACAGCAACAACATATTGCACAAACACAGGAAGTAAAGAAAGCATTGATACTGAGCCCACATACAGTGCTGCTTGAAAGTATGTGAACCCCTTGAGCAGTTTAGATGTTTGTTGTTTTACCGTGATATTCTTATTTTATCATCACCAGTTTTTATGCATGAAATGTCAGATATATGTTTATCAATCGCTTTTCGCTGGGGTTACCTTCCAAGAGCACCTGCGTGTAGTGAAAAAACATGTTGTGTTTTGGTAAATTCCCCGCCGAGATATACAACTCCGAAGGTTGCGAGATAACAGTATTGGGACACAGCAGCGAGGTGAACAGGTCCCCTTGTGTGAAAACACCCAGAAAATATATATATATATATATATATATATAGTTTCTGCATAAAAACTAAGTCAAGCAGGTAACAGAGTCAGGTGAAACACATTTGGGTACTTAATTAATCATTTAAGCAGACCAATGAAATGAGACATCCTTGGGAAAGGGGTTGGCCTGCACTAATTAAAAGAGAGAGGAAACCAACCAAACCACTGTGGTACCATACAAATCAACAATGCCAGGAGCAAAGGAGATAGTGACAGCCCATCAGTCTGGGGAGGGCTCCAAAAAAAAAATCTCCAAAAGACTCCAGCTCCATCCATCCACTGTAAAACAGATCATTTACAAATGGAGGGCCTTCAACTTGACAGCAACTTTGCCTAGAAGTGGATGCCAATCAAAAATATCACCCAGTAGCACCAGAAAAATAATAAATCATGTAACGGCCAACCCACACATCATTTAATAGCCATGACATTCATGGAAGGGTTGTTAGAAGGAAACCTCTGCTCTCAAAAAAGAACAAAGCTGCCCATTTTAACTTTGACAAAGAGCACCTGGGCAAACCAGAGGTCTTCTGGAAGTCCATTCTCTGAACAGACGAGTACAAAATAGAATTATTTGGTCACAATCAAATTCGACCTGTTTGGAGAAAAGCCAACACAGCTTATGAAAACAAGAACCTCCTCCGAAAGTGAAGTATGGTGGTGGAAATTTGGAGGTCTGGGGCTGCTCTTTTGCTTCTGGACCTGGACGACTCCATATTATCCAAGAAACCATGAATTCTTTGGCGTATCAACAAATTCTTGACCAGAATTTCCTGTCATCAGTCAGGGAGTTGAAGCTGGAAGGAAAATGGATTATGCAACAAGACAATAACCCAAAGCATTCCGGCAAAAGTATAAAGGAAAGGCTTCAGAGAAGGAGTATCCACACTCTGGACAGGCGCAGTTAAAGGTACCATTCTTGGTACCACCTTGGCCGAGGTTCCAAGCGTGCTGAACTGATACTAAATGATGCCGTGTACATATTGGAGGTTACTGATTGGTAGTCGCTGTGGTTATGCCAGTGTTGTTGACTGAAAGTTAGAATAAGCGTCAGCCTAATGTTGCTTCTTTAAGCCAATTGTCTCCGATTTCATCCATGCTGGCGATTGTAATGATGCCGGGTTGTTTACCTCCGCTTAGAGCGCTCCACTCGGGCTGTTTGGCTCTGAATGTTTGGTCGCTATAGCAAAACGTTGTAGTAGAAAACTGTAGGTCCGAAACAAAACAGAGTACTGAACAGTGCTGGTACCAGTCAGTGGAGAACCCCCTATACTTTTGCACTCGTTAAATTTTCAGTTTTTGAAAAACCACCTTTTCTGGGTGTATGTGCAGAAAAACAGTGACCATGTCTGGAGGGTTCACAAACTTTCAAGCAGCACTCTGTCAGATTAAGGTGTGCCTATTTGTAAAATACCAAGACATTTAAAAAAAAAAACCACAAATATATTTTATTTTTAGTCTTATCTGCTTAACTCCAATAACCCCGAAACATAATTTGCCTTGCATTCAGTTTGTCATTTAGAGCAATTCAATAATTAGCAGTAAAATCCAACAAGCCTGAAAATGTAAAGGTTTTGTGAAAAAACACACACATTTACCCAGTTTCCCACTGACCCCAGACTGATCAGTCGAGGCATGCTTGAAGTCTAGATTTTCCTTCTTTAGTTAAAAAAAAAAACTAGAGCTAAGAGGCTAATGTCACTAACACTAGGAGTCACCTAAATATTTATCGCAAAATCTTCCCCAGAACTTCTCTGGACCCTCAAACCACTTCCAGATCTTCATAAAGGTGGAGACAACTTGGTATAACAACAAATATTTAAAATATTTCACGGCTGCAGAGAACCGTTCCTGAAAACACCTCGGCCGGAGAAACAGCGTCATGTCCTAAGGCGGTTTGTGAAAACAGACCCTGTAGTGCAAAAATACGCCGCTGCAGCGTTCAGCTCGACACTGAAGTCCAGTTCATTTCTACAGCTCACAGTAAGTCCTACTGTGTCCTAAACCACCTAGTCCGATCCACCTTAACTATTGAATTCTAGTGTTAGCGATATAAACCTTGCAGCTCTTACACTCCAAAACTTAGACAAGCATGTTTTGGCTGATTCATCACATCTGAGGCCAGTGGGAAACTGTGAACATCTGATTTTTTTTTTTACCAAAACATCCCTTCAAGTTTTCAAATATTTCACAGATTGTTGGTCAGCCCTAAGCTTTGAACTGAATCAAATATAATTCAATAACATTTCCAGGTACAGTAAGGAGCAATGTTTTCAAATGTTTCCAGTGTGGCCCGGCCCAGGAGTGACCAACCCTGCACTGTTTCTCCTCCACACTTACGATGGCTTTGCTGTAGCAGGCAGCGGCCTCCTGGTACTTGCGGCAGAGGAACAGGCGGTTGCCCTGCTCTTTGAGCTCCTGGGCCGAGGAGGAGCCCTTCTCCGGGCTGCCGGCCTGCATCTTCTCCACAGGCTCTGCGGTGGCCGCTCCCCCCTGCTTCCCAATCCTGTTCCCCGTCTCTTCGGCTGGGGCACCGGCCGCTCCCGGGGTACGGCGTCACCTGGAGAGATGCCTCTGCCTTCGAGCTGCAATCAAGAGACAAAGACAGACGATGGTGAAGACAAGACCTGAAACCATCTCCTCCAGTTAATAAAGCCTACGCAGTTCTGCATCAAGTGAACTGGATCCAAGAACCAAAGCCATGTCCTCCTGTCAACAGACCCTATGCAGCTCTGTCTGAAGGAACATGAGAACCAAAACCCATGTCCACTGAAGGGTCCTAACTTAATCTCTTTCTGGACAAATATGGGATGCAAGCCCACAAGTCCTCTAGTGAAGGGAATCTTAGCAGCTTGGTGGGATGGATGGGTGGGAGGGTGGATGGATGGATGGATGCATGGATGCAGGATAGAACCCATGTCCATTAAAGGAACCTAGCCAGCTCTGTCTGGATGGATGTAGGACACAAACCCATGGTCCTTAGTAAAATGGACCCAAGCAAATCTCAGACTATGTAAAGATTTATCACAGAACTATGAACGATGATCATTTAGTTGTACTACAATAAACACAGGCAGAATTGATCTTCCCAGGCGAGCCTGATGTCCTCGGTACTCCTGATATCCCTGCTGAACCCAGACTAACCGACAGGTTACCAAGAGTCAGGAGGCTGGACAGGGTCAATCAACTGTCAAAGAAGAACCATGAAAAGTCGTCCAGGTTAAACGAAATGGCTTTTCAGATCAGGAGAGGCGGAGAGAGTGTCCTGCTGTCCCTCCGCAGTCTCTGCCCCTGCCTGTCTCTGTCTCTGCTGGGAAAAGCAGGAAAGCGTCCTGTCTGGGGAATGTGAATGATGCAGGTGTTGGTTAACTGAGAGCTCGGCACTGTTGATAAAGATTCCCTGTCCTGGGGACAGAAGGCCTGCTGTGTGCTGTGGGGGTGTCCGGACCTACCGGTGGTAAACACGGCGCTCTGCCCGGCGCCCAGGCTTCTTCCCCGGCTGCGGCCCGAGGACACTCCGCTGTAGCTTAGCGTAGCGTAGCACCACGGTGTCTTATGTAGACTGCTGGCCGCCCGCTCATTAATGTGTCCGGCTTCTCGCCGGGGCTGTGGGGGAGACGCAGGTCCGACAGGCGGCCAGTCCCACCGGCGGCTACGGGCGGCCGGACATTTCCGCGGAGCTGGGAAGAGGCTAACGCTAATGCTAACGGCTGGGTTTACTGTGACACGCAGAGAACCCAGCTCCAGACTCGGTCAAAAGACTCGGTTAAAAGACTCGGTCTGTCTGCATTCCGACCAATTCAGTGAATCAAACGTCCAATTCAAAGACTCGATTCCAGGCTCCACCCACAGGTGCGTTCTGATGAAACTGATATTATTATTATTTCTTAATATCACATTTGTGCTAAATTTCTTCACAGTTTGCTTCCAGAGATCCAGACTTGTATTTTTAATGTGGTCTTGACGGACAGCTCTCCAGGCTTCCAGAAGGACTTTCAAAGAGTCATTTATTCACCAGAGTCATCTCCAAACACTCCAGCACATTTACACGTTCAGCAGTTTCAGGGTTTCCTATCTCTGATTCTCACTCTCATGCAGATGATGGTTGGAGGACAGCTGGAATCATACTCAGAGACCTAAAATCTAAACAGTGGAATGTTATCATCTGAGAGAATTTCACTGTAAAACACGTAGTTGCTATGGTGAAGCAACGTCCAATCAGCAAACTGTTTGAGTCTGGACCATAGACTGTACGTAGGTGTGCTATTATATCAAGTTCTCCTTCAGAACCCGCCCCTCAGTCTGACATTCTTTCTCTGCATTTAACCCATATAACCCAGTGAAGCAGAGCACAGAGGAACTCAGCACCCAGGAAACACAGTGTGTGGTGGCGGTATCTCACTCATGGGAACCTCAGAAGTGCCATTAGCAGTCCTGGGATATGAACCCACAACCTTCTGGCCACAGGGTCAAGTCCCTAACCACCAGACCACCAGCCACTCAGATGGGGAACAACACAAAACAGAGCCTGAAAAACAGCTTCATGGTGCTCTGTGAGTTTGTATAAAAACAGCCGTTTACGAATTACAGTTTTGTACAAAAACTCCATCACTTTGGACTACAGTGTTGGATCACAGTCAAACGCCAGCTGCCTCTAATTTAAGCGGATAGTTGATCGTTTTGATGCAATTATCATGGTTTGCTTATTAAAAGGCAGTGCCTCATTTGTTTCTCTTTTCTTTAGGTTTTTGTCTTTTAAAAAATTAATTACATTTTCCATTCAATCTGTTTGTACAATCAGACAACAGTTTTTCTTGTGGGACAACTGGTAGCCTAGTGGTTAGGGGGTTCGATTCCCAAGACTGCTAGTGGCACCGTCCCCACATGCTGCTCCCCAGGCGCTCCTGTCTGTCCGCTGCTTCACTTGGTGAATGGGTTAAATGCAGATGAAGAATTTTAAGGCTGTTCGTTTATGATAGAATGGTCACTTTCACAATGTTTTTTAGTCTTTTTTTTAGCTGGAATTTGGCACCTCTTCTTGGGTACTGGCATGGTTCCAATACTAAAATTTGAATACCTGCTGTAGTCGTTGGCCTGCCTTTCTCGTGAACGGAGAAATCAGCGAACACCAGCAGAGGGCGCTAATATGACCATTTATTAGGTGTAAAATCCATAAGTAAAAAAAGTTGATCTTTCTGTTGTGGAAGTTGGTATATGGCTGTTGTATTTGTATTTGAAGGCTTAGGTTTCTTTAACAAACACCACTAGCTTTTGCGATGTTACTTGGTGTAGATATTTATGTAGTATATTATTGGGAGATCTCAGGAGAACCATATAGTTTGTGTATGTCCAGTTGGAGGGTCTGTTTGGGAGAAAATCCAGGGCCTATTTCTAGTCCCAGTCTAACCCTGTGTGCTTCCACCTGTTTAAAGGCATGAATCTTTCTCTCCACACGATTTCAGCCATGCTTGACCATATTTGTCTTGGTAATGCAGATATAACAACCCCAGTGTGCTTCAGGGGTAAAATGCTGTACTGGATGAAGTTGGAAGAGGCACTGTTTATTTTTTTTTGTAGCCATAAAACCAGTGTCTGCGTCTCCAATCATTGATTTCACAGCAACTGCATTGTCACACTTCTCTTTTTCCTCACAGAATTGTTCATCTACTCATGTATACTTATTCCTAATTGTTGTAAAACTATGTATATATGAACTGATATAAATGCATGTGCTTAAATATGTATATAAGAATCCATATTTTTCCTACAATTCTGTATACAGTACTATATTGTTATTGGCTCCCGACCATTTTATTTTTAAATGAAGCCTTTTTAAACACAGATATATTTATAAATATATAGGTTAACTTGTAAATCCCTTTTTAACTCTCACTGTTGATCCGAGTGCTGCTGTTCTGTTCTATGTTGCTCCGATGGTCCAGAAGGACGATGTTTTGTCTCGCTGTGTACTGAATGTATATGGCTGAGATGACAATAAAGCTTTACTTACTTACTAAAAGCAAGCTAGTTTGATCTAAACCTTTAGTAAAACAAAGCCAGGCCAGCAGCGCAGCTTTCCAGAAACCACAACAGTGAACAGGAACATCCCCGCTTATTGTGGACTTTTACTCTTCCACCCGCTGGGGCTCTCAACAGCAGGTCTTTAGACCAAGTGGATGAGGGTAGTGGAGCACATGGAGCTGATCTAGGGTTTTTTTTTCTTCCCTCTCTGGACTCAAAAGTGCTGACATCGCTGTTTCTCCACTGGTTGGATGGACAGTGGGGACTGGACGGACAGAGAAAAAAAAAAAAATCACACAAAGAACAAGTTTAACTTCATAAAATCCATTTAATGAGTTAGATTAGGACAACATGGACCATAACTGCATTATAAAAGAAAAGGAACGTTTTAAACCTGAAAGAATACACCATTAAAGAACCCAACTTGGCGATAAATCATTCGTTTATACTTGTACTGATCTCTAGCCTTCTGCTACTGGGAACGCAGGAGTGTGGACTTTTTTTTTTTTTGTCCCGTCTGTTTGGGGGAGGAAATCGTGCAGCTACGTCTATATACAGGGCTGTTGGACTGACCTCAGAGCAGATTTTCAAGAAGCTCAAGCCACCTCACACACACACACACACACACACACACACACACACACACACACACACACTCTCTCACTCACACACACACACACACACAGTCTCTCTCTCTCTACAAACAGTACAAGGTAAAAAGCGCCACCATCTACAATGATTAAACATAAGAAGAAAACAGGGACACAGAAAACAAAAGCTTTTGGGGTAACATGGTAAGTATAGTCAATGAACATTACAAAAGGAGGGACGGGTTCGAGGCCAGTGCTCTTCACTCCCGAAGGACTCCACAGTGCGGCGTTTCTCATGGAAAACGTCTCAGCTGCGCAGCGATGGGAAGGAAGAGCAGTGGCTTAACATAAAAGGAACGTAATTTTAAAAAAATAAAGGAAGTAGACAAAAAAAAAAGCTGTGGGTGGGGGGTGTGGTGGTGGTGGTGGTGTGGGGGTCTTGTATGGGTAGCTAAGAGGGTACAGGCTAATAGTCTGCATTTCCATGGAAACTAAAATGTACTGCTGGGTAATGAAGCTCATAGCTCTCCGGACTCTCTGTCGCCGGAGCGACGGGACTCCACCCTCCCATTCAAACCGTCGGACCGGCGCTCGGACGAACCGCAGGATCGCTCGTGATCACGGTCCCG
Organism: Hemigrammopetersius urotaenia; assembly: GCA_037974485.1. NCBI lineage: Eukaryota > Metazoa > Chordata > Actinopteri > Characiformes > Alestidae > Hemigrammopetersius > Hemigrammopetersius urotaenia. Next base: position 142,664 of record JBBPDC010000007.1, on the reverse strand, counting down.
CGATGACCTGACAACACACACACACACACACACAGTCAATTAACTCTATTTACACCTTTTCCCCTCATGGTTGGAGATATAATGCACATTTATGCATACGGTAATATATCTTCAAACACTATCATACCTCATAGATATTTTTATACACACATGATGCATATGGATACATGTATATAAATACACATGTATATACAGTATAGATACATACATGTATCTACAACGTTTGTATGTATGGAGGTCTATATTACTGCACATTGTGTGTGTGTTACACAGTGCTTGTTGACACTTAAGTGAGAGTCAGAGTTTGAAGCCAGTGTGTGTGTGTTTACTTGTGTGACTGTTCCCTGCTGTGGCGTGAGCGGGATCTGGAGCGTGTTCGGTGTCTCCGGCGTCTCTCTCGGGAGCGGGAGCGCGAGCGGGTGCGCCGCTTCTCTCGGGAAGCTGAGCGGGATCTCCTCCGCCTCCTCTCGCGCTCACGGTCGCGGTCCTTCTCCTTCTCTCGCTCGCGTTCACGCTCACGAGAACGAGACCTGCAATCGGCACGCAGAGAAAAACAGCACGACTTCAGTCTCCCTCACAGAACCGCATACAAACTCCTATTATATTCAAAAACTGATGTTTCCATGAAACGAGTCCGTTAAATTAATACAACGCATGTCTGACCTTCTGCGCTCCCGACTGCGTGACCTGGTTCTGAAAATGAAAAAATTAGATCAGAATTTTCCTTCTAAATAAAAAAAAAGCCAGTGGATGCACATTTTTTTATCACAATATCAAATTGACCACTAATATTTGGAATGTATGAGGAGTTTTTATAATTAAATAAGTTTAGGTCTCCTCACCTCCTCTTCATCCTCTCCTCGCGCTCACGCTCCTCTCTCCTCTTCAGACGCTCCTGGTTACGCCGCTCCTGCTTATCCAGAACCGTTTTCTACAGACAGAATGGAAAAGACAGTTTAGTTAAATGTCTTATTATTTCTCTTCCGGACTCTCGTGTATGTTACTGTGTTCTTCTCCAGGCTTCCTACAGGACTTTCAGAGCCTCTCATTTCCAGTCCAGTCCCTGAACCTGACCATTTTCAGAGGAATGTTTCTGTTGGTTAAGACACACAGTGACCTACGTATGAATCATTCAAGCAGAACAAAGAGC
>JBBPDC010000007.1:129963-141414 GCA_037974485.1 Hemigrammopetersius urotaenia | reverse complement strand
GATGATTCCAGATGATCAGGCGGTGATCAGTATACTGGTGGTGCTGAATGCTGAGTGAGTGGAGCTCCTTTATCTAGAACTCCTTGTGTCTTTAGACACTTTGCAGCCTGTCAGTAAAACATTTGTTCATATTCCTGTAATTTAATCTCCTCAGTGTGACAGATATCAGACAGTCTGACAGGATTTTTTTTACACCAAAAAGGAGATTCAAAGATAAAATGAGGGGTAGATGAAGACTTTAGCTCAGTGCTGTTATTCGGAGAGGATGGACTGTGGAGTCTAAAGCGTTAAATATGTGTCGGCTATGAATGACGTACCTTCAGCTGCTCCAGCTTTTCTCGGATCTGGATGAAGCCCAGATGAAGTTTCCCACCAAAGTGGTCAGCGAGGCGGCGGTCATTGTCATGGAGACCCAGGTAGGCAGAGCACACCTCACACACACGAAGCTTCTGCTGCTGGAAACTTGAGGCTGGCATGGAGTTCCTGTACTCTTCCTACATAAACACACACAGATTTAAAGGATCTGAGGAGGACAGAGGTAAATCAGTGCTAGACAAAGTTCTACTAAAGATAAATTATTTTAACCTGGAGAGGATCTGTGATTTAAGTGAATATAGATATTTAGATATTTTAATCCAGCATGAATGTGCAGCACTTGTAACCCCAACTCCAAATGGGCTAAAAACACAGGGCAACAAACACCAGTTACCTCAGCATCCTTCTTCTTAGTGCGAACTTTCTCCACTTCCTGTAGGACCTTCTGAGCTTCATCCACGTTGCCCTCAGCACCCAGTTGCTCTGCCTTCGCCAGCAGTTTACCAATCTCCTCGTTCAGCTCGTGAACTTTCTCTGCCTGGTTTGTTCACACACACACATACACACAATTACATAATCCTATACGGATTTATTCAACAGTCACTAATTAAGATGAGCCTTTTGTCACTTGTGAACACACCACAGCGCAACGTGCGGCACACGGGGAGCAGTGTGTGGGGGCGGTACCTGCGGCGCACGGGGAGCAGTGTGTGGGGGCGGTACCTGCGGCGCACGGGGAGCAGTGTGTGGGGGCGGTACCTGCGGCGCACGGGGAGCAGTGTGTGGGGAGTGTACCTGCGGCGCACGGGGAGCAGTGTGTGGGGAGTGTACCTGCGGCGCACAGGGAGTAGTGTATAGGATAGCTCAAGGCATCTTGCTCCAGGTTACCCAATTGGTAGTCCTGGGATTCGAACCCACACCCTACAGATCACAGGGGCAACTCCCTAACCACCAGATGCCCAAAATCTGCACGAGGTTCGGACAGGTTAACGCTATCCTCACATTACCTTTTGTGCTTCTTGAGCTATTGGTTAATGCACACACACAAACACACACATACCTTGGCAGCAACCTCAGCGCTGATTTCCTCCTGCGTCTCAGCGAGGCGTTTCTTAGCCAGTTCAGTTCTGCGGTCACAATCAGCGATAAATGATTCCAGATGATCCACCGCCTGAACAGAAACAAAACCACAACCATCATCATCATCAACAAAGTCACCAATACTGCCAGTGTCAACAACAGTCACCAACAGAATCAACAGCTCTCCTCAGTTCCACAGGAAGTAGAGACACTGCTGGGCTTTCTTGCCAACAGAGTTGGTGGTGAGGGTCCATGTCAGTTTCTCAGTGATGTGAACACGAAGGAGCCAATGATGTTGAGTGGGAAGTGATTTCGTTGTGCCCTCCTGAAGTCAACAACCATCTTTTGTTTTGTCCACGTTCAGGGACCGGTTGTCTCTGCACCAGTCCATCAGCCGTTGCACTACCTCTCTGTTTGCTGCCTTGTTGTTCCCGCTAATCAAACCCACCACAGTTTGTCAACAGTAAACTTGATGTGGTTTGAGCTGTGCATTGCTGCATATTCATGGGTCAGCAGCAAGAACCTGGAGGCCCCTGTGTTCAGCCCTGGCGGGCCCCGTGTTCAGTGTGGTGGTGCTGGCACAATCCTGACTGAGGCCAGGCCCAGCAGTCTCAGCTTCCTAATCAGATGCTGAGGAATGATATCGAAGCTGTCCTGAATTCTGTGAACAGCATTCAACCGTAAGTGACCTCAAATACAAAGGAATCTGATCTCAGACCAGTTCTGCTTTGTAAACAGCAGTCTTGGTGGTGTCAGAAATGGCCGTCTGTAGTTCAGTTCATTTTTACAGCTCACAGTAAGTCATACTGTGTCCTAAACCACGTCCACTAGTCTGATCACCTTAATGAAGGAGTTCAGTTCATTTGTACAGCTCACAGTAAGTCATACTGTGTTCCATTATGCTCTGGACTTTCTCACTAACTGACCACAGTATGTGAGAACTCAGGGCTGTGTGTAGAACAGGGTTGTCTGCAGTACTGAGGAGGTTCTGGCTCCGTTTCTCTTCACCATCTACTCTGCAGACTTCTACAACTCCACCCACTGCTTCCTGCAGAAGTTCTCTGGTGACTCTGCAATAGTCTGCCTCATGATGGGGACGACGGGAGTACAGAGAACTGACTTTGTGTACTGGTGCCAGCAGAACTACCTCCAGATCGACACTGGAAACACCAAAGAGCTGCTGGTAGACTTCCGCAGGCACAAATATCCTCCACTGCAACCACTGAACATCCATGGTCTGGACACCAAGGTTGTAAAAAGCTACAAGTACCTCTGCGGCTTCTACTTTCTTCTCTTGTTCTGTCCACTATGCTGCTGTAACAATGCAAATATCTCTCCTTTGCATCGTTATCGAATCTTATACAACGTCCACCTTCATGAAGACGGAAGCAGTTTGAGTTGGTGCATTTTCACTCCAGTTCTGAACTAAAAACTAAACCTGGCTGATCAACCAAATATGAAGTCAGTGGTTAAAGTCAAGTGTGATTCTGGCTCTGAGGTCATTTCCTGTTAGTGTGTCTGAGGTTTCTTCAATCCAGAAGATACCGCAATCACAGTAGAATTTCTTAAACAGCTAAACTGCTTGTTTGGGTTTGTCTACTCACATCCAGCTCGAAGAACAGGTCTCTCTCTTTAGAGGCGATCTCATAGTCCGCCCGCAGAGCCAGGTCATGGATCTTAGAGCATTCTCCCAAGTCCATACGCTACACACACACAGAAAAAGATCAGAAGTAGATGAAATTCCACCACAGCAAAGTTATTCTGGTTCAGTCTGACTCAAAGACATGAGTGTGTACATTCTGATTCATCCTTACTCACCACATACATCTACACTACAGGCCAGACGTTTGGGCCCACCTTCAGATTTTGAAGAATATAAACACAAGCTGCTCTTTAAACTATTTATTGCAAGAAAACAGTAGAAATACCTAAAAACAAATGTAACTGTCTGGTTTTGAAGAAATCCAGTCCAGAGATCCGTAAACCGGGAGGAACTGCATGATGTTGAAGAACTGAGTGATACTTTTCTTTCTTCAGGATTAACACAAAGTGAAAGTCGGTCACTAAAGACAGACCTGATGTGTGTCTGCAGAACCAGCAGTTCCAGTCTTTGTGGAGAAATAATGTGTCTAAAAATACTGAAAACCAGTCAGTTACATTTGTTCCATTTTCTTTGTAGTACAATTTTGAAAAAGCAGCATATTGTTCATTTTTTAAATAGAGGTAGGCCCAAACGTCTGGCCTATAGCATATACACACAGTGCATCCGGAAAGTATTCACAGCGCATCACTTTTTCCACATTTTGTTATATTACAGCCTTATTCCAAAATTGATTAAATTCATTTTTCCCTCAGAAATCTACACGTAACACCCCATAATGACAATGTGAAAAAAGTTTACTTGAGATTTTTGCAAATTTATTAAAAATACAAAAATTGACAAAGCACATGTAAATAAGTATTCACAGCCTTTGCCATGAAGCTCAAAATTGAGCTCAGATGCCCCCTGATCATCCTTGAGATGTTTCTGCAGCTTAATTCGAGTCAAAGGAATTGTCTGTTGACCTCCGAGACAGGATTGTCTCAAGGCACAAATCTGGGGAAGGTTACAGAAAAATTTCTGCTGCTTTGAAGGTCCCAATGAACACAGTGACCTCAATCACCCGATTGTCACTCTGTCAGAGCGGAGAACCCTCCAGAAGGACAACCATCTCTGCAGCAATCCACCAATCAGGCCTGTATGGTAGAGTGGCCAGACGGAAGCCACTGCTCAGTAAAAGGCACATTGCAGCCTGCCTGGAGTTTGCCAAAAGGCACCTGAAAGACTCTGAGCATGAAAAACAAAATTCTCTGGTCTGATGAGACAAAGATTGAACTCTTTTGTGTGAATGCCAGGCGTCACGTTTGGAAGAATCCAGGCAGCGCTCATCACCAGGCCAATATCATCCCTACAGTGAAGCATGGCGGTGGCAGCATCATGCTGTGGGGATGTTTTTCAGCAGCAGGAACTGGGAGATTAGTCAGGATGAAGGGAAAGATGACTGCAGCAATGTACAGTGTACAATGTACAATGTACATCCTGGATGAAAACCTGCTCCAGAGCGCTCTTGACCTCAAACTGGGGCGACAGTTCATTTTTCAGCAGGACAACGACCCTAAGCACACAGCCTAGATATCAAAGGAGTGGCTTCAGGACAACTCTGTGAATGTCTTTGAATGGCCCAGCCAGAGCCCAGACCTCTGGAGAGATCTTAAAATGGCTGTGCACCGACGCTTCCCATCCTACCTGATGGAGCTTGAGAGGTGCTGCAAAGAGGAATGGGTAAAACTGGCCAAGGATAGGTGCGCCAAGTTTGTGACATCATATTCAAAAAGACTTGAGGCTGTAATTGGTGCCAAAGATGCATTGGCAAAGTATTGAGCAAAGGCTGTGAATACTTATGTACATGTGATTTCTCAAATGTGGAAAAAGTGATGCACTGTGAATACGTTCCAGATGCACTGTATGTGATGTGATATATATATACACACCTCTCTCTCTCTCTCTCTCTCATATACACATTATATATATGTGTGTGTGTGTGTGTGTATATATATATATATTAGACTCATAAATGCTCTCTTATCACCCCCCAACATACATAAACACTAATATAAGCTGGATTTAATATATTGGCCAAACAGGAAAAGATAGATCAATACACTACACCAGAGCACATTCTATACTTAAAAATATATCCACACTACACAAATTCACTAAAAGCACAACACTGAGGGAAGCAGTGATATTTCAGAGTGTATAAATCCATATTTGAATAATCTGTATGCGAGTGTTGGTGTATCCAGTATGGATGGGGAGGAGTTACCGTGCCCGAGAGGATGTCATGGGGGCAGCAGTTCAGCAGGTGAGATTTACACACGCGTTCGTCTGTGAACTTCACCCTCTGTCGAGACTCGTCACCTGCAGGACCAAAACACACCATGAGTGAGAACAATATGTGCTCAAGCTCTCGCTCACACACACACACACACCCCTCTCACACATCAGTACTGTGGACTGCTAACTTTCAGGGGAGGGGTCACTTCTGCCCTGCCTGTAGGGGATGATGGAATTTGTAGTTGAGAGCGTGGATGCTGGGTGTACTAAAAGTGTGAAAACAGCTCAGTCAGAAGAACCTCCAATATGAAACAAACAAAAACAAACACTGAAGCACTAAATGTGTTCAAACATGACGTCGTCTTTCATTCTGGTCTGTTTGGTGAAGATCACAGTCACTTCAACCGTCCGAAATTTGGCCACACCAAGCTTTTCAAAGGGATTTTAATTTAACACAGTTTCAAATACCTATTTAGAGGAAAACAGTCACACGTGCATAATTTTTTTACATTCAATTGTTAATGAAAATATTAATCACTTATTTTGCACTTTATGAACATAGTCATCACAAATATTTACAGGTGAGACGGTTTCTTCAAACACACAGCCCTCTCAGTAATGATTCCAGGTGATGAGTATAGTGGTGGTGCTGAATGCTGAGTGGGCGGAGCTCCTTTATCTAGGCTCCTTGTATCTTTAGACGCTTTGCAGCCTGTCAGTAAAACATTTGTTCACATTTCGTTCATTTAATCTCCTCAGTGTGACAGAGATCAGACAGTCAGAGACAATAGGATTTTTACACCAGCAAGGAAATTAAAAGTAAATTAATTAAAGGCCTAATAATTAGAGACAGACCAGCAGTGTGTGATGTCTGTTGTGGGATAATGAATTGAGTAGTGCGACGGCCTATCTAAGTAATAAATAGAACCCCTAAAGGAGGTTAAAGGAGGGATATGGCATTGTATGGTATCATCCGATACCTCCAGATGGTGATAAATGTACAGTGTTGTGGTAAGTGGGTGGAAGAAATTAGTAAAAATGGGGAAAAAAACAGCCAGGACGACTTTTGTTTTTGAAAAGCTAGGTGTCCCCAAACTTCTGACAGGCCATGTTCAGCAAGACTTGTTTTGCACTGACTACAGTAATCACCAAACATAGTAGAGCGCCCACAACCAGCGGGCGGACAGGGCAGGTCAGTCTCAGATATAAATAACTCTGTGGGTCAGGTCAGGTCAGAGTCCTTCATTTATTAATATTTTAGTTACTCTCAACAGTTCAGCACTGACCAGGGCTTGGTATCAAAATTCAGTACCTTTAGGCTACATTAAACCAAATTCACTTCAAGAATACTGAGAATTTCAGCATTCATACATTCAGGACAGAAGTATCTAGAAGATAGAAGTATCTAGACAGTAAATGTGAATTTTAAACATTGATATACTCAAATACCGCATCTGTAAGTTGGTTTAAGCCATATTTTGTAACATTTCCCATGAGAAAATGTGAAATGTGATCATGTAGATGCTATAAAACCAGTACTGGAGACACAAAAAATTGGTTTTATGGCCAAAAAAAGGTTTGTGTTTGTGAACCACTGAGGGGGAGGGGTTGACTCTTGACTGTCTCTTATGGCTAAGTGCGGGAAAAAGACACAGCCACATTCAAAATCTGAATAATTTTAATTAAACCAACAAACAGTGACACGCGTCTTTTATAACTGACCTGATCTTTTGGGTCCTAAAGTCTATTTATTAGTCTGCGGTGTGTTTAATAGGACTGTTAGCCACCATAGCTGTGACTAGCCCCTCCACTCCCGCTCACCCGATCAAAGATTTGAATACACGAGCAATAAATCAGATATTAAAGAACATTTAAGCCAAACTTCAAAGGCGCAGACGAAAAGTGGTGCCTTTTTTCTCACATAAAAGGAACAAGAAGATTTAGGAAGAACCGCAGTGTTCAAGAAGGTATAATAAACTGTACTGGAACTAATGGATCGGTTGCATTAGAGGTACTTCTACAGTACCCAGCCCTGGTAGTGGATGTTTAAACTGATAACAGCCTATTGAACTGTAGCAGACAGTGAATGAAGACTCTTGACTTTAAATTGGCATGGACAGATGCCTGGGGGGGGTGGATGGAAAGGGGTTGTTAACTTGCACCTGATTGGTGTTTTAAAACCTGTGTGTGTGTGTGTGTGTGTGTGTGTGTGTGTAGGAAACCCTACAGCTGCTGCACACAATCCAGTCCTTCAGTACAAATTGGTGATGGGAAAACCAAAATAAAAACAAAAAAATAAAGGAAAAATAAAATGTATGGAAAAAAAAAAGTCAAACTAAAAAGTAAGGTTAGTTTATACACACTGCGAGCTCTTTCCTGCGGCTCCAGCCCTTCGGTGGCCTTATTAAAGATTAAAGGGTAAAGCTTTTCTCGACCAAACCTGCAATGAGGAAGTTGGGAATGATACACAAGAGTCAAAGTGAGGACCGCTGGCGGAGGATTGTCTTTTATTTTAAATTTTACGTTTTTTTTTCTCCTTCTTTTTTATCAAACTGGTCCGCACTACTGGTGCCTCCTCTCGCTGCTACTTTACCGTCTTTCTGCTTTTACTGCTGTGAGGCTTCCTGAGGTGAGGCTTACAGAATTAGTCAGGCTACTTCTGGAAAGCAAATGTAATGGTTTGGATATTCAGAACAGCTTTAAAAATCATTGGTGACTCACGGCTCGATGAACATGAGGCTTTTCTGCAACTCCCTTGCAGATTGATGTAGGCTGGCAAAGATACACTGAACCTTAATGAATAGAATAAAGGGGCCACAATTGTTCAGTCTGTATGAAACACATGTACGGGAAGCAAATGAATTTCATCTCAGCACTCACACAAAAAAGACACAACGGCATTCACACGGCCAGCGAGAGGCAGTCTCTCCAGCCAAGATCACCTCACTCAGAAACACACACTTCACCAAAACAAAAGGCCTCGACTTCAACTTACACCACTTTAACTAGGCCACTTGTTCTGGAGGACACATTATGGCCAGAAGAAAACAGATTAAATCTTAAAATGCAGTTTCCTCTGAGAAATGACAGCCCTCATTTAATGATCACTTTACTGTTATATTTTTTCTTTAGTTTTCATATTTTATACACATAAAATGAACATACATTTACACACATGTGGTCTACAGATATTCACACATGTAAACACATACATCCACCTTACATATACAAATATGTATACGTATGAACGTTTGTACGTGTATATATATATACCCCAACACATACTTACATACGCACACACACACAAATATAAATAAACACAAAGCTAGAGATGTTAAAATAAATTAGATTTTTCTTCTGGTTCCTTCTAAAGCACATCATTTAAACAGATGTATGCTTATGGTTATGTATTGTTTTATGTAAACTGCTCCATTTTCACTTGTGAGTTTTTCTGAGATCATGAAATCTGACGTGTGTGCGAGTTATCCGTGGCCCTGGTTGTACCCGGCACTACTCTGTGTACTGGGAGATCAGACACGCTTACGTTTACATCTTACATTTTGAATGAGTCTCTGGTGACCACCTGAGATTGGCTTTCTCACGATTTCCACCGGAGGAAGAGTCGATACAGGTGTACTGAGTTAAAGTCAGGGACTCTCAAGAGTTCTGATGTAAACACTAGGAAATGTACGCATTAGGGCTGCATGATACATATTGACAGTTAATCGTTATCACAATACTGGCTTTTACAATACTGATTTCAAAAATGAGCCTCTAATCAGTGTTTCAGACAGTGTTTCTGTGACCAATCACAGCTCCGGGTGAGTTACTGGGTGTCTTCATGTGAGCCAATGAGTTTTTACCATTAAAAGTGTTGACGAATTGGTGTAGGAGTGGGTGGAGTTAAACTGCTGATGTGCGAATAAGGAGATTATATTTAAATGCGATGGTTTTATAACACTAGAAAAACTGCAAACGGGCTGGTTTTGTAGTGTATTTGCCCCATACATGGACTATATGGATGGGGGAGTAAATGTCCCATTTGAAACAATATTTACAGACTTTTCCTTTTTAATTCCACAAAAGTGGTGCTCTGGGTAATGGCAGGTATGAACAAGCCCTTACTGGGTGAATCTCTTACTGGTAACTAATCGAGCTTGTAATGAAGGTCAGACCTCTTGTTTATACACAGATACTGTGGATAAAAGCTACTATCCTCCATTATAATGACAGTCCAGGATGGGTTGTTTTCGTGTGTTTACAGGGTAAGTTACAACCAAGTTTTTAGTGTAGGGACATTAAGGATAATTTAATGAACCGATACCCTGTTTGGAGACTGTACAGAACTTTATAGACACTCAGAAAAGTCTGTTTTTATGTAGAAGAGCGGTTTTATGCGTTGATCAGATAAACAGTTGAGTGAAGTAACGCGATATCTGGGGCGCAGGTCTCGCGAGGCCTAGCCTGCCCGCGCTAGCTTTAATAAACAGGACATTTCCAGAGGAAACCGCTCCTCTAAGCACACAGACTGCACACACTCCACCCTGTCGGACACTCAGACCCGCACTCAGAGCAGCTCTCAGCCCGGACTACAGTCTACCGCGGGCTGTGGCCGTCTTTATCCTCCGCGGGCTGTTCTGCTAGCGCTAGCCTAGCCTAGCCTAGCATAACGTAGCTACTCACCGTCCCGTGCGGTGCCCATCAGCTGGTCCAGCAGAGCCCTCATCTGAGCCTGGGCCGACATCTTTTCCCGGGTACCGACACTCCTCTCACTAACCAGAGACTTTCACAACATATAAACTCTGAAAACGGCCCTTTTTCCTCACAGCGGCGAGGAGAGCTAACAGAGCCACCGAGCAGCACGGAGCTCCCGCACACAGCCAATCACAGAACAGAGCTCCCGCACACAGCCAATCACAGAGCAGATACATCTCAACCAGCCAATCACAGAACAGACCTCCCACAGCCAGCCAATCACGCAGCCAATACCTAGAGCGAGCCAATTACAGAGCATATCTCCCACATCCAGCCAATCACAGAGCAGATAAATAGAGACAGCCAATCATAGAGTAGACAGTCAGAGAGCGTATACGTCACAATAACGCGATAGGCCGCGTCCATTAGTTTAAATATGCTTATTAAAATAATTAAATATGTTTATTGACAGAAGCCGCCATTTATATTTTACTATACCCGATATATAATGTTTTTAACAAATAGAACAACAACACTAACAACAAACAGATCTGCAACAAAAACAACAACAAAACAATAAAAACAAAAAACAGAACAATTATGACAACAACAATAAACAGAACAACAATAACAAAAACAATATCAAAAACAACAACAAACAACAACAACAAAACAAGTAAAACCATAGTATATATATCTATGAAGTAAAACAAGGAGACGGGAGTATCGGGTCTGCTTTGTCCCAGCGCGCGCGCCGTACTCTCCTTGTAGTGATCCGGATCATTTAACTCGATTCACCCAAAAGAGTGTCTTCTGCCAAAATAATTTTCCCAATTTCTGTTCTTTCATAATTCAGACCCATTTAGAGCTGTTCTGATCTGGGATCAGCCTGTCTGCACTAACATCACCCACACTATTCACTGTAAATACACTAAACTTCATCATTTCCAATATACTACAGTTTTATATCATGTTGATTACCTGTGAGTTTAATTTAAACTACAGAGAGTAAACTGTACACGTGGTCCTCGTGCATTAATGTGCGTTACAGTTCTAATATTTCGATGTTCATGTAAAATAAATAAAACTACAGAGCAACATCAGCAAGAGAAGCTGAAGCAGAAGCAGGTCCAGTCCAGTAAATAACAAAATAAAAATAAAATGAATGAATGAATTGTAATAATAAAATTATTTTAAGAAGAGCAAAACAACAGTGTATATATTCCTAACTTTCCAACAGTGTAACATTTCAATATTTCTCTCAGGACTTAAAAAATGAAGCTAACACTATATGAACAAAAGTATTGGGACATCCCTGTTTTTCAGTGTGGCTTCCATTAAAGGAAAATCTTAATGCTTTAGGAGACATTCTGAGCGACACAATGCTTCCAAATGGACCCAGTTTGCGGAAGAACCTTTTCTATTCCAGCATGACTGTGTCCCAGTGCACAAAGCGAGCTCCATAAAGACATGCTGGAGGAGTT
>JBBPDC010000007.1:113475-125161 GCA_037974485.1 Hemigrammopetersius urotaenia | reverse complement strand
GTGAATGGAACCAGACGTCTCCAACACTAATATAGTGTAGGTGAATGGAACCAGACGTCTCCAACACTAATATAGTGTAGGTGAATGGAACCAGACGTCTCCAACTCTAATATAGTGTAGGTGAATGGAAACAGACATCTCCAAAATTAATATAGTGTTTCCTTCTGGACTATTTTGCCTCACGACGCCCTGCATGTATCACCACCAAAGCTTCTCCAAAAGCATCCCGGGCGTCAGGCGGCATTTCATATAATAACTTTATCTGAAGGAGCTTTTTGAGGCAGACGTCTGGTTCCATTCACCTTCACTGGAAACAATTCTGACTTAGTTTCACACCAACTCCACTCCAAACACTTAAAAATGCGGAAATCCAAAATCCTCTATAAGCTACAAAGTCAGATCAATAACTCCACCTCTGACCACGCCTTGTCTGACAGCCACTCGGGGGCGGGATTTGGGTGTGGGTTGTCGAGGGCGACACCACCTGTGAGCAAGAAGCGCCAGACGAGGTCATTGACCAGACCTTTGCCTTGCATGATGCCAACCGTGAGGAGAAGTGAGAACAGCAGCTTGTCCTTCTCGAACAGCGAGCGGCAGACGTTCTTGTAGATGCTGACGGTGAAGTGCTCCAGTATGTTGGAAATGCGGGTGTCCAGGTCGTCGCTGGCCACGCTCTGGGCAATGGACTGCAGGTACAGGCCGATGAACCAGGCGAGAGAGTACTGGTACATGGGCTCGATGTTCGCCAGCTCAGAGATGCAGAAGAACAGGATGGACGAGTGCTCAGCCACAGGTCGGTAACCCAGCCGCGTTTCATCGATTTCCCGCTCCGTCAAGCTGGCGATCTTCTGCTTCTCCGAGATCTCCTCGGAAAGAACTTTGGAGGAAGACAGGACCTTGATGGCTGTTTCGTCCTCCAGAATGTTCCCCTGGGATGAGGACAGCACCTCTAAGATCTTGTCTTCGATCTCTTTGAGCTGTTTGTTGTTGGCGGCACTCTCCAGGATCAGCTGGTTCTTCTTCTCCTCCAGTTCGGGTTTTTCCTTGGCAGCCACGATCCCCAGCAGCTGGTCCTGGAGCCCCAGTGGTGTGATCATAAAGTTCAGCAAACACACCTTCACAGCCACCTCCGGCAGGTAGTGCGGGTTCCGCAGCCCGGTTGTCATGTAGAACAGGAAGTCTCTGGAATATTCAATGATATTCTCGCCCAGCTTCATATACTCCACACCCTGCTGCTTGAACGTCTGCTTCAGGAGGACAGGCTCAAGAACTGGATCTAGCTCTGTGCCCACGTTCTCCAGGAGGACCGGAGTTCCAAACTGGATGGCGTTCTCCAAGGTTCGGATGTAGTTGCTGTCAGAGAGTTTGATGGCGGAGAGCTTATTGGCCTTCTCCATGTTCTTGATCCACTTGTTGGCCTGGCCCTACAGGGTGGTTCGGGGATATATAATAAATAAAATGAATCTAATACAATTATTAAAAAGGGGGCAACATAATTGGGTCACACTTTGGTCTGATGGTCCTTTGTCCTGATTATCTACTAACAAACTGGTGAAACGGGCTTATCAAGGTTAGGTTTAAGATTTGGGCTAAGATTGGGCATTATTAGTTATAAAAGGTCTATATGCTACAAAATATGTTCATGAAGTTCTTTACACAAAATTACTCTCACATAAAGAGATTCTCCAGCTTTATTTTTCACAGTTTCAGGCCCTTTCAGAACCAGCTGTTTGGATGGAGGGCCTAGTGTGACGTTATACTGGGCCAATTTGCATAGAACCGCCCCTCATCTGTCGAGACCCCACCCACTAGATTAGTTGAAGATCCTCCATGTTGTCTGCTGGTGTTAGGCCAGTCACTTGTTGCTGTAAAGATCAGCACAAATCCTGCACTTTCTCCCAGACAGAGAAAACTGAAGAACTGTGGCTTTCACTTCATTTTCCATGGCTGTGTCCCAAAACAATCGGGTTCCTCCACCTTAAAAAGTTCCACCTTAAGTATTTTAAATTGGAATAAGGAGCTGTGAATAAGGAGCTGTCTTCATCACCGTGGAGGATCTGGACCTGCTTTCCGGGATGAGTCAGCAGACAAGGGAGATGGAAGTACTTTCAAATGGTGACTTTTGTGTTTCTGTCGCAGTTAAGTATGAACTAACTTGTTCATTTAGTTAAGCACAGAGCCCTTAAAAAGGCCTGAAACTGTGAAGAATAAAGCTGGAGTATCTCTTTATGTGAGAGTGATTTTGTGTAAAGAACTTCATGAACATGTTTTGTAGCATATAGACCTTTTATAACTAATAATGCCCAATCTTAGTCCAAATCTTAAACCTAACCTTGATAAGCCTCTGGGTTTCACCAGTTTGTTCATGAACATGTTTAGTAACCCATAGACCTTTTATAACTTGTTTTTTTTTAAAAGTGAGTTTTGTATAACATGTCCCCTTTAATGTAAATGGGTTAGTGGTTTGGACATTGTGTTAAAAAATAACCAACATTAATGTAATCATGAAAATCGAGTTGTCTTACCTGCGGGTCGATCATGAGTGGCCAACGGCGGGAGTTGGACACGATAATTCCGTTGTCGGTTGAGAAGGAATCCACAGGTAACCCGGCAATCTGCCACGCCCGGATCAGTACCTGGTTGCCGAGGGTGTTGCTGAGGTTGAAGTCGTCGGAGCATGGTACCCTTTTCTGCTTGCAGAGCTCATGCCACTCCCGCTGGCACTCCACTCTGAAATCCACGGTGAAGGCCCCCAGGTAGGATACGGTGCCTGAGGACAGCAGCACATCACCCGTCAGGTTCGTGTACCTGAGTCCCAGCTGCCTCGCCACCTCAGTCCACCTTTCCTTCTCCCCTCCCAGGCCACCAATCAGCTTCTCTGCACGGATCAACTTTTGCGAGCAGAGCTCGATGTTGTCTTCCAAGTCCTTCTTCTTCTGAATCATGGCTGCGAATGTGTCATTCAGGGACTGCAGGCGGTCCTGGACAGCTTTCAGCTCGCCACGCTTCACCGTCAACATCTGCATCTGCACGGCCAGCTCCTTCTCAGCCTCGCGGAGGCGCTCTTTCTTCGGGGCAACCACCTTTGCCACTCGCTCGTACACCTCCATGGCACGGACCCACTTGCAGAGCCCCTCGCAGGCTGACGAGACGTTTTTGATCAGCGCTGGCTGAAAGTCTGGGTGATCAATGAACTTCTCACGGATCTTCTTGATGTTGGTGGCCGGGATGTTGTCCTTGTCGAAGGCCTTCAGGTTGTCCAGGAACTTCATGTCTCCCAGCAGTTTCTTGGACGGCCCCCAGTAATCCTCAATCATCTTGCCTGTGTGAAAACGAAACGATTATCAGTCCTGTGAAGGAACTTTTCACAGCTTTTCACAAAACCAACTGACCTGGTTTATCTGATAATGAACAAGCCCTTCTTGTTAAAGCGGGCCTGTCAGAGCAGGTCAGTCCCTAATTGTGCAGGACTAGGACCAAGTCTCAATATATATTTACGTTACATGTTCTCACCAGAGCCCCCAGGGTCAGGTTTCCGCTCCGGTTTGATGCCCTTCATGACACAGATGGACTCCATGACTAGTTTAACGGCGCCAGGAGGGTTCTGCATGGATTTTACCACCGTTATATCAGCTGGCTTCAGTGTGTCCAGGGCTGAGAGAGCAGCTTCCAGGGCCGGCATCGCCTCTGCCAGGTCTCCCTCACACTCGTCCTGTCCATCAATCCATCAATGAATCAATGAGCCAATAACTAAAATGTCCTTTGAACAAGTTTACACTCTTATACTCTAATCACTTAGGTACTAACTCAAACGATCACACACACCAAAATGATGGAGTGAACGTATGAGTGTTTTTTTCTAAGCCAGAAAATTGTCCTGATGTGTGGATGAACATCATGTCATATCATATTTATTAGCCTCTACATCAGGAGTGGAATTCCCAATGATGTATTAGTGCCACTCTCTCCAAACACTGAGATACCAATGAAGGAAAAAATACAAAAGAATGAATCCTGTCAAACTTGAGGAACATACTGCTGTAATACAGAATACTAAATAACATCATAAATAACATTAAATGCTCTTTTTGGTCTGGGAACCCCCTTTAAATACATGTGAAAATGTCACCTTAATGGCTTTGGCAGCTGCTGCAGCTTCATTGGCTACTTTCTCGTCAGCGGCTACCAGCTCTTTCTTGGCGTCCACCTCCACCGTCTCCTTCTCGATCTTCACCATCATCTCATCCGTCTCGGCTGAGGTGCGGATCAGCTCCGGCTGCAGTGCAGTCAGCTCCTGCTGCATCACTGCTACCTGTGGAGAAGACCCAGCAGAACAGTAGATGACCAGAAGTGAAGCCTCTGGAACTGAGGTGCACTTTATAGTGCTCCACCAACAGCATTGACAGATATCCGAACAGGTTTTTCATGCTTATTTCTTACATGTTTAGATTTTCGTTTTATTTTAATTGGACATAAGCAGCAACGTTTAAACAGCCAGAGTCTAATTGTGATGGCTTTGCTGCTTTAATAGCCAATTCCAATGTGCATTGCTACTACCTGGTGCCAGGCGTCTCACCTGAGAAGCAGCAAAGTCGAGTTTCTGCAGGCCGATCAGGTATCGGTTCCTGAAGGTGTTGACCTCGGTGCGCTTGGAGGTCAGCAGGGTCTTATAGGTGAGGATCAGCTCCAGGTAGGACGTGGGTGTGACGTAGTTATGCCTGCGCAGCTGGGAGTAATATCGCTCTGATAGCTTCTGCACGCTCTCCTGAAACGTCTTACACATCTCCACCACCCTGAGGAGAGACAGAGAGAGAGATATTTTCAGTACTCTGTGGTATTGGACCTCTGGCCAATCACTTTGGTCCCTTTGGTACCTCACCTATGGTCAATAGAAAAGGGTCCCAGTGATACATTACCTAAGGCCAGTGGAACAAGATCCCTTTGGTACTGTACCTATACCCAATGGAGCAAAGTCCCTAAGGTTCCTTATCTATGCCCAATGGAGCAAAGTCCCTAAGGTTCCTTATCTATGCCCAATGGAGCAAAGTCCCTAAGGATCTGTACCTAAACCCAGTGGAGCAAAGTCCCTAAGGTTCCTTATCTATGCCCAATGGAGCAAAGTCCATTTGGTTCTGTACCTATGGCCAATGGAACATGGTCCCTTAGGTTCTGTACACATGGCCGATGGAACACGGTCCCTTAGGTTCTGTACATATGGCCAATGGAAGACGGTCCCTAAGGTTCTGTACCAATGCACAATGGAACACGGTCCCTTAGGTTCTGTACCTATGCCCAATGGAACACAAGGTCTAGGACCTATGATGAATGGAGTAAAGAACCATTAGTACTAAACCTATAGTTTGTGGAGAAAAGTCTCTTTGTTACTGGACCTATGGCCAATGGAACAGTGTCTCTTTCTTAATGGACCTACATTCACTGGAGCAGGGTTCCTTTGGTACTGGACCTGTGACCAATGGAGGAAAGTCCCTTCGGTTCTGGACCCATGGCCAATTTAACAGGGTCCTCTTAATACTGGATCCATGGCCAGTAGAGAAAGGTTCCATTGGTACTGGACCTTCGTCACTGGAGCAAAGTATTATTGGTACTGCATTTATAGCCAGTGGAGAGAAGTCTCTTTGTTCCTGGACCTATGGGCTCAGGAACAGGGTCACTTTGGTATTGGACTTAAGGCCAGTGGAACAGGGTCCTTTTGTCCGGAACTGAAACCCAATGAAGTCCCTTTTGTTCCTCAAGCCATTTAAACAACTGCTAATCTTTTGATAGACAGATTCAAAACTTTATTTAGCTATCTAGCTATAAACTAACAACTAAATATAAACTGTGAACTAAATCATCTCACCCATGTTTTTAAGTGTAAAGTCCATAAACATGGACTAAAGTGGGAGCTACATTCAAGCGATACTAATGTATTTCTGTTGAAAAGTCCACTGATCTGCCAACTGCCTCAACATCTACACTGATGTGGTTTGAGAAAATACTGTAACATTTTGTTTGGCTCACAGGACGGCGAGTATTTCTAACTGCTAGTGAAGAGAGTCTGTAAGCTCATGGTCTCACTCTGTTCTGATGTGGTCCTCGAGTTCCACCTCCTCCAGGAACTTGTTAGCCACCATTTCGAGGGCATCGGTGGGCCAGGCCTGGAACCAGTCGATTGTGCAGCAGTTTATCAGAGATGGGAACATTCGCAAGCGATTCCGGAATGCATCTCCAATCGGGCTCATCGCTAGGTTCGCAAACACACACACACACACACACACACACAGATACACATATACTGTTTCAGACCACAAGACTGCCGTTGACCAGGAGTCATTAGGAAGGTGGAACGTTCTCGACCAAGCAGTGAAATTGACATGGAAGTGTGTGTGTGTATCAGGTAGTGATGATCCAGCTAGATGAAGAGGGGTCCACCAGAGGGTGACCTAGCTAGAGAATGACTTAAACTAATTGCTTCTACTGTGTCCAAGAGTGTTCTTTGTTTTATAGCCAAATAGTTCTTATAGTTCTTTGTTTTATAGCTGGTAGTCTAGTGGTTTGGGCATTCGCCCTGCGACCAGAAAGTCCGGGTTCGATTCCCAAGTACCCTGATCAAGGTACCGTCCCCACACACTGCTCCCCGGGTGCTGTGTTCGTAGCTGCCCCCTGCTTCACTTGGTGAATGGGCTAAATGCAAAGGTTGAATTTCGTGCTGTTCACGCTGTGGTGTGTTCACGTATGACCGAATGATCACTTTCACTTCATAAAAAAAATAACAAGAACAGTGAACCAGTTCAAGTTCATTTTCAACCCTCTAGACTGGAAACCAGAACTGTCAATCTCTCTGAAGTGTCCAGTTTAGCCAACTAAACTACTAAGCTTTCTTCTTGGCCACATGTTATGCTAAGGAACACACGCAGATAAACTTGTGAGTCGAGTCGAAGGTGAAGGTGAACTGATGGATTAGCCATGATGTCTTTCTTAGTATACCTTGAAACAAACAAAAATGTCTACAATTACTTTGTGGCCTAACTGCACGGTGAATTAAGGTGGATGGACTCATTTATACTCATTAAGGAAAACCCCTGTTCTTCAGTACATTAATACTTTTTTCAGTACTTTTGTGTAATGTGTGTGTGTTTGTGTGTGTTTAAATTCTGTACCTAGAACGATATGCAGGTTAGTTTTGACCCGGTCGATGAAGAAGTTGTACATTGTCAGTGGTGTAGCTTCCACCTTCCTGCCCTCCACCCTGGCGATGCCCTGCATTTTCTCGATGATGTCAGCGCGCTCGTCAGCTGGGAAGATGTTGGGAACGTCTCCGGTGTTCAGCAGCATGTTAATGTCCTCCACAAACGCCTCATCCTTGATCTGAGTGTCACTGAACAGGAAGGTGGTCCTCTTGCCCTCCACTCCAGCTTTCAGCATTACTCGCTTCAGGTCGTCCCTCCAGTCTGTAGTTCCGTAACTCTTTGTCAGTTCGATCTGGAACAGCTCGTAGTCATTGATGAATGTTGCCAGTTTGGTGGCGCTCTGGCGTCCAGAGCCACCGATTCCCACCAGCAGCAGGTGGCCGTTGTCCTGCTTTAGAACGCGGCAGATGCGCGAGATGTGCTCGATGGCAAACTGGAACATGACCAGGCTCATGGGGGCTTTGCTGACATTGTTAAACTCGTCCAGGTAGAGCTCCATCACCTGCGTCAGGGCGCGGAGGTCCGTCAACTCGTCGTACGGCTTGACGTCCGAGTCCGGCCTGCCGTAATCTCCGAAGAACAGTCCGCGGATGTTCTCGTCTGAAACTTTACCGGACGGAGAGAGATGGCAGAGCAGCTGGATAAGGGGAGGATAAAAGAAAAAACAGAGGGAATAGAGGAACAAACATAGGCCTAAAAAAGCTGGAAAGAACCCCCTCATTACATTCCCCTTTTGAAAGTTCTTTCAAATTACTTTCACAAAACACGCTCAACACCTTGAGGCTACATCTAGCTACACCTGTGATTAAGAGCATCTCCCAAATGCATGAACATCATAACACCCTAGTTACAGAAACTCAGGGCATCAAACAGCATGTAGAATGACTGCTCCGTGTCTTGTCCTCGTATTTTAGTGTTTTAACCTCCCCCCCATGTTCAACAGTTATGTCAGTTTATTTAGTATTAGTAAGCTATGCTCAGTCTAAACATGTGGGTAGAGAGAGTTATTTCAACATTTCTTTTGTGTACGAGTCTTTGCATGCTGCTAATGCCAACCCGCTAATGCTAATGTTTTTCATGCAGTTTTCTAATACTGATTATTTATTTACCTTTACGGTTTCTTTAAGAGTAATGCATTAAACTGAATTTAAAATGAAATTAAAGTGTTCTGGGAGCAGATTTGGGGGCAGATTTAGGGTTTACACTATAATAATAGGCAGTTTAGGCATTTTTTTTTACCAAAACACAACAACGCGGTTTTTCACTACATGCAGGTGCTCTTGGAACATAACCCCCGCGAAAAGCAGGGGATTACTGTACTTTCAAGTGTAATATATAGAAGGAGGGATTTCCAGGGTCTAGGAGTAATACAGGACATTGTGGAATAGACAATAGACCAGCTGTTGATGATTGTAAGGTGCATGGATGGGTGTAGACCTGAAGGAGATTGAAGAAGGGGAAAAGCTGAGGAGGGCTCTAAGACTCAGCACTGGAGTTGAATGTAGGTGAAAGTAGTGTTCGAGTTCAGCCTAAGGATTCTTTATTAGTGGGACAATGGCTTTTCCCCTAGTAGGCACTGAACTGCAGTCTGCTGCATGGACGGCAGTGGAGTCATCCACTACGCAACACCGGAGGTTCCCAATGCCCTGGCTGTGGACCAGTACTGGACCATGGCTTGTTTGATGCCAGGCCACAATACAAAGTAGTGGTGGGCTGTTATCGGCATTAATGTGCTTGTGTTAATGTGAGACTCTTATCACGCGATAAAAAAAATATCGGCGTTAATCTATTCACAAAGTTGGGTTGGGAGCTGTATCTATACTTTCACCTTGATATTTTAGCGCGGATTTCTCTGTCTGTCTGTCTGTCTGTCTCTCTCTCTTTCTGTCTCTCTCTCGTTCGTGACTTTTCCGGATCGCGCCTGTTTTAAACCTGTCTCGCTCTCTCTGGTGCTCTCTCTCTCTCGCGCTCTCTCTGTGCCTCTTTCTCTCTCTTTCGTTCGTGACTTTTCCTGAGTGTGCGGATCGTCTCTCTCGCTCTCTCTCTCTTTCTCTGTCTCTCTCTCTCGCGCGTGCGGATCATCTCTCTCTCTCTCTTTCTCTTTTACACTCTCTCTCTGTCTCTCTCTCGTTCCTGACTTTTCCGTATTTAAACCTCGGGTTTATATTTACCTGTTCTTTAAGGGTAATGTATTAAACTGAGTTCAGAATGAAAGTAAAGTGATCTGGGAGAACATTTGGAGGCATATTTATGGTTTACACTATAAAAATAGGCATTGGGATCATTTTGGGGAGGGGGGGGGCTTCAGACCTTCGGCAGAATTCAAATGAGCCATTTTAATTTAGATTAATCTCAGGGTATATACAGCAATCCTTAAGTTAAATTTAATACCTTTTAATACCTTTTTTACTACCTTTGGAATAAAAAAAAAAACCCATCAGGACACAGAGTGTCAGCAAGTGTTAATCAATGACCTTTCTAACGTTTATGCAGATTTTGACATATAACACTGTACAGCAGAATAGATTTACAGACTCACTGATGTTGAACCACATATTGCACATTTATTTCACTTTATGAGTAAAAATAAAACTACATTAAATGTGCAACGACGACATAGTTCCAACAAACTGGTGCAGCAGCACAGAAAGCTGAGAGTGGCAGAGTTAACTGCTCTCGCCGACCGCGCATTCCATTTTCACGTTTAATGGATTGCAAATGCGACTAAAGTGCGTTAGCTCCCATCCAGTTGACATTGATTTTTTTTTTTTCATACAGAACAATAAGCCGGTTATTCCCTACTACAGGCTTGAGCCAGTCCTTAAACGCAGGGTCTTTCACCCAGCGGTCAGAAAACTTGCATTTGCCCATGACCACGCTAATGGTTGTCTGGACATAAGCCAGTTGACTACCCGGTTGATCGAACGATCACTGAATATGATGTCAGCATCAAACATAGCGTACAAAGTTTTCATGCATTAAAGCAAAAAAAAATCTGTCAGGGAATAGCTGGTAGCCTGTAGGCTACTCCGCAGCCATCAATACTTATACGACTTTATGCGACCTGAGGAAGAATAACTAAATCGTAATTTAACCAAGGAAAAAGACAGCCTTAACAGAACTTTGTCTGCCGAAGTTTGTTTACATCCCAACAAAACTTTTTTCTTCTGATCTGCATCAATCTCAAAATTGAGCTTTAGCGCCCTATGCTGACGGAAATCCGTCATAGCAACGGAAAACTTTAATCCACGTGAGACTTCAGGATTGAGACAAGGATATTTGATTATATGCCCAGATACGCTAAAGCCTACCGTTAAACAAACTAACGCAAACATTAGCATATAGTCTGCTAATACCTCGTAGTCTGAAAAAATAATACCTATTTTTTTAAAAATAATACCGCAAAAACGAAATTTAACACTTTTAATGGCCTTAAATTTGGTTTTTGATTTATCACTTTTTTTAATAATACTTTTTAAAACCCCGCAGACACCCTGAATCTAGATTAATTTTTTTAATCTAGATTAATTCCAAGATTACAATGAGATTAATCTAGATTAAAAAAAATAATCCATGCCCACCCCTAGTACAAAGTAATCAGGCATGATGCCTACCAGTGGCAAGACACTGAATGCAATCAGTCTTTAAAAAAATCTGTGTTGTACTGTGAGTACCTTATCCAGGGTCTGTTTGAAGTAGCCTGACGTTCTCTCTCTAACAATGCTGAAAAATGCCTCTCTGTCCTCCGTATCGATCAGACGATCATAGAACACTCGATAGACCTCGTGGATCCATAACCTGGTCAACTTATCGCCATCCTGCACAGGAACAATAAACCATAAAGACACATAAATACTGCAGGAGTTAGAACAGTCTGCACATGTTACCTGTGTGTGTGTGTGTGTGTGTGTATGCATGTGTGTGTGTGTGTGTGTCACACCTGCATATGTGTATGTGGACACAGCAGCACTCCTTTAATGACTCTGGCAAAGTCTCGGAGGTTGAAGATGTAGTGAGATTTAGAGGGAGTTGGTAAAAAGTTCTCCATCGCATCTTTGTACACCGCCATGGTGGCCTGGACCAGGATCTTACCCAGCCTGAAACACACACACACACACACACACACACACACACACACACACACACACACACACACACACACACAATAAACACAAGCATATTGTCTCCGGTTTTGAGGTTTTGAAGCTGATGTTTACACTGTGTCAAAAAAATGACGACACAGAAATGGATGAGTTCCCAGAAGTACTGGAGACACTCCCAATTAAAGTGAAAAAGTGAAGTGAAAGTGACCATTTATCATATGTGAACACACCATAGCACACAGTGTGAACAGCACGAAATACTTCCTCTGCATTTAACCCATTCACCAATTGAAGCAGGGGGCAGCAGGAACACGGCAGCAGTGTGTGGGACGGTACCTTGCTCAGGGTACCTCAGCAGTGCCTAGTGGTCTTGGGAATCGAACCCGGACTTTC
>JBBPDC010000007.1:60121-70881 GCA_037974485.1 Hemigrammopetersius urotaenia | reverse complement strand
ACAAGTTTCACTTTCTGAATGGAATTAGTGAAATAAATCAACTTTTTGAAGATATTCTAATTATATGACCAGCACCTGTATATCCAGGACCAGAGCTCGACACCCCTGATGTCGGGAATTGGCCCTTTACGAGGATTAAGTGCTTTCTTTCAAAAGCTGTAGCCACCTCTAGACCACTAGCACCAAACTGAAGCAAAGTGCATCCAAGTGTGTTTCTGTTCAGTCAGTGTGAACAAAAACACTGAAAACCTAGACAACAAATATAGAAATGTTGAGTCCAGTTTATTTAGCATTACAAGAGAAGCCAATATGTAATATCCATTTGTAAAAGGTGTCATATGTAAGAAGAATTATGAAGAATACAATAATACTTGATACACTATTTATATATATATAAATATATATAAACAATACGCACTGTAGTTCTGTTTCAAAATGCATCTGTGACGGGTGACTTCCTGACAATCATGACAAGCCATGCAGCCAGCAATGGCACTAAGTTACGACCAGTTAGGTACATCATCAGGGATTGACATAAGTGGTATTTTTTCATTTGCTAAAATTTCATTATTTTCATTTGCTAATAAAGTGCTCTGTTGTGGCAAACTCTGTTTGGAATAATATAATTTTGAATATTGGGCTGTTTTACAACAGGTCTGTGTGGTTTATACTACAGTGCATATTGTTTTTAGTATTATATATATTGTGTGGTTTATAAAAAGAGTCCATTAAATCCAAATAAGTCCATTTTGTCTGTATAGCCATGCGATGTGATGAGGAACAATGTCATATAAAATGATAAGAAATCCTTTTTATGTTACAATGAAAATGTTATGCATGGAACTCTATACATTGAAAACATTAAATTGCATCTTTTTTTCGTGCAGTTCTACAGTCTGAACTTCCAGACCCTCCACTGAGAATTAAGTATTAAATCCCCTGAACCCAGCAAGATACAAGATAATAAATGCGATTAGACTGCACTTTTATCAGATAACTGATCATTAAAGCATTCAATCCCACTAATGCAAGAGGGTAATTCCAAAGCCAAAATTAGATTTCATGCTTGATCCAAGCACAAAATACAACTATTTTGCAAAAGCAATAAAAAAAACATGTACACTGGCCATCAAACATTTTATGTTTCTGACATTGTACTTTCTTGTTAATGTTTGAGTACGAAAAAATACACACCATGGTTTTACTCATATAAAATAACTATATAGTTGTACTTTTATATTTTGCAATGCTCAGCTTCACATTCATCAAAGTGTCTTTGTTGGCACAAAAATTAAGATTTCCCTAAATTACAATTTGAAAGAGTGTAGATGCACACAGCCGGTAATGCAGCAGGGGAAGAGACTAGTCGAAGACCATGTAATTGGAGTCATCCATAAATCCTACATTGATAACAAGAGGAAACCTTGGCCGACAAGAGCAAAACAGGGTAGGTGTAACCCCCAACATAGCCATGCTGGACCTCACCTGACAAGGGATTCCACCTCTCAGGTGGGACAGACTTTCGCGGACGATCCTTCATGCAATCTGCAACCTGCAATCTGGGTTGCAGTCCAGAAAGTGCTTTGGTTTCTTGATCAAATCCAGATCCGACTCATTTTGCTTTAACAAATACGGGGGCTTGGATGATAGGAAAGTCGGCACTGAGCACAATCTGGCCCAGCGGGGTTAAGGCCGAGTCCCCTGAGGGGAGTCGTGAGGCCAGAACTGCTGTGCCAATAAAAAGAGTGGGTAAGCAGAATTGGGTCGTGTTTTCTGAGACCACAACAGAAGTTTGAGATCCTGATGGTGTATCCTAGCCAAGTCCCATGGCAAGCTGGGACTATCAGCTGAGGCTATCAACAGTGTCTAGTGGTTTCTAGCATGCGAGGGATAAGGATTTACCACACGTGTACAGGTAAGCACTTGTCTAAGGTCTCCCAGTGGCCCAGATTTGTGCAAGAGCAAGCCTTACCCAGAGGGGGAATGCATCCAAGTTTTCTATCTGGGTCTCCCAGTGGCCATAAAAATCTCACTCTTTACTTGTCACTCAAATTTATTTTTGGGTTACCAGTGGCCTGGAAGTTATTTAAGAGTAAGTATAAGTATAGGCCCAAACAGTCCAGCTGGTGCATCTCCAATTGTTGGAAGAGTATTGTGCCAGTCAAGGGGTCATTGGAAAAGGGAGTGGCAGATATTGGATGGATAAACTTCTGCTGTGAAGTTTAGCGCAGGACTTTCCTGGTGGAGCTACAGGGCTTCAGGTTTGACTTTTCTACAGTTCCCCAAGGACTGACTCGCATGTACCACCAAGCCCTCACCCTAGACCACCTCACCAACATGTTTGGAAATACTGTCTGCAACAATGTTTTTTTGACCATGTGTCTGACCTTGTGTTACTGACCACGAGTGTTTGGCGTTTGTCCTACCATGTGCAAGTTGGTTTTAACAAGAAGTCCAGCCACATGTCTAACCATGCATGTCCGACTACGTCTAACCATGGGTTTACCCATGTGTGTGTCTAACTACATGTCTGGGTGTTTCCCTAACCGTGTGTCTTACCATGTGTCTAACCACGCATTCCAAAAGAGTTTCTGACCATGTGTCTGAATGTGTAATTACATATGTCTAACCATTTATATCTGACCTTATGTTTTCACTTTTAATCCAGTCTGGGAACAGTTATAAGCAATTAAACGCTGGATATTCTCAGCACCAAATTTGGTGCCAAATTATCTTCAAAAAATTAGTTTAGAAAACAATGTTTAATATTAATGGATAGGCACA
Organism: Hemigrammopetersius urotaenia; assembly: GCA_037974485.1. NCBI lineage: Eukaryota > Metazoa > Chordata > Actinopteri > Characiformes > Alestidae > Hemigrammopetersius > Hemigrammopetersius urotaenia. Next base: position 68,097 of record JBBPDC010000007.1, on the reverse strand, counting down.
AATAGCCACCATCCCTCAACCCAGACCACTCTCTATCACTCCACAGTGCCTCCTGGTGGCATTACAGTACAACAACATGGAGCGCACTTAATGAAATATTGGTTATTCTATCTCACACAAACACACAGAGGAGCCCTTATTAACCCAGAAACCAGGGTATAGAGGTTCCCTGAAGGTGGCATGGAATGTGTACAAACGCGCTCGTTGTTTTGTTTTCAACACAGAGTAGAAAAACAGATTTCCAGCCTCCCAATCCAGATACACTCCGATCCTGTGGGAGTTGGAGGGGGACGGGGAGGGAGAGCGAGAGTGGGCACCAGAGGGTGAGGGAGAGTGAGAGCAGGCACTGGTGGGTGCAGGCGAGGGGGAACGAGAGCGGGCACTGGTGGGTGCAGGTGAGGGAGAGCGAGAGCGGGCACTGGTGGGTGCAGGTGAGGGAGAGCGAGAGCGGGCACTGGTGGGTGCAGGCGAGGGGGAGCGAGAGCGGGCACTGGTGGGTGCAGGCGAGGGGGAGCGAGAGCGGGCACTAGTGGGTGCAGGCGAGGGGGAGCGAGAGCGGGCACTGGTGGGTGCAGGTGAGGGAGAGCAAGAGCGGGCACTGGTGGGTGAGGGTAAGGGAGAGCGAGAGCGGGCTCTGGTGGGTGCAGGTGAGGGAGAGCAAGAGCGGGCTCTGGTGGATGCAGGTGAGGGAGAGCGAGAGCGGGCACTGGAGGGGGAAGGAGAGCAGGACTGGGAGGGGTGGGGTGTGTCAGTTGTTTTGTCATTGTGTCTGGCATAGTGCCATTCATCAGAGCGCTCCAGACTCCAAGACTGCTCATTGGCTCCAAACTCGCTGTCATCACTATGGTCCTTCTTGTGGATGGTTTTGTATGCCACTGCTACAGAAGCAAACGCTTCGCTCCCACTGCCGATACACTCAGCCTCCCAGTAACAGCGCTGACTCAGACACTCCAGAGTCAGAACCTGCTCCCACTCAGAAAACCTGTCTGGATGATCTGGATACTGCAGATCTTCTCCCACATTCTCCACCTTTCTGTTCCCCTCAGATAGAGACAGGTGAGGGTGTGCCGTGTTCGGGTCCAAAGTCAGTTTACAGGCATCTGTACACGTGCAGACAGACACACAGACACGTTAGGCAAAACCACACAAGCTCTGTGTGTGTGTGTGTGTGTGTGTCTGTATGTGTGTGTGTGTATTACATTTCTTTAGTCCTGGTTGAATCCTCATCTCTCCACCATGCTCCACACTAAAAAAGTATAAATTACACACACACACACACACACACACAAACACACACACACACACACACACACTTACTGAACTTACTCAGTGTCAGGGATACACTTTTTGTATTCTGTGCAAAATGTTGATAATGGTGTGTGTGTTAGCTAGTGGATAACTGGGGTTTTTTTTGCATTTGCTGCAGTTTTTCCTGCAGATTTCTTAAACATTTAAAGTGAATTTTGACATATTTACTGTGAGAGGAAGAGTGGGAGCCTGCTTGGTGAATCAGAAACAGAAAACAAGAAAATGAAGGACTTGAGGGACTTGTTAAACCCATACATGTAGTTCATGGGTTTTGTTTAAAAAGTGTTTTGGTGGAGCTGAAAGGTTCCAACAGTCCGTAAGGAAAGTACTGCATTCTGAGATTTGAGTCTTAAGTCATATTAAACAAAATGAAATCTCAAGCAAAGAAAAAGCCATAGTTTGGGTTCAGCAGAATTAGATAGGATTAAAGATCTGTATTTTTTCCAATTGTCGCTGAAGAAACAAATCCAGATGCCAACAGCTGCATTTACATCAAGACCATTAAGAAGAAAGAAAGTCCTGGACCAAAAGCTTTAGTCTAGGCCTAAACTAGGACTCTAGGACTCTGATAGAGATTGTTGGAGGTGAAGTCCCTACAGCCTTATTACGACACCGTCTTGAACATTAAGGTCCAACCTCACGTCCGAGAATCATGATGAAACCACTCTACAGGAAGCTAGAAGAAAAAGTGGGTAGTCTGGTGAAGAGGTGCAAACTAATTTTTAACAAGCAGCTCAACTACATTTTGCCATGATTATGCACATTATGAGAATCATACAAGGATTAATGAACAAGAGTTTCACTATGGCCCAAAGTCCAGCAGCGAAAACATTATTTCTACTCTTGCTAACTGAAACCTCAAGCTCCTTTCCTTCTAGAGATGCACTTGAATGGGTTAAGATCTGATTTTTACAGTTTCAGATTTCCTTTTCACTTGACAGTGAACCTGCAGCAGTGGTTATCACCTGCCCGGCATCTTCATGAGCACCACAATTTGGCAATTGTCGTTACTGTAAACCCCCAGTTTTACGCGGATCGGGACTCGCGGACCCAGTCACACACGGGGGTTTTTTGAGAACAAAACTGATCGTTTTACGCAGAAATATTCAAAACAACGTGGCACCTGCAAATATTCTCCGCTTTTTTTGTGCCAATATGTTTTTTATTTTAACTCATTTTAGTTCTTCTGGCTCCCCGTGCATGGCCGTAGGGCTCTCTCTTACTCTCTCTTGTTGTATCTCTCTCTCGCCCGCGCGTCTCTCTCTCGTTCGTGACTTTCTCTCTCGCGTGCTTGCTCTCTCTGTCTGTCTGTCTCTCTCTCTCTCTCTCTCTCTGTATCTCTCTCTCGCTTCGGAAAAGTCCAGAACGAGAGAGACAGAGAGAGAGCGCGTGCGAGAGAGATACAGAGGGAGAGAGAGAGATACAGAGAGAGAGAGAAAGGCACGCGCACGCGAGAGAGATACTGTGAGAGAGAGAAAGACTGTATCTCTCGCGCGCACGCACTCTCTCTCTCTCTAGCTCTCTCTTACTCTCTCTCTCTGTCTCTCTGTCTCTCTCTCTCTCGTTCGTGACTTTTCCGTATTTAAACCTCGGGTTTATCTTTACATTTTCATTAAGGGTAATGTATTAAACTGTTTAAAATGAAATGATAAAGTGTTCTGGGAGCACATCTGGGGGCATATTTAGGGTTTACACTATTAAAATAGGCATTTTAAGACATTTTTTGACCAAAACACAACAACGCGGTTTTTCATTATACGCGGGTGCTCGTGTAACGTAACCCACGCGAATAACGGGGGCTTACTGTATACTGAAACGGGTGAAGTAGGATTGGCCAAAATCACAAAAACACAATTTAGATAGTTTTGAGAACACTTTCAAAACACATGAAGCATATTATGAGGCAATTTATGTTTAATCTAAAGTTTGATTGGTTTGGATAGATGCAAAAAAGAACCGCATTTATAATTTATCCTGATGAAGGTAAAAAAAATCAGTTTACCCATGATTCCAATTTATCACAATTGCAAACACATGGTAAGGACTAAGTGTGTGCGTGAGTGAGTGTGTGTGTGTGTCTTACTGCAGTTTCTCCAGTGTATAGTGTGGATCTTTTAGTAGATGAGACAGCAGCTTCACTCCGGACTCTCCTGGGTGGTTATACCTCAGGTCCAGTTCTCTCAGGTAGGAGGGGTTTGATTTCAGAGCTGAAGCCAGATACGAACAGCCTTTATGTGTAACCATACACCCAGACATCCTGCAGAAAAGAAGAAGACACACAGTATTTACTTATTAGTACATATACTTTTCAAGACATTAATGAGAAAAGAGATGTCTAATTTCTATTCAAGAAAAGTAACCACATTTGCATCTATGTTTCTGGGTAAAAACAATTTGCGCCCAGTTTTCGTTTTCAACACAATTTGACCAGGATTTATGTTACTTTTTCAGTACTTCAGTACACTCACATCCACATAGCAATCTGTAGACATGTCTGCGCAAAACCCACAGATGCCCTCCAGAACTTGTCACAGCAAATCCGGACATTTTTTGGTCAAATCTGGGACTTTTTCCTGCCAATGTGTAATTTATCATGCATTTTAGTGCTAAATTATTAAGAAAAATATAATTTACTAATTTTGTATGAACGTAAATTCAGCTAAATTTCCATATAAAAAATAAACGTGTCTTGAGATACTGAAATACTCCTGGGGCCAACCCTTTTTTTTTTAAGGGTAATGTATTAAGCTGAGTTTAAAATAAAATTAAAGTGGTTTGGGGCATATTTTGGGCCATATTTAGGGTTTAGAATAAAATTTGCTGTGTTTTGCAGAAATGTTGTTACCTGTAAACTGATTTCTCTCTTAAACTGAGATGCACACACAACAGAGCTTATCGGGGCTATCAGAGCTTTACCATTATGACTTATGAACTTTTACCTGAGTATCTCCAGTTTACAGTGGGGACTTAACAGTCCAGCACAGAGCCGCTCCACCCCCGAATCCTGCAAGTCATTGTTACTGATGTCCAGCTCCTTCAGGGAGCAGTTTGTTGACTGTAGAGCTGATCCCAGATGGTCACAAGCGTCTGCGTCAAGATTACAGGAATCTAATCTGCAAAAAAGAAGTTACATTTTAAACTATGAAATAAGCACTGACGACATTTGCATTTTCTCTGCAACTTCATCTTTTTTTGTTTACCTGAGTGTCTCCAGTTTACAGTGGGAACTCTTGAGTCCTTCTGAGAGCAGCTGCGCACCTGATTCCTGGACATTATTGACGCTGAGGTCCAGCTCCTTCAAAGAGGAGTTTACTGATTGCAGGACAGAACAGATACTTTGACAAGAGTATGAGTTGAGGGAGCAACCAGACAGTCTGTAAAGTAACGATAAACAGAACTTATTACTGTATAACAGTAAATGCTAGTGATCTTACCCAGTTTATGTATAATATTACATACAGATGTGGTCGGTTAATAGAAATTATTATTCGGGTAATAGACCTCTCTCAGCTTAGCAGTGTCACTGACAGGATAGTGTGTGTGTGTGTGTGTGTGTGTGTGTGTGTAGGACTGGTACGACTTTATCTGAAGTGTTCTTGGAGTCTTTATGCACTGCTAAGTCAAAAGTGGTCCACCACCCAAATATATTCCTCTGTGGTCAAAAATAGACCCCACATGAAAGTTTAAACTGTATACCAACAGAAAGCCTATAGTCTTGGTTTTAGAGGCTAATTATAACACTCACACAGCTTTTTTGCAGACAGCCAAAGCTGGGATCAGTCTAAAATATCCTGTCTCTGATGCCTCATATTTCCTCAGGTCCAGCTGATCCAGCACCTCCTCCGACATCAGAAGCATGCAGGCTATCGCTGAGCACTGCCCAGGTGTGAGTCCTTTTTCTGAGTGTGCCTTTGATTCCAAATACTCTTCGATCTCTCTGGGTAGAGACTGGTCCTTCATCTCAGACAGACAGAGGAAAAGACTCATGGATCTCTCACTAGAAATAGATACATAAATTTGATCTTCACGCCCTCTGATTAATGTCTTGATGTACTCCACTGTCTTCTCTGAGCTGCTGTGCGTGTGTGTCAGCAGACCCTGTAGGAGACTCTGATTGGACGCCAGTGAGATTCCCATGAGGAAACGAAGGAAAAGATCCAGGTTTCCATTCTGATTCTCCAAGGCTTTATCCACAGCTCCCTTCAGCAGGTCATCCAGTGGAACATTCTCACACCCCTCTCTGTAGGAAGGGATGAAACACTGAAGTGCTCCCATCTTCTGGTTCTCATAGCAGTGAAACACATGGACAGCGGCCAGGAACTCCTGGAAGCTCAAGTGAACGAAGCAGTAGACCTTCTTCTGGTGAACACATTCCTCCCTGAAGATTTCAGTGAAGAACCCAGAATACACTGCGGCCTCACTGACATCAATGCCACTCTCCCTTAGGTCCTCTTCATAGAACATTATGTTGCCCTTAATCAGCTGTCTGAAAGCCAGCTCAGCCAGCTTCAAGAGCATGGGTCGGTTGGATTCCAGAAGTTTTGTTGGGTCTCTCTCATCTTCTTCCTCATACTTCTCATTCTTCACAGTTGTCTGAGTGAGCAAGAAGTGTGAGTACATTTCTGTCAGAGTTCTAGGGAATTCCGAACGATGCTGATCGATGATCCTCTGAAGCACAGTGGCTGAGATCCAGCAGAAGATGGGAATGTAGCACATGATGTGGAGGCTCCTTGCTGCCTTAATGTGTGAGAAGATTCTCTTGGCTTGGCCTTCATCACTGATCTTCTTACTGAAGTACTCCTCCTTCTGAGGGTCATCGAATCCCTGGATTTCTGTCACACGGCTGATGTACTGAGGTGGGATCTGACTGGCTACTGCTGGTCGGGAAGTTATCCAGATCTGAGCAGAGGGCAGCAGCTCTCCTTTGATGAGGTTCGTCATCAACACGCCCACTGATGATGTCATGGTGATGTCAGATACTCTTTGACACTGTTCAAAGTTTAGTGGAATTCTGCTTTCATCCAGACCATCAAATATGAACACAGCTTTGAGATCATTAAATATCTCTGGGTTCAGATGCTTGAGCTCAGGATGGAAGTCAGACAGGAGTCCATGAAGACTGTACTGACCATCTTTGACCAAGTTCAGCTCTCGGAACGGAAGAACACACATCAAGTCTACATCCTCATTTTTTTTTCCTTCAACCCAGTCCAGAATGAACTTCTGCACAGAGACAGTTTTTCCAATGCCGGCGATGCCTTTAGTCAGGACACTTCTAAGCTGATATTTCAACGCTTTTTCTCCTTTTCTCCTGCTTTTCAGAGCTGTAATGCTCTCTTCCATCTCTACTTTAGGACCTTTCAGAGGTTTAAAGATGTCCTCACAGTATATTGAAGTGTGTTGTAGGTGTCTCTTGGTTTCTCTCTCCGTTTGTAAAACCTCATGTTCTTCATTCACCCCTCCACTCTCTCCCTCTATGATGTACAGCGTCGTGTAAATCCTCTTCAGGAGAGTTTTATTCTCTGGTGTTCTGATTCCTTCAAATAAGCTATCATACCTGATCCTCATGCTGTTTTTGTGTCTAACTAAAACTTCGTGTGAGGCATCAACCGCTGGCTGGGAAAGGTTCTGAACTGCGAGAACTTTCTGATGATGTTGAACAGGTCGTAGCGTAGATGTGTTTCTGCACTGATCCTGAAGACGACCATCAGTCCCCCAGCTGAAAGACCACAATGCATGAGTGAGCTGGACTTTTTGGGAGGCAAAAAACACAATCCATTACATTAAACTTCAGAATTTCAAGAAGACCCACACCCACCATGTTAAGCATCAGAAAGCCATCCCACAAACTTATGTGCAAAACAAACAGAAAGAGCATTTTACTGTATTTACTACACAACCACATAAATCACCGGTCATATCTGTGCTTCACCTCGGGTCAGTCCCAGGTCCTCCAGCGCTGAAACCAGGAGGGATTATCATCGAGTTGTTGCTCTTCATAGACACACAGCTGGGCTCTGGACAATCTGCTCTGCTTTTATGCAGCCTGGAAACATTTACAGGTTTTTATATTTACAGACAGGTGGAATAGTGCCTCCATAAGAAGTAGAATGCATGCCCACCCAATACACACACACACAGACACTCATACTTTACCGTAGGTGTAGCCGAGATGAAAAACTGCAGTATTTCCACAGATGGAATTGTGGACCGAACAAAGGGCCATATCTCACCTTGGGTCAGTCCCGGGTCCTCCAGCACTGAAACCAGGAGGGATTATCATCGAGTTGTCGCTCTTCATGGACACACAGCCGGATTCTGGAGAGTCTGCTCTGTTTTTCTGCAGTCTGGAGACATTTACAGATTTTTATATTTACACACAGGTGCAGCAGCACCTCCACCAACTCTCTCATTCACTCTCACACACACTCTGGTCCACTCTCACATACTCTCGTAAACACGCACACACACAGACACTCACACAGACACTCACACACACAAGTGTAAATATATAGACAGGCACATTACTGTAGGTGTACCCGAGATGAAAAACTGCAGTATTTCCACAGATGGAATTGTGGATCAGTCAAAGGGCCATATCTCACCTCGGGTCAGTCCCGGGTCCTCCAGCGCTGAAACCAGGAGGGATTATCATCGAGTTGTTGCTC
>JBBPDC010000007.1:29822-48092 GCA_037974485.1 Hemigrammopetersius urotaenia | reverse complement strand
AGAAAAAACAGAAAAAACACTTCAAAAAACTATAGAATGACATTTTAACAACATTTATTGTGCAAAACATATTTTTAAAAATGACAAAACTTTAGTAATTTTTAAGATTAACTCTCATTTTTTTAGGCATTTCAGTTTAGCTAAAGTGTCTGCAGCTAGGTAATGTGGGTGGAGTGTCTTAATCATGTTCTGAAAGCCGCTTTTTTCCACTGTAAGAAACTGCCCCATGTCCTTACAGGTACATGGCAGTGACATTTGTAATATCAAGCCCCCACTTATTCTTTTTGTCGAACTTTTTTCTTTCTATTTGAGTGACTGGGCGTTTGTGGAGAGGGCAGTTTTTGGTTTTCTTCGTATTCCAAAACGTGCTTCATTTTGTGGTGATAAAACATGTTACTTTTAATCCCTTTCTTAGCTGTTAGGCGTGGGGTGTTTGAATCTTGGATAAATGAATGCACTCTGAATGCCTTAAGCATTTTTGTTGTGTTTTGTATCTGCGCTTGATTAACTTCAGTGCGGCGTTACACTGGCGCTCATCTGACACTGTTTAACACCAGCCTGCAGCCCAATGTGTAGTTTTGTGTATTTACCTGTGGGGGCAGTAATTATTATCTCCAGAGTGTTCACATGTTGGCCATCTTGATTTGTAGTTCTACATTTAAAAAAAATCTCTACCGTTGGCCAAATTCATATCGTTTCTACCGTATACCGTATACCGTCGCCCACCCCTAGTATGGGAAACACCCACACATTCAAGGGGTAATATCCATATTCAAACTTCCATTAAATGATGAAAAATCAAGTTGTTATTGTTACCTATTATCTTGTCTCTAACTGCCATCAGAAGTTGCCTGTAATGAACCTAAAAGCTGTTTGCCAAACGCCATTAAATGACAGGAACACATGTCTGGAAAACAGAACCAGGCAGAATTTTGTGAGATTTTTAATAAGATTGTTCAATTGATTTATGGCAGTTCTCTCTCTCTATCTATGTCCCCCCCGCCCTCTCTCTCTATATATCTCTTTCTCTTTCTTTTTTAAGTCTCAGCGTCGGGCATCCTTTGCGCTCAGGAGCTCTAGTTCTCCTCGCGGGACCAGAACACGTTCTCCATCCCGGGGTAGAGGTGGAGAACCCGACAGTAAACAGCAGAAACAGCGCGGTAGGCAGGGGTAAGACCCATAAACAGTCTCTAAAGTATGTCCTCAGTAATGCAGTCTCTCTCTCTTTTACAAGACTTCTCTGTTTCAGTCTCTCTGTTACAGTCTGTCCCTTACGGTCACCCATTTTATAGTTTAGTTGTCATGGCCTTTGTTTAACAGCCTTTCCATTACAGTCTCTCTGTTATCGCATTTAACTCATCTCTTCATTACCTGGTTGGTGTTTATTGGCAGGTGATGAAACAGTTAACAGGCATTTAAAAGTTAAAGGACAGTCTAGAATTTGACAACAACTACTTAATAGGAGTCAGGCCTGTACTGTTACAGATTTTTTCATCTTAGACATGGAAACTGGCTTTATTTCACACATTTTTATTTAGAGTTGTTCACTCAACAACTTTCTGATGTTTAACAAAAATACGTCTGGACGAATGGACAAATTGATAAGGGGTAAAAACCTGTCGTGTGCAAAAACATTTGAGCAGAAGTTAGGAATGTATTTAGTACACGTTGCGGTATTGACTCAAATATGGTATCTACAGCAAAACTAACCATGTGCTCACCTCCGAACATCTGCTGAGCATGTGCATGTGATGTGGTGTCTCTCCACAGTGGTGCTGGGGGTCAGAGGAGACGGCTGTACAGCGCCGTTCCTGGACGTACGTTTGTAGCGATGCGGTCACACTCCGCCCAGGGAGAGCGCGAGATCAGCTTCAGCAAGGGAGACAAGGTCAAAGGTCAGATCTGATGTGGCTCTACAGCATGGTAGAATATGCTAGTACAATATGTCAGGTATCAACAGCATCTTAAATGACTTCCCTATCTTTCTCTCTCTCAGTGCTGAGTGTTGGAGAGGGGGGATTTTGGGAGGGAACAGTTAAAGGCCATACCGGCTGGTTCCCCTCAGAATGTGTGGAGGAGGTTCTGCCACAGAACCAAGAACAGAGACCAGGTGCACTCAGACAGAACACTAATGGAATCTATAGGCATTTTCCACTGGTCTACAGGAACCATGCTGTACCTAAACTGTATTGCCATGGCACAGAAGTTGTTTGATGTTCCAGTGTAAAAGAGTTTCTGACTCAAGTCTCTCCACACAGTTTATGGCTGGTAGTCCTGGTACACCTTCACATTTCTCACAGTTAGAAAATCCTCACTGAAATTTATCTACAGCCCAAATAGATAGTAGTGCTTGTACGTCATCGGCTTCTGAGTTCTTTATTTGTATGCTTTTGTCTGTTGTAATTCCATCTTTCCAATTCCATCTCTTGTCATGACAACATTTTGACTAATCAAAAAGCAGTGATGCAGTCTGCTCATGCTATACCCAAACCACGTCTGTACTGTCACATCCCAGAGCCTGGGTATGACTCTGTTAAAGCTTGGGTCAGGTCTGGGTACGGTCCTGCCATTGATTATGGCTGTGACAACACAGGTACATCCACATACAGGTCTGGTATGGCTCAGGTGCTGGTCTTTTATGGTTTGGGTATCTTCTTCTGGCCACATGGACACCAGCATTAGTAGCGTCCATCAGATCTTATTGCAAGCAGGTGGCAGGTGGCAGGGCACGCAGGACATTGTTTGCACTGCTCCACACTTGTTATCCTTGCTCTGGCCAACCTGAGTCTAAGGTGTCTTTTTAAAGACTTCCAGACTGTCCATGGTAACTGATGTCCAGGCAGAAGATTCTCAGAAAGCGAGACAAAAGGATACTTTTTCGCACCAGAGGTTGCATCTTGCCAGTGATGGTTCACTGATCAATGGATCGATGTACTTAACCGGCTTTTCAGCTTTTGCAGCACTAGCTTGTGACCATACAGGGGGTGCCGAGTGTCATCTTCCATTCTCAGCCTTTCACAGGAACTTGCTACATCTCTGAGTTGCTATCCTGGCTAGTGGAAACATCAGCTTTGCCCAGGTCGGTTTTAACAACAAGTGATGATCAGGCAGGTTTCGTTCAAAGCCTGGAGAAAAAGCAAGTGCCAACCCAGAGGTCCACGTTATTTGCTCCCCATTTAGTGGTGGTAAGGCACTGCAGTAAATTATTGTGAGCATGCACCTTCCTTTTTAGAATTTCACAGTTCTTCCTATAGGTGAGTGACCTGTATAATAGGACACTGAGATATCTGGGAGTGTTAGTGTGAGCGATAGGCACTCCACGCCATATGATATTGAGTTGCAAAGGTGGAAAATGCACGACATACGTTTAGATCGATTGGGCTTGATTGGGATCGAAGTTCTCTTTGTAGTAGCAGCTTAGGTTGTTAAGTGCTACCATGAGTTTCGCCTTGAAACTGGTCGCCTGGGAGATTAGGATCAGATCATCAGTGTATTAGAAATGGGAGGTGTTTTGGGCTAGACAGTTGGTCGTTCATGTAGATGTTAAATAGGGATTGTGTTGGACACTACCCTGGGATAGACCGTTTTTTTGGTGCCCTCCAGCGACTTTTGTCAGAGAGAACGTTTACCTGAAATTGGCAATTTTGGAGAAGTACTCAGAGCATACTGACAAATCTATGATCGCCGGTCATGGTGTCCACTTTCCATAAGGTTCACTGTATTGTAGGCAGTTGACAGGTCAACGACTACAGAGCCAGTCAGCTTCTCTGCCCCAAACCATCTTCAATGTGTTGCCCAAGCTTAAATATCTGGTTGCAACAAGACTTCACAGGTCTGAAACCTGCTTGCTCCAGAATCAATTTTGGGTCAACAAAGCTTGTAAGGTGTACCAGCAGCAGCCGTTCACTGAGGTGATTGAAAATGCTTGCAGTACTGTTTAACTCAAATGGCTTGCCGTTTAGGAGGAGTTAGTGAGCTACCTGGTAAACTGTGACTTTGGTTTGGGTATGGGTACAGCCCCCATCAATCAGGCCTGTGACAATAACAGTATGGCTCAGGTATGTATTGGGTACAGGTTGGGTACGGCTCAGGTATGGATCGGGTACAGGTCATGTACCGGTCAGGTACAGTATGAATCGGGTAAGGTTACAGCCTTGCTGTCGTTCAAGGCTGTGGAGGAGTTGCTGAGCTATCTGGTTATCTGTGACTTTGGTTTGGGTATGGGTACAGCCCTCCCATGAATCAGGGCTGTGAAAACCCAGGTAAGGCTAAGGTATGTTTTGGGTACAGGTTGGGTACGGCTCAGGTGTGGGTTAGGTATTGGTCAGGTACTGGTCATGTATGGCTTGAGTACCAGTCTGGTATGGCTTGGGTACGGCTTGATTATGGGTCAGGTATGGCTCGCCTCTATCCAAGTCTGTTGTTATGACACCTTTTTGAGCAATCAAACAGCAGTGATGTGGTCCGCTCAACACATACAGGTCGTGGTCAGCTTAAGCCATATCCAAGCTGTATCTGAGCCCTACCCAAGTCACATTGTCATTCCGGGGGATGAGGTAGGTGCTGACGGGATTCTGCGCTGGCATAGATTTACCAAAGATTGGGAAGGGGGGGTGCTGATATGATTTTGTACCAGCCCAAAATTTACCATTGACGGGGGAGCGGGGGGAGGGGGAGTGCTGATAGAATTCCGCGGCGGCCCAGAAATACCATTGGCCCACCGGGTACAGGTAGGGTACTGCTGTCAATCAGGGCTGCGACTGCAGGCATATAGCTCAGGTATAGCTTGGGTACCTGTCTGGTACATCTTGTGCACAGGATGTGTACAGGCAAGGTCTGTGACAGCACAGGTATGGCGCGGGTATGTATTGGGTACAGGTTGGGTACAGCTCAGGTATGGGTTGGGTATGGGCTGTTGGTACCGGTCATGTATGGCTCGGGTACTGATTGGGTACAGCTTGGGTACAGCTTGGGTACAGGTTGCTTTATTTGTAATGGACAAAAATTTGTTCTCAGTACAGCACGGTTCCTTGTGCCAGTGGAAAACCACCCTAATAAAGCGAAGGATGCAGGAATGCCAAATACGAATTCACCTGTTGTGAATCTGAAGTTATCCTGCATTTTCAGTGAGAGAAAGGCTTTATACTTTCATCAGATTTTATAAATTCCTCATCATCTGTGTGTTTCAGAGAGTCGCAGTGAGAAGGCTAAGAGGAAGTTATTCCGTCATTACACTGTAGGAACATATGATGGACTGGAGATACCCAGGTAAGATTCTCTACACGGTGCTGTAGCCTCTGGAGTCATACACACACACACACACACACACACACACACACCTGCACCTCACACTGCACAAACACTCCCCTGTCAAGGTTGAGTCAGACGCTCCACCTGATGCTAATTTCAGGATTTTCTGGGGCTGATGAGGCCGATCCTGGAGGCCACAGTGTGCTGTCCTTTCCAGGGTGGATGATTCTTGTTAAATCTGATTTTCATTTTTGCTTGTCCTAAGCAGCCTGGTGGAGGTCTCCTAATGTTTCTATCCTGTGCTATGTTGTCCCAGTCATTGATGGAGTGTTATCCTTGTACTTCAAGATGTTATATATTGCAGTGAACAGTATGCAGTGCAGTGAAATATAACCTTGCACTTAGTGCGATAACTAGGAAACGGACAATAGAATATAGTGAAATGGGTGGGGCTAAACTGCTGTAGGCTGAATGGGCGGGGCTAAACTACTGTAGGCTATTTTACAAAATAGTTTAAAAATTAGTTTTTCATTGTATGAGCCCTTCAAAGGATGCAGACTTGAATATGAACGATATAACTGTGTGTGTGTGTGTGTGTGTGTGTGTGTCTGCGCCGCTTTTTGCCAGTTTACTCATGTAGCTCACGCAGCATGTGATCCGTTTCTATGACGATAATGGCCCCGTGTGCACAGAGGCTTTATGAAACTCGTATTACAGAATTTTTACTTTATTTAACCCCCTGAACCTGCACTGAAACACACAGATACATACACACACACACACACACACATAGATACACACAGATATACACAGATACACACACACAGATACACACACACACACACAGATACACACACCCTCACACACACACATACACACACACACACACACACACACACACACACACACACACACACACACCCTCACACACACAGACGTATCTCAGTGATATTAGAACTGAATACAGTAACACTCCAGTGGCCCACGCGAGGCCTGCTGGGCGACTGAGCTACAAAACAGAACACAACCATTCGACAGTGAGGAGCAGTGCTGGGAGTGAGAATGTATGTGTGTGTGAGAGTGTGGGTATAGGTGTGTGTGTGCGTGCGTGTGTTAAATACCTGTCTGGACTTCACACCATGATAACACACAAACTGTGACAGAAAGCAATGAATGCATAAAACTGTTTGTGTAGGTGTGTGTGTGTGTGTGTGTGTGAGAACACCCAAGAAAGAGGATGAGTCAGTCCTGATTAACCTTTTCCTTCCGCGTGTGTGTGTGTGTGTGTGTGTGTAGGTGTGTGTGTTGAACAAGTATAAACACCAGCTCATGTTTGCTACCTCCTTCCCCCACTCACAGCATCCCTTCTCTTTTCTCTTTTTTAATGAAACTCTTCCTCCCTCTTTCTGTCTCTATTCTCTCCTTCTCTCCCTGTTCCATTCTTTTCTCTTTCCTCTCTGTCTTTTGTTTCTTCCTCTCTCCCTCTTTCTCTTTTTCTCTCTCCCTCACTCTCCCCTCTTTCATTTCTTTCTCTCTCTTTTCTCTTTCCTCTCCCTCTCTCATATTCTGTCTTCCTCTCTTTCCCACTCAGTTTTACCCTCCCCTCCCCTATTTTCTCATTCGCTCCCTGTCGCAGTGGCTGAATTCTCTCTCTCTGTCTCTCTCTCTCCCCTTCTCTCTCCCTCCCGCTCTCTCTCGCTCTCTCCCTCTCTCTCTCTCCCCTCATTTTGCACCTCTCTCTCTCTCTTTTTCTGTCTTAAGCATGAAGGGTCTAGGCTTGCTAGGCCCCCCCCCCTCTCTCTGTCTCTTTCTACGTCTCTCTCTCTCTCTCTCTTTCTCTCCTCTCCCTGCGTGAGTGTGCGAGCTCGGCTAGCGGAGGTGGGGGGGGGTGGGGGGAGGAGGAGGAGGAGGAGAGAGAGAGGAGGGGGCGGCATGGCGATGGGGGGATGCGGGGATGGAGAGAATATTTCTCTCCCTCTCTCCCTCTCCTCCTCCTGGCCTTCACTCAGCTCCACAAACCGCAGCGTCTGGTTCATTTACAGGTACCGGCTCCTTCCGTAACACCGCTCCACAGAGAGAGGGAGAGAGAGACAGAGAAGGGGGGGAGAGAGAGAGAGAGAGAGAGAGAGAGGGAGAGATAGTGACAGAGGGAGGAGGGAGAGAGAGAGAGAGAGAGAAGCAGAGAAGCCGGGAGGAAGAGATGAATGCATGCTTGTAAGAGGCTGTTTGACTGAAAATGAATTGTACGCCTTTGTGTTTGTGTATATATATGTGTGTGTGTCTGTGTATGTGTGTGTATTTAAATGTGTGTGTGTGGCTGTTTCCGCAGCTGCATTGTGTCCCTTTTTTTGTGTCATTTTGTGTGAGTCATTTAGCATGTGTGACTCACAAGCAGAGGACATTCTTCGGTTCTCATGGTTTAAAACATGTGTGTGTGTGTTGGGGTGTGTGTGTTTGTATCTGTGCTCATGCATGCATGTGTCTGACTTCCCATAGGACTGTATGCAGCGGTGTTTATGGGGGGTGTTGGGTGGTGTGTGTGTGTTGGGCGGGTTGGGTAGTGTGTGTGTGTTGGAGGGGTGTTGGGTGGTGTGTGTGTGTGTTGGGTGTGTGTGTGTGTTTAGGGGTGGGGGATGTTTGGGTGGCTGAGCTGGCGGTTCTCACCTGTAGCACCGGGGCTACACGTTAGCGCTGTACCTGCAGATAGGCGTCTGACAGACGGGCCGCCGTTTGATCGCCCCGAACATCTCAGCACTCTCTCACTAACTCTAAACGAAAGGTGTCGGGATTGGGATCGCAGCGCTGCCGCTGTGTTTTTCCGGAGTGACTTCACACAACAGCCTGCGCTCGCATAACACCCTACGCTGTAGCTTAGTGGCGTTAGCATGTACAAAACATACTGTAACTAATGTTGCTACATCAAAAACATCACTGCAACTAAATATACTTAAAATCGTCAGTGTGGAATATAAATGTACTGAAATTATCAGTTCAAATAATAAATGTACTTTAATTGACCCGTTCGGATAATAAATGTACAGTAATTCCCTGCTTTTTGCGGTTGTTACGCATCCGAGTATAGAGAAAAACCGCGTTGTTGTGTTTTGGTAAAAAAAAGCCTAAAAATGCCTATTTTTATAGTGTAAAACCTAAATATCTGCTCCCAGAACACTTTCATGTCATTTTAAACTCAGGTTAATGCATTACCCTTAAAGAAAATGTAAAGGTAAATAAATAATCAGAATCAGAAAACTTTATTGCTTAAAAAAATGTTAGTATTAACAGCGTACAAAGACTCGTCCACAAAAGAAAGGTTGGAATAGCTCTCTCTACCCACATGTTTAGACAGAGCACCGCCTACTAATACTACATAAACTGAGTTAACTGTAAAAATGGGGGAAGGGTGTAAAACACTAAAATTTGAGGACAAGACACGGAGCAGTCATGCTACATGCTGCTGCAGCAGCTTCTTCTTCTTCTTCTTCTTCTTTTTTATGGCGTTTGACAATTTTTCAGTGTATTAATGCCACCACTGGACTGGTGGAGGTAATACAGTTCGGTTCTCAGAAAAATCTGCGTTAGACTGAATACACGAATGCTGATCCGCATAAAACTGAGGGGTTAATGTACTTTCATCTGTACTGCTGTAGAGGAGCTGCATGTAGCTGTGATTTAATTGTGATTGTAGTTGATGTAATTGTGATGTAGTTGTGAAATAGTTGTGATGTAGTTGTGAAAACATTACTTTGTGGTTGGGCCGGCTCTCATTTGTGTTTGTTGGTGTTTTAATGGTTTTAGGTGATGTTGCTATATTGAACTGCAACACTATTGCACCTGTTATAACCTATTATAATCTGTTATATCCCGTCATATCCCATTATAATCTGTTATATCCTGTTCTAACCTGTTATCTGTTATATATCATGTTATAACTTGTCATAATATTTTATATCCCGTAACCTGTTATATCCCATTATAATCTGTAATTACTTGTTACTACCTCTTAAGCCTGTTCTGACCTGTTAGTACATGTTATCATATTATACCTGATGTCCATGTTATAACCTGTTATATCCCATTATAACCTGATATATCCCATTATCTGTTATTACTTGCTACTACTCGTTAAGCCTGTTCTGGCCTGTTAGTACATGTTATCATATTATACCTGATGTCCATGTTATAACCTGTTATATCCCATTATAACCTGTTATATCCTGTTCTAATCTGTTATATATCATGTTATATACCGATATAACCTGTTATATCCTGTTATAACCTGTTATTACTTGTTACTACCTGTTAAGCCTGTTCTGACCTGTTTGTGCATATTATACCTGATGTCCATGCTATAACCTGTTATATCCTTGTCTAAGCTGTTATACCTGATATAACATGTTATAACTGGTTAGTAGCTGTTTAGTGAGGTCAGTGTTGGTGTCTCTGAAATGCTCTGATATGTGTTTGTACCTGTACACCACCAGTGATTACATCATAAAGGAGAAGTCTGTGCTTCTGCAGAAGAAAGAGAATGAGGGATTCGGCTTCGTGCTTCGAGGAGCTAAAGGTGACACACATACACTCTCACACAAACTCATACACATATCTACATGTATACACACACATGCTGGAGAGGATATCTTTAATCAGAAATGTCTGTTGTTCTTGACTGTTTTTATAAATCCACTGGGTTGCATGTTATAAATTCTCTCTCTCTCTCTCTTTCTGTCTCTCTCTCTGTCTTTTTCTCTGTCTCCCACTCTCTCTCTCTCTCTCTCGCTCTCTCTCTCTCTCTCTGTCTTTTTCTCTGTCTCTCTCTAGCTCAGACTCCCATTGAGGAATTCACTCCCACTCCAGCTTTTCCTGCTCTTCAGTATTTGGAGTCTGTGGATGAAGGAGGCGTGGCCTGGAGGGCGGGGCTACGAATGGGTGACTTCCTGATTGAGGTGAGCAGCACACTGAATGCTGGGAGCTGTAATGTCCCATCCTGCTGCCACCAAATCGGATTTTACATACCTGTGGAGGAACCTGAACTCATGGAACTCTGAGAATGCTAATCAGTGGGGTATAAACGTCCACTGCCTGTTCAATTACATTGCACTACACTACATTACAGTGCATCACACTACATTACATTACACTACAGCACACCCCATTACATTACACTACATTACACTACACTACATTACATTACACTACAGCACATTACACTATAGCACATTACACTACACTACACCCCACTACACTACAGTACACTACAGCACATTACACTACACCACACCCCACTACATTACACTGCACTACATTACACTACACTACACTACATTAAATTACACTAAATTACACTACACCTCACTACTCTACACTACACTACACTAGACTACATTACATTACACTACACCCCACTACATTACACTACACTACATTACACCACATTACACTATATTACACTACACTACATTACACTACACAACATATCATTACATTACACTAGATTACATTTTATTACACTACATTACATTACAGTACTCTGTTACATTACACTACAGTAAAATTACATTACACCATGTTACATTATATTACACAACATTGTTATATTACATTATATTACCTTACAGTACATTACATCACACTATGTTCTTTTACACTTCACTACGCTACACTAGACTACGTTATACTAGACTATGTTATATTATCCTACATCACACTACACTACGTATCATTACTTTACACTACTCTATGTTACATTGTACTACATTACACTACGCCATGTTACATTACATTTCACAACATTGTTATATTACATTATATTACATTACACTACATTACATCATACTACTCTACATTACATCTTACTACTCTACCATTCATTACATCATACTACTCTACATTACATTACACTACATCACCCTACATTATATCACATTACATCGCCATACATTACATCACACCACACTAATTACATCACAAATTCCATCACATTACACTACATTACACTACATTATATCACATTACACTACATTACACTACATTATATCACATTACATCACACTACACTACATTACATCACACAGCATTATATCACATTGCACTAAATCACTCTACATTATATCACTGTACATCAACCATCATCAGTCTACACTACATTATATTACACTACATTACATCACACAGCATTACATCACATTACACTATATGACACTACATTATATCACACTACATTACATTACATTACATCGCACTACATTATATCACACTAAATTACATCACACTACATTACATCACCTTACATTACATCACACTACACTATATCACACTACATTATATCACACTACATTACATTGCACTACATCACACTACATTACATCACCTTACATTACATCACACTACACTACATTATATCACAGTACACTACTTTACACTGCATTACAGTTCACTGCATTATATTGCAACTCTTACAACATGAGGACACATTTGTCACGATCTCTGCCGGTGACCACTGGTAACCGGGGCCAGTACCCGTCTGCAACCACCTGGGGTCGCCTTCGACCCATGGACTATGTTGACCGTCTCCTTTCACCTGTATATAGTCACTCCTTGATTACCTCTCCTCACCTGCACTAATCACCTCATTATTGTCTCCTTATTGGTTCGTAGTTGCGTGTCCCTGTCTCCTGTTTATACTTAGGCTTCGCCCCCGTGTCTGTTTCATTTGTAACCTGTGCTTCATGTAAATAAACCCTATCCCTGATCCACATATGGAAGTCTGCGTTGGTGCTTGCGCCCCTACTCACCTCAGACGGGACGCTCCCATGACAACATTCAAGTTTCAGGACTGTGTGAGAACCAGATGAGAGTTCTAAGTTGTAAGAGTGGTGTCAGAAGATCAGGAGAAGAGATGCTCTCTGAACAGATTAGTCTTTAGGAGGTTTTTGAGAGGGATTCCTCTGCTCTGGTCTCCTTAGGCAGCTCATTCCAGCAGAGAAAAAACAGTCTTACTAAACACGCAGCAGACTCCTAAACAGTTTTCAGAACAGAAAGTACAGGTCAGTGATAAAAAAGATGTGTCACTGCTTTTGAGGTTTAATTAAACATAATCAGTCCGTGAGCGTGGCTATGTGTGCTTTCTCCCACGCGTTTTCAGGTAAGAAGACCAGTTCGCTCCTCCTGTTTTCAGCTCTTGATACCCATAAATGGCTTAGTAAGAGACACAGAGCCTCCACGGTGGTTCCGACTGGTGTCTCCAAACTCTGCGTATCATAGCAACCATGCAATCACACTTCACATTTTCTTGCAGTCTAGTTGTTATTATTCTACTGGTCTATCCTATTTTCTATTTTCGTGTGTCTTGTGAGTGACTACATTTCACTGCATGTTGTACATTTAGAAGTGTATATGTGATAAACCGACATTTTGAACCTCAAATCATGGATCCTGAATCTTGTGTAGGGTTTAAATTATCAGCCCGTTGTTCTCCAGCTCTTCGTCCGGATCTGAACGTTAGTCTGTCTGTTTTGTAGACACTCTGGTGTGATTATGGATGCGGCGTGAAGACGCTGCAGCCTGATTAACTGGGTGCCGCGTTATCAGCTCAGCCTTCAAGCAGAAGTGTGAAAGTTAGTGAAAAGAACACAGAAGACATGAAGGAACGCTTCAGCGAATCCAACATCCATCAGTTGAGATGGCTTCTGCTCCTGAAGTTCTACCTCTTTAACTTCAATACAGGAGCTATTTGATCTACACAACTCTCACCTACAGAGTGACCTCTGGGTCTGGACCCAGCGACCTGATGTCCCATCATTCACCTGATGTTCCTACTCACTCCCTCCACTCCTCCAAGAACATCGTCGGGCTCTGCCTTCCCTACACACAAGGTAAACCCAGTCCAGACTAGTCGTTCCTGATCCAGACTGGTCTCATTCTGGTTCTTGGTTCAGACTGGTCTCATTCTGGTTCCCAGTCCAGACTGGTCTCATGCTGGTTCCTGATCCAGACTGGTCTTATTCTGGTTCCCGGTTCAGACTGGTCTCATTCTGGTTCCCAGTCCAGACTGGTCTCATTCTGGTTCTCAGTCCAGACTGGTCTTATTCTGGTTCCCAGGCCAGACTGGTCTCATTCCGGTTCCCAGTCCAGACTGGTCTCATTCTGGTTCCCAGTCCAGACCGGTCTCATTCTGGTTCCCAGTCCAGACTGGACTCATTCTGGTTCCCGGTCCAGACTGGTCTCATTCTGGTTCCTGGGCCGGGCTGGTCTCATTC
The DNA here is from genome assembly GCA_037974485.1 of Hemigrammopetersius urotaenia. Classification (NCBI taxonomy): domain Eukaryota; kingdom Metazoa; phylum Chordata; class Actinopteri; order Characiformes; family Alestidae; genus Hemigrammopetersius; species Hemigrammopetersius urotaenia. Next base: position 34,584 of record JBBPDC010000007.1, on the reverse strand, counting down.
TGGTTCCCAGTACAGTATCGTCTCAGTCTGGTTCCCGGTCCAGACTGGTCTCATTCCGGTTCCTGGTCCAGACTGGTCTCATTCCGGTTCCCGGTTATTCAACAGAATCACAAACATGATTCTGTTGAATAAAAATGAACAGAAACTTTCCGTCAGGCTTCCCTGAAGGCTCTCCTCTGTGCTCCGCTAAGAACCGTGTGCACTGCCGGTTCCCTCAGGTGTGGTTGTTGGTGCTGTGATGTTGCTCTTTAAGTTCATTGATTGCTCAGGCTGAGCGGCTGCTGACTCACGGCCCAGCCGGCGAGGGTCCGTCTTCAGGTTGAGCTACGTGGGAGTTTTCTGGACGCCTCCTGCTCTCAGTTTTGAATGTTTGGTGGCATTAATTGTTCCTGCACAGAAAGCTCCGTCCTTAAGCAAAGCTGCTCGCTCAGCACTGAGGGAGCCGTCAACGCAGTTAGTCAGGCAAGAGAAAAAAGGTTTGATTTGTAGAAGCCAGTTTGTCTCCGGATATTTTCTTTGTGAAACGACTCCTGATCGGATTGGGTGTGGTAGATTTTGTCACACACATTGTATGTAGTTGTAGGGTATTTCTGTAAATAGACATGTCCTGTAGAAAATTCTGAAGACCTTGGCTGCCTAAAAAGACATAACCTTTACCCTATGGCACCAGGACCTTTACCATATTTGGTTATAGGCAACTGGTTTAACGCCCATAGGAGAATAAACCCAGGAGTATGAAGAGAGGATCCCAACAGGGCTGGTTCCACTGACTGGCTTGGCGTCGTTTTGCTACCTTTAATTGGTAAAATAAAGGAAACCACCTGCATCACATTCATTATTATTTTAGGATTATCTTAGAATCTCTGTCTATTTCTCTCTCTCTCTCTCTCTCTCTCTCTCTCTCCCTCTCCCTCTCTCAGGTGAATGGGATAAATGTGGTGAAGGTGGGACACAGGCAGGTGGTTAATATGATCCGTCAGGGTGGAAACAGCCTCATGGTGAAGGTCGTCATGGTAGCACGCAATCCTGAGATGGAGGAGGTGCCTAAGAAAAAAGGTCAGAGGTCGTTCCCTAATCACTGGAGCACTTTAGGGCACCAACACATTTTCAGGCCAGAAACAGTGGAAAGAGTGCACTGTACAGTGAACAGGGTGTAGTTTAGGACACAGCCTGTATTAGTGCCCTGTACAGTGAACAGGGTGTAGTTTAGGACACTGCCTGTATTAGTGCACTGTACAGTGAACAGGGTGTAGTTTAGGACACAGCCTGTATTAGTGCACTGTACAGTGAACAGGGTGTAGTTTAGGACACAGCCCAAAAAGTGTGTTCTTTTTTTTACTAATTTTTACTAGTTAATTTTTTTTTTTGTCTTTCTGTGCGGCCCAATACCGGTCTGCGGCCCGGTGGTTGGGGACCTCTGTTTGAAGACATGTTTGACCATGGGCTCTTCTCCGTTTCAGCTCCACAACAGACCAAGCGTCTGACACCCCCTGCCATCACCCTGCGCTCCAAATCCATGACCTCAGAGATGGAGGAGATGGGTAAGACACACACACACACACACACACACACACACACACACATACACACACAGATATTACAGTGCTTGTTTGACAGAAATGTTCTGCAGAAACTTAAGGTTCCACTTTAAAGGGAAATCCCACTGTGACTAACATGAGGGTCACTGTGAGGAACACGAGGGTCACTGTGAGGAACGTGAGGGTCACTGTGAGGAACGTGAGGGTCACTGTGAGGAACATGAGGGTCACTGTGAGGAACATGAGGGTCACTGTGAGGAACAGGCAGGTCACTGTGAGGAACAGGCAGGACACTGTGAGGAACAGGCAGGTCACTATTATGGCACTGTAACCATAGCAACCAGAGCTTATGCAGTCATACCATCCTGTCGAACGAGTCACAGGTTAAAGCCATTTACAATATCCAAGAGATGTCAGGTGGTATCACCACCAACCAGAAACTGCTGCTCTGAAACTGAAGCTCTGCAGATATGAGAGCAGTTACATAGTTATGGATGTTGAAGTTTAGTGTGGTACGCCTGATCATGAGCAGAACAGCCTCACACTGTAATGATCAGAACTGAGGAGGTTAAATTCTGGTCATAGTTGTACTAAAAATAATGTAATATTATGACAGCCTGGTCTGAGCTGCTGCTGATGTTACTGTTCCTTCTGTTTCTGACCCCCTGCACCCCCTGGACTCCCTGCCCTCCTGGATCTCCCACACCCCCTGGACTCCCTGCTTTCCTGGATCTCCCACACCCCCTGGACTCCCTGCTTTCCTGGAAACCCTGGATCTCCTGCACCCACTGCACCTAATGGACCTCCTGGATCTCCTATACCCCTGGACCCCCTGCCCTCCTGGAAACCCTGGATCTCCTGCACCCCCTGGACTCCCTGCCCTCCTGGAAACCCTGGATCTCCTGCACCTCCTGGATCTCCTGCACCCCCTGGACTTATTGAACCTCCTGAATCTCCTGCACCCCCTGGACTTATTGAACCTCCTGGATCTCCTGCACCCCCTGGATCTATTGAACCTCCTGGGTCATCTGGACCTCCTGGAAACCCTGGGTCCCCTGCACCTTCTGGATCTCTTGCACTCCTTGGACCTTTTGAAACTCTTGGATCCCCTGCGACCACTGGACCTATTGTACCTTCTTGATCTCCTTCACCCCCTGGACCTATTGAACCTTCTGGATCTACTGCACTCACTGGATCTACTGAACCTCCTGGATCTCCTGCACCCATACTGTCCCACAGTAGAAAAAGGTATGTCATGTTCTTGTGTTAGTAATGGGTGTTGGCAGTGTGTGTGGGTTGGCAGTGTGTGTGTGTGTGTGTGTTAGCAGTGTATGTGAGTGTTGACAGTGTATGTGTGCACATTAGTAGTGTGTGTGTGTGTTAGCGGTGTGTGTGTGGGGGATGGCAGTGTGTGTGTGTTGGCAGTTTGTTTGCATTAGCTGTGGGTGTGTGTGTGTGTGTGTTAGCAGTGTGTCTGTGTTAGCAGTGTGTGTGTGTTAGCTGTGTTTGTGTTAGCATTGTGTGTGTGTGTTAGCAGTGTGTGTGTGTGTTAGCTGTGTATGTGTTAGTATTGTGTGTGTGTGTTAGCAGTGTGTGTGTGTTAGCAGTGTTGGACAGTAATACATTACTTAGTAACGTGAACAGTAATTTGATTCTTTTTTTAGTAACGTAGTAATTTAACGTGGTATAGTTTTACATTGATTATTCGAACTGTTACAATTTCAAGTAACTTTACTTTACCACTGCGTTACCAATATAATCAAGTGCTTTAACATCTATATTGTAAAAACAGAAATAATAATTCACAGTAAGTGCAGGCAGACGTCTGTCTGACAGTCACACGCGTGACGTCGTCTACGGGAGACCGACCGGCTCCAACAAAACCACAGTGAGCCTGGAGAGAGAAGAACACCTTCGGTAGCTGGAAATACAGCAATTACTTTACATTCATCTCAGTTACAGGCAAGAACAGCACTGTGAGTGTCGTAGGTTTATAACATTTAATAATAAAGTGTTTCTGAACTGACTTAAGAGTGTGTTTGAGCTGACTTAAGTGTGTTTGAGCTGACTTAAGAGTGTGTTTCATTAGCATTAGCTGACTTAACAGTGTGTCTGAGCTGACTTACGTGTGTTTGAGCTGACTTAAGAGTGTGTTTCATTAGCATTAGCTGACTTAACAGTGTGTCTGAGCTGACTTACGTGTGTTTGAGCTGACTTAAGAGTGTGTTTCATTAGCATTAGCTGACTTAACAGTGTGTTTGAGCTGACTTAAGAGTGTGTTTCATTAGCATTAGCTGACTTAAGAGTGTGTCTGAGCTGACTTAACAGTGTGTCTGAGCTGACTTAACAGTGTGTCTGAGCTGTCTTAAAAGTGTGTCTGAGCTGACTTGTGTGTTTGAGCTGATTTAAAAGTGTGTTTGAGCTGCCTTATGAGTGTGTTTGAGCTGATTTAAGAGTTTCTTTAGAGAGTGGTAGTAACTAGTAATCTAACTAGTAATGTAGCTAATTACTTTTGAATTAAAGTAATCACATTAGCAATTTGATTATTTTTAATGGGATCAATCAGTAATCAGTAGTTTAATTACATTGGTTTGCAGTGTGTGTTAGCTGTGTGTGTCTGTTTGTGTTAGCAGTGTGTGTGTGTTAGCAGTGTGTGTGTTAGCAGTGTGTGTTTGTGTAGTAGCCATGTGCATTTGTCTGTGAGGAGTGTGTGTGTTAGCTGTGTTTGCGTTAGTAGTGTGTGTTTGCGTTAGCAGTGTGTGTTTGCGTTAGCAGTGTGTGTGAGTGTATGAGTGTTAGCAGTCTGTGTGTGCAGAACTGGAACTGAGCCAGAAACACACACGAGGAGAGTGTGCGTGGACGTGTGTGTGTGTGAGAGTGTGCATGAACATGTGTGAGTGTTCATGCGAGTGTGCGTGGATGTGTGTGTGTGAGAGAAAGAGAGTGTGTGCGTGGACGTGGGTGTGTGAGAGTGTGCATGGACGTGTGTGTGTGAGAGAGAGAGTGTGTGCGTGGACGTGTGTGTGTGAGAGTGTGCATGGACGTGTGTGTGTGAGAGAGAGAGTGTGTGCGTGGACGTGTGTGTGTACCTGGTTACATCATTCTGAATCCTTTTTCCTGTTGCAGCTGCTTCACCATGGAAGAAGAAGCCAGGTGTGTGTGTGTGTGTGTGTGTGTGTGTGTGTGTGTGTGTGTGTGTGTGTGTGTGTGTGTGTGTGTGTGTG